>JAJOZX010004454.1:342500-401268 GCA_023014485.1 Bathynomus jamesi | reverse complement strand
AATCATTACTGTCTTGTCCTTCTTTTGAACGTTTTAGGTACTTTTCCCGCGACTCTTTTTGCTTTGTTTATCGCGATCTGATTCTGTTTCCATTTTTTCATCATCGGTCATTATTACTCCAAAATCGATCGCTTTCGTGCTTCTCTGAATTTTTTCTCAATCTGAAGCATAATATGCAGTCTGTTTAAGTGCCTCATTTCTTCCATATCTCAAGAGCTGAAATTTCTCGGTGTTAAATGTCATGTTGTTGTCTTCTGACCATTTATATATTTTGTCCGTGTCTCTCTGCAAGGCCTCCACCTCATTTGCATCGCTGATTTTTCTGCTGAGCTTTATATCGTCTGCAAAGGATGTTACTATACTGTTGCTGTTTACTCCACTGTCTGTGTCTGTTAGCATGATAATGAACAGGAGTGGAGCCAGTACTGTACCTTG
Source organism: Bathynomus jamesi (assembly GCA_023014485.1). NCBI lineage: Eukaryota > Metazoa > Arthropoda > Malacostraca > Isopoda > Cirolanidae > Bathynomus > Bathynomus jamesi. The sequence goes on along the minus strand of JAJOZX010004454.1, from coordinate 400,833 downwards.
TAGCACTGAGCTGCGTACTTCTGATTCTGATGATGGTATCTCTTGAATTTTGATGACCTGTAACGTTCTCTGACGAAGTTGTGGTTCCATTTTTCCCACTTTGACTGCATTATATATATATATATATATATATATATATATATATAAAATAAAATATTCTCGTCTTTAAAAATGAAAAACGAAACCTAATCATTGATTTCATATATGATATAACCACCTCATCCCACTTCCCCTCCCTCCTCACGCACAACCCTTCCCCTCTCCTATATCCCACCCGACCCTTAGAAAATAGGGGAATTGTTAGAACATTTTTAAACTGTGACAGTCTTGAAAGATAAATACGGTCGGTTTATTTTTGTGCCTTTGAACGGATCTGATTACGAATGGCAGATGATAATTAGGAAGAAGATTTGTGAAGACTTAAATTCGATATTAATTGAAGCTTTAATCCCGTAAAATAATAATGTTAAAAAGATAGAGCTTAAAGTAGCGACTGTACGTAGGCGTAAAATTTGATAAGCCACAGAAAATCGGCGAACACCGACATGCATCACATATAATAGTTTCTTTTCTATATATATATATATATATATATATATATATATATATATATATATATATATATATATATATATATATACCCTTATTTATGATGACAGCATCAACATTAACGTCGGTATAAACAACCTCGTTAACATTAATATCACTATTGTCATCCCCGTCATCTTCGATATTATCAACATCAGAAACATTATCATGATGATCATTATCATTATCATTATTATCTATTATTAGCGGTTCTACAAGTGTTGACAGTCTAAGTTTAAGAGTGTTGAAATTTAATAATAGTTAATCGTAATGGAATAAAATTTTACGGGAATATAAATAATAGCGTCGGTAATCGCCCTTCACCAGTACATGAGTGAACACCATTTGACGTACGCTGTACGTCCTTTTAGGCCGGCCGCACACAGGATCATCTCGCGACTGACGACCTTGGTCGTGACGATTCAAGTCGCGTGATTTTACATTGATAGAATGGGAGCCCAGTACACGATTCCCAGAATCGCGTCTCGGTCGATGCAGTGTGCGGGCTTCCATTCTGTCAATTTAAAATCATGCGTGACTTGAGCCGTCAATCGTGAGTCGCAGGATGATCCTGTGTGCTGTCGGCTTTAGTGTTTAATGGTTAAAAGCAAGTTTCAAACTTGCCAAAATTATGTTTGAGGATTTATTACCGTCGACAGAAAGTCTGAGATAATTCATTGGTTTAAATTTCAGCAAATGAAGAAGTGAATAATTATTGAATGTGTTTTGAAAAAGGAGGGTGAGAGCAATAATTTTGTTGCGTCGAGACAGGCGCCAGTGGAAGCAACCTTGAGAATTGCTTCTTTTGTTTGACTTACTATATTCGTATTTTATAAAAATTGCATCAATTCACCGATAATTTCACTGCTTATACGATAGTATAAATGTAATAAATGATATACAATAAAATCGCTATACTTGGAGATGAATTAATATTGTCTTAAAAGAATAAAAAATATTCACCAATGGAAACACAGACCCATAACGCACTCATTTCTTCAGGCAAAACGTGGATCGTGGAAGCAACATGAAGAGTTGCTTATTCCTGCTATTATGCCAACGGAATCCTTTTAAAGCGCTTAATTAACGAACTTATAACATTAAATAACTAAATAACTGGCAATTATTACCAAATATATTTTTGGAAGAAGAAATACAAGTTAATTGTAATTAGAGTTTGCTTAATTATGAGTAAATCAAAGTGAAGTTGTTATATTGAGGTTAATGTCGTTCGTCAACTGCCCATCCCCTTCCTCCCTCACCCTCCCTCTACCCCTTAGAAATTCACAGGGGCAAAACCGCCTTTCCTCTTTATCACTCCTTTCTATTGAAAAGAAACTTCTAACTCAATTAGAGGAGAAAACCGATTTTCACGATAAAGTAATCGACGCATTTGCAAAGAAGACCAGGAGGATAGAGCTGGTGTATAAATAAAAGCGGTTGGTGTATACTGTATACACACACACATATGTAGCGGATCGACAAGAAATAGACCAACAAATAGACAGACAAATTCTTCTTTGCACGCCTTCATTAAACATTATTGGAAGACACACGTGGTCACGGATTCAGAACAATGAAAGCGTTTGTTTTGTCCCAAAAAGGCCCGCGCAAAGCAAGTTCTTCAACTAAAGGACGCGTAGGGCGGAGTTTCAAGAAAGCCCGCGAAAGTCCGCGTCACCGAAGTAATATAGGCGAGATTCCACTCACTCGCACTTACTGGCTCTCCACTAGGGCGGCTCGTTTTTACACTTTTTTCGATATTTGATTGGGGGTAGTGCGGAAAAGTTGCGATTTGGAGAGAAAATAGTGTGTAAAATTTTTTTGATCTACGTCAATACCTTCCGGTGGCGGCGAGTCCTTAAAAATCGAAAAATAGGCCTAAAAACACACAAATTTTATATAATTTTATATAATTTTTATATAATGTTCATTGTTCAATGACTGCTATTAATTTATTCAAGCCTATAATAGTGTTCTCAGGGTTGTTTGCACAGAAATATACCGGAATTAACATTTGTATAACATCTTGTTAAAACTTGCTTTAAATCAATATTTTGGATATTTTAACGGCTAAGACGCCACCGGAAGTTATTAACAGATTGTGCTGAATTTTTTATTGTTTATTTTGTAAGTCTTTAAAACCATTTTCCAATCTACCCCGTTAGGCCTATTTTTCGATTTTTAAGGACTCGCCGCCACCGGAAGGTATTGACGTAGATCAAAAAAATGTTACACATTTTATTTTCTCTCCAAATCGCAACTTTTCCGCACTACCCCCAATCAAATATCGAAAAAAGTGTAAAAACGAGCCGCCCTACTCTCCACCTTCACGAGCAACACACGTCCGTCAACCGCCCTCTGGCATCCCGCCGGAGGAGCGGCCTGCTGCTTCCTTCAAGGCCTTCGATCTATCATCACTTAAGGCCTACCGCCGTCAGCCTGCAGAAGCACTTCTTCGAAATTCAGCACCGTTTCGTCTTCCGCCGGTTTGCCTCTCAAGCATCACCTCAATTCTACAACAAGCGAATCAACACTGGAGGCGACCGGCGCCCGGCATCTCCTCAGGCCTACGTCTGCAAGATCACCTTCAGACCATCCTGCATCTCAAGAGGCAACAACACGATCAACGCTAGTCAACCAGCTTCCAGAGGACGATCAACGACACTTCGAGCCTACAGTAATAGGTTCACTCGACACTTCAACAAAGGTTTTCATCGTCCCGGTAAGATAAGTGCATCTTTTCTAAGTAACTCTCGAAAAGCCTACACCAGCCTACCGCCGAACGGTAGGCTATACTCCCAAAGTGTGCAATTAAACGTTCCAACTGACTCTCGTTAAAACGCAGTAAGCCTATTACTCAATTCAAGTGTCATTTCAATACTGTAATTCCGCGTATCATTGTGTATCATTGTGTTAATTTATATGTTTATGTGATAACTTAATTTCTCTTACTGCAGGCCTAATTCATTTACAGTGTACATCCCTTCAAATTATCATTAGGCAACAACATCTTGTTTCTATAATCCATCTAAGGTGTACCAACTTAGCATTATTAATTACCTTTATGTAAATGATCATATTTCTCTCAACTATCATTAGGCCTATCCATAAACGCGCGTCATCAATCCATTATTATTGGGCCGCAACAGTTGTTCTATGTTCATCCATGCAATTATTTAGCCTACTTAATTAGAGTGTCACGTATTCCATTCACTGTACTAAACGCACGTACATTATTTATATCCTTTACTAGGCTCATTCAATGTCCCATGTTGCATGCCATTTACATATCATCAATGAATGTATTACGTGTCAATTAAGCTATTAATCATTCATCTTATTCGCTAAGTTTCTATGTCATAAGCATAACGTAAAGGCTATCAAATAATCACTGTCAATTCTTTGTTAATCACGGTGAATAAATAATATCTTTATTTTCATAATAAAATACAAAACAATAAGGTACTTTTTATAACCTTAATATTGATTTGCTTGGGTGTAATCCAAGCTGGTGACCCTCGCTGCCATTCCGGTCGCTTCCAATAGTATGGTGGGCCTACTCCATTAGCTACTTTTCAATTGGTGATACTTTACATCATAAATTATTAACCCAGCCTATCATTAATAAGCAATCAGTCATTGCATCAATTAATCACTAGCATACAATTAAATCATTATCACCTTAAACGGCTAAAACGAGGTCCACTATACATATATATATATATATATATATATATATATATATATATATATATAGCGAGCGGAGGCAAGTCGTTACAGTACAAGGGGTATCTTCATCAGAATCAGAGGTCCTCAGCTCAGTACCACAAGGAACAGTATTAGCTCCACTACTCTTCATAATCATGCTAACTGACATAGATGAGGACGTTACCAGAGACAGCACAGTAACATCCTTTGCGGATGACACAAAGATCAGTAGAAAAATAAGAAACCCAGAAGACATAGGATCTTTACAAACCGACATAAACAAAATCTACAAGTGGACTGAAGACAACAATATGAAGTTTAACACCGAGAAATTTCAGCTATTACGGTACGGAAAAAGAGAAGACCTAAAGTGCATGGACTATTATACCCCAAATGGACAGGAAATTCAGAGAAATTCCAGAGCAAAAGATTTAGGGGTTGTGATGACAGATGATGCGAAATTTGAAACACAAAATAAGATTGCAGTAAACAGAGCAAAGAGAATAACGGGTCAGATATTGAGAACCTTTAAACGAAGGGATAGGAATGTAATGATTCCTCTACTGAAAACCCTGATCATACCCAAATTAGAATACTGCTCGGTCCTAACTTCCCCATATAAAAAGAAGACATTAGACAGCTGGAGGGGATCCAAAGAAGCTTCACAGCCAAGATCAATGGGTGCAAAGAACTAAATTACTGGGAAAGGTTACGAGAACTAGACCTATATTCACTGGAAAGGAGAAGAGAGAGATACACCATTATTTACACTTGGAAAATAATGGAGAAACTAGTCCCTAATCTTACTCTGAATCCCATAACTCCCCAAACAACGATGGAAGTAGAAGCGGTAGACTGTGTCGTATTCCCAAATTGAAGGCGAGACAGGGAATATCCTTAACCCTGAAAGAAAATAGTTTTGTAGTGAGAGGACCAAAACTGTTTAATCAGTTGCCCAAAGACCTAAGAAACACGAAGGGAGTTGCAGTGGAAATCTTCAAAAGAAGACTAGACGCCTGGCTCAGAACAATCCCCGATGAGCCGGGCGTACCTGGCTATGTGAGGTGGAGAGCGCAAGAATCCAACTCACTACTTCACCAGGCCAACTCGAGAGGAGGGGCGACAAGCTTAACCTTCGCGAAATGAGAAATCAGCGCGGAACCTTTGTAAGGTTGTAAGGTATATGAAAATTATTTCACGCTTAAGCACCACTTTGTGTTTCTTTTCCCTTCGTGGTTTTATTCATATAAATATATATATATATATTATATATATATATATATATATATATATAATAGGCTATGCTTGCTTCCCTATTATATATATATATATATATATATATATATATATATATATATATATATATATATATATATATATAATAGGCTATGCTTGCTTCCCTATACATAATTGTCACCGATCGCTATATACTGTATATATATATATATATATATATATATATATATATATATATATATAACCCACAAGGAAAAGGAAAAATTATTCCCGAACGTTTCGTTTATTCAACAGTACAATTCCTTGACAAGGAAATTATGTTTCACGAAACATGAAAGGCCTCGGAATCACTTTTCCTTTTCCTTGTGGGTTTGCATCATTCATTTACTGTATTTCACGTGTTTTAAGTGCGAAATTCATCATGTATATATATATATATATGTGTGTGTGTGTGTGTGTGTATACAGAGGCCATTTCACCGTTGAAAAAGATTCAAATGACTATTGTTTCACTCACAAACATCAATTCCCCTTTTTTTGTTTTCATTGTTTTAGTGTCAATTAATTTTGTACTTTACGCGTCAAGCGAAATTTATCACTGCCAGAGGAAGAACATGAGAGGAGATGCGTTGTCTTCTTTTAGTTCGTGTTTAGAACCTTTTTTGAAGTTTGTGTAGAACGAGTTTTGTGTCCCTCGTATATATATACAGGGTGTCCCATAAGTCCGGTCTCGTAGGAAAATTTATTTTAAATTAAGTTTACAAAATTCATACATTAGAACTAAAACAAATGTTCAAACTGATGTCTTGTTTTGGGACTTGTTTTTTGTCATTAGCAATGGCTAATATGAAAGCGAGTTACACTCGTGAGGAAAGGCCTCAATTTTTTATCCACTGAATGTATTATACGAAAAGGCTCGTCATAATCATATTTGATGGCAAAACCAACCTTGAACGCGCAAGCCAATAATATGTTCAAATCCTTAAAATTTCTCAAGTTTAATGACTTCATAATTGAATATCTCTCACATATTCATATAATGATAATATTCTCTAAGGGAACCCTTGTCTTAATTATAAAAATCATATAAATTAATGGAGTAAACCATTCAGTAAACCTAAAACATGATAACTTTTACTTTCGAAAACTAAATTCACGTCTGAAGCATCAAGGAAATCCCTCTCATACAAGTACGAATGAGTTGATATCTTGTATAATCTGGAAACAGATTTAAAAGTGAAAGCTTCTCGTATAAACCTTCTTATTTAATTATTGTAAAAAGGTAAATCTTGGATGGGTTCTCTCCCTCTTTACCCCTTCCTCCATATCCTATTCTTTTTCTTCTAAAGCATTTATAAACTTGAATTTCGTACATAAATTACCGCATTTTTCAAAATAAAAAATATGTACCTCTTAAAAATCAATACTAACCAATGTACGCTATTGACTTATGTACAGTAATTTGGTTTCATTATTAATTAAAATAATGAGTGTTATGACTATGTATTTAAATTGTGTATAATGTGTGTAAGTAATTATCTAAAAAAAAAATTGTACCTTTATTACCTCTGCACTGCCTTTGACCAGTAAAGAATTTGAATGTGGAAATAGTCTTAAACAATATTTTTGGACGTTTTCCAGTTTATGTACCATTTTTCATATAATTTATTTTTGCTTCTTTTCAGATCAAAAATGAGTGATTTATAGTGTAGTGACGAAAGTTATAATGTGGGTTACGTTAGGTTAGGTTAGGTTATGTTATGTTATGTTATGTTATCAAGAACTCATTTTTGATCACTCATTTTTGATCTGAAAAGACAAAAATAAATTATATGAAAAACGGTACACAAACTCGAAAAGGTCCATATTTTTTTGTATTTTGTCATTGTTTACGATCATATGACAGTAATTATCTATTTATATTTTTTCTGCTGTTCACTCAATTTACTGTTTTACTCGTAAACATCCAAACAAACATAAAACTTTGTAGTTAGAAATACTGTATTCGCCGTTATAAATATAGTTTCATATTTCATTCAGTAATATGTATTTTTGTTGTTTGTTGTTCCACATTATTACACGATTGTCTTTTTTTTTTATCGCTACTTTTATTGTTTGTATAGATGTGCCACTTAACAGTGTTTAGGCACGTCACTTAGTTTTAAAGAAAACTAAGCGAGTTTATTTTCGTTAGTTTTGACGAAAATATCACGACTTAACCTAACCAATCGACAAGCGCGTACAGTTGACTTTACTGGGCATTCATTTAGCCTGGCATTCAATAATTTTTCCATAGGTTTAGCGAAAATATCACGATTTAACCTTACATGAAATCCCTGAACATTTTAGGGATTTCATGAAATCCCTAGTTACGCAGATTCCCTGTAACATATATATACACACTCGTATATAGTAAACCACGGATGATACGGTCTTACTTATTGCGTGCTTTCATCTATAGCATAGCTCTTTATCTGGTCTCTAGATCATATTTTGTTTGTAGTTTTTTCCGGATATTGCTTACTTCCGCAAATCTCGAAAAGGCAGAGGCGCGAAGACTCGCAGCGAGTGATATTCGCACATGATATTCACAAGGTAGAGATTAGAGTAGGCGAGAAGAGCGAAAAATAGATCTTAATTTCCTTACCGTGCACAAACAAATCAGTGTGTCTCGTGGCTCGATCGGTTAGGGCGCCGCCCGGCAGTGCTGAAACACCACTGAGTCGTGGGTTTGAACCCCAGTACTGCCTGAACTGGGCGGTTATCTTTTTTGTATCTTACGTCACGATGAAGCGGCGGGCCGGTCACCCTCCCCCCCTTTTAATTGACTCTGGCTAAAATAGCCAAGGACTCGGGGCCCCTATAACCCACTTCCTTGGGGATATGGGACATTGATGTTGCCTTTTTACAAATAAATCAGTTAGGGAAAAGATTGGTTTTGCTTTCTTCTCGTGTATTGTTAACACTTTTGGTTTGTGTTCCAGACGAACAATTATACAGTTGTGATTTGTTACCTTTGCTAAGGTGTTTTTAATGTACAGATTCACGGTGTCTTCGAAAAAGAAGAGGTTTACGTTGTAGCCACGCCGTAACACCACTTCCCGTTAGATTAGCGAAGTTGGGTGACGTTCGGTCTGGGTAGTATTTGGATGGGTAATCCGTCCTCCGCATTCAGATGATGTAGCGACCCGTGGTTTTGATTCCACGTAAAGCTGTTGTTTCCCTCTGTCACGTGAACTTTGCCGTTACGAAGGGGGTTCAGTAACCACAAAGCCGCATTATTATTATTATTATCGGAAGGGAAGGATCGTATATTCCAAAGGAAGTTCGGGAAAATTCAATAAAAGCCTTTCTCAATAGTGTTTACTGGGTAGCAAGTTCTCACCTTTTGGTACTACACTGTACCAGTATGTAAATTATATTTAAAATAATATGTACATTACGTACCCTGTATCATCTGTTTATTGATACAGTTCGTAGAAGTTGTATACTGTGAAAAATAAGCAGTTATTGTACAGTCGACTTCAAAAAATTGGAATAAAATTGTGAAGCTATTTTTTAATGGCAAATATACAAATTTGTAATTAAACGTAGAAGGAAGAAACATATATATATATATATATATATATATATATATATATATATATATATGTATATATATATATATATGTGTATATATGTGTATATATATATGTGTATATATTGTATATATATATATGTATATATATGTATATATATATATATATATATGTATATGTATATATGAATAGAAACGACGTAAATAAGGAGCGTCTCTGCACACGGGGAAGAGAAATAACGAATAAATGAAAAATGAGGCGAACCGCCCGGGAATCGAACCCAAGGCCTTCCAATTGCCGGTTGGATGCGCTACCATTACACCACGGACCTCGATCAATCATAAATCGAAATTCTCCTACATAGGGCAGAAACCAATGCCCTGAGAGGGCACCCTCGCAAATCGTGAATATGTGCATTTAACTGCAATGACCACGCAGTATATAAATGAATAGAAACGACGTAAATAAGGAGCGTCTCTGCACATGGGGAAGAGAAATAACGAATAAATGAAAAATGAGGCGAACCGCCCGGGAATCGAACCCAAGGCCTTCCAATTGCCGGTTGGATGCGCTACCATTACACCACGGACCTCGATCAATCATAAATCGAAATTCTCCTACATAGGGCAGAAACCAATGCCCTGAGAGGGCATCCTCGCAAATCTATGCACATATTCACGATTTGCGAGGGTGAATGCAACGAGTCTTTTACTTATATAGAGGTTCTGAATGTAGGGGTCTAGGCTTCCAATTGCCGGTTGGATGCGCTACCATTACACCACGGACCTCGATCAATCATAAATCGAAATTCTCCTACATAGGGCAGAAACCAATGCCCTGAGAGGGCATCCTCGCAAATCTATGCACATATTCACGATTTGCGAGGGTGAATGCAACGAGTCTTTTACTTATATAGAGGTTCTGAATGTAGGGGTCTAGGCTTGCTTTAAACCCTAGATCCATGTCCCAAAGCTGGATCCTGTCTGCTTTGCAGATAGCTGGTGAGGGAAGCTATATTTATGGGATCTCTTTGCGAGAGACCCGTTGCCCACGTCGGGCTAAAATCATGAAAAAGAAAAAACTATGGTATTTGTCATTTACCATTACTTATTCGGACTATAGTGGATTTAATTTTCCCAGAAGAGTTCCTTGTTCCATGCACGGTCTGTGTTTAACATATAATGTTCTCAGGGAACCATTCTGAGTTTGTGTATACTAAACGGACGTGTTTCGTGCCTTGAAAAGTGGACGCTCAATGTCCCGGTTGAGGTTTAAGTTTTGGTTTTTTTGGCTAAAAATACAATAGTTACCCCCTTTTTCTTTGATTTATTCAACACGACGTGAATGCAACGAGTCTTTTACTTATATAGAGGTTCTGAATGTAGGGGTCTAGGCTTGCTTTAAACCCTAGATCCATGTCCCAAAGCTGGATCCTGTCTGCTTTGCAGATAGCTGGTGAGGGAAGCTATATTTATGGGATCTCTTTGCGAGAGACCCGTTGCCCACGTCGGGCTAAAATCATGAAAAAGAAAAAACTATGGTATTTGTCATTTACCATTACTTATTCGGACTATAGTGGATTTAATTTTCCCAGAAGAGTTCCTTGTTCCATGCACGGTCTGTGTTTAACATATATATATATATATATATATATATATATATATATATATATATATATATATATATATATAGTGTGTGTGTGTGTGTGTGTATATATATATATATACTGTATATTATATATATATTATATATATATATATATGTGTGTGTGTATATATATATATATATGAAAATTATTTAACGAAAGTAACACGTGAATAATATTTATGATGAGAATAACCACGAAGGAAAGAGGAAACACAGAATGGTGCTCAAGCACTGTTTCGTGTTTCCTTTTTCCTTCATGGTTATTTTCATCATATATATATATATATATGATGAAAATATATATAGCTGAATGCATTATTTTATTCACGCTGAAGTTTTTAAATATATAAATTCAGAAACTACGCAGGAGTACATAAATCAGCAAGTGACTGTAATGGATCTAAAATTAAATATATAAGCTGTGAAGCTCAAATTTGCATAAATACATCACAGTAATATACATCTCTATATATATATATATATAACTTATTATACACTCCATGGACTAATTTTATAGTTCCTCTGACATATAAGAACATGCAAGACCCACTCATAAATCCCAGAACGACATACAACAAACAGCAGCAAAAACAGCAAAAAACGCCAGCAACAGCAACAACAACAACAAAAGAAATACATAACTGTTGAATACCTTAATTTCAAAATTTAATCGAGCGAAGCTAAATTAAAGAACACTAAAAGCAGAGCATTATGGGTTCTCTTCATGCTTAATTTTGCAATTTAACTCGCAATATTTTTGCAATAAGATCCACTTTATGTTTCTTTTGACAATAAAATTAAAATGAATAGTAGCAAATGGAGGGTCAGACAGCTAATAGCGGGAGGAAGAGGACGTTCTTTCAGGCCGGAATTTAGGCGTTTTATTATAATTATTGTTTCTCCTGCTCGCTCGGTCAATTTTTTATTGGGCACAAGATATTTAAGTCACGTATATATATGGTGTCCCATAAGTCCGGCATCATAGGAGAAATTCATATTTTTCTATTTCTACAAACCATAATTCATATTTTTCTCTTTCTACAGGCCATAATATCTATGCTCGGGATGCCAATTTCCCGTCCACCATTCTGTTCAGTGACGAGGCTGTTTTTTATGGAAATGGTGAGGTAAATCGACAGAACACCCGCTACTGGTCTCAAAACAACCCTCACTGGCATACCTCTTCAAAGGAACAAGGTGCATCTCGGGTGATGGTATGGTGTGGCATTTGGAAGGATCGCATCATAGGCCCCCTCTTTTTCGATGAACATGTAACTGGAGGCACCTACCTACGTATGCTCAAGGAAGAAGCATTTCCCAGTGTCTTGAACGAAGAAGGAAATTTCCCAACATGGTTCCAGCAAGACGACGCTCCCGCACATTACAGCACCCAAGTAAGGGAATACCTGTACCAACAATTCCCTGGTCATTGGATAGGACGTCGAGGGCCTGTGGAATGGCCAGCTAGAAGCCCGGATCTCACGCCACTAGATTTTTATCTCTGGGGCCACTTAAAAGCGCTGGTATACGCAGAGAAAATTAGGAGTGTTGAACATTTGCGGCAGCGCATTATTGGGGCATGTAACACCATTACTCCTGACATCATTCACCGTGTGCTTGCTGACTGTGTATCACGTCTGAATTTGTGTATTGAAAACAATGGTGGACATATTGAGCACGTTCTGTAAATAAAAGCCTTTGTTTTGCCTTTTTTTGTTATTTTTCCTATGATGCCGGACTTATGGGACACCCTGTATATATATATATATATATATATATATATATATATATATATATATATATATAAACTGTCTTGTTTCGCAACGAATTAGGGTGAGAGGGCAGAAACAGCCTGCCCTTCGTGGGGAGAAAGATGGAAGGATGGGCAATCCCCAACCCATTCCTTCCCCTCCTTTATCGGCGGCAGCGATTATAAAAAATCATTACGCCGCTTCCTGATAAATCAACGAAATTAAGCGGCGTTGGTTCTGTTTAGTACTTGGACGGGTGACCTTTTTAAATGAAGTAGCGACCCGTGTTTCGGATTTCACATTCAACCGTAAATCCTATTTGTCATATGATCACCCCTAGGCAATGCTGATAAAAACCTCAACAATAAAACCAAAGGCAGTAATGAAACCTGCCCTATACTTCCCGTATTAATTGAATTTCATATAGTTCCCCTATTCTTTTGCTTTTCTCTTCCGTAAATTAAACAAAAATGACCAAATCTATTTCAAGACGAATTCAACCACATTCTGCTACTTGGAGGTTGTTTTAACCTATGTATTTTTCAAGTGTTCCGAGAAAGAAGTACTTTGAGGAGAAAGTATTTCGCATTAATTGGCACCAATTGGCACAGTGCATGACCAAGCATCGCGTATATAGCAAGGTTTAATATATCTTCTGACAACACTGGTTCCTTTCACATTCTGACAAGGAGTAAAGTATGTCTTTAAACCAAGTGGAAAATTCTGAAGGGATATATATATATATATATATATATATATATACACACACACACACACACACAGGGTGAGTCACGGCGAAATGTCATAACTTCGGGAGCTTTTAGCTGAGGTCATAAAAATTGGTTGGTAAATAAATGGGTACCCTGGGTAGCCTAGTGGTTAAGACGCTGGGCTGATGGTGGGGCGTGGTTCGGATTCCACATCAAACTGTAGGTCTAAGGTGGACTGACAAGCTTGACCTTAGTCAGAATGAACAATTCAGGAGGAAGCAAAACCAAGTTAACCACCAGGATTCGAACCCACCACCTTATGAATAGAAGATGAGGCCGCTAACCACTACACTAGCGTCCTCACCTTCTACTCAATAGATAGTGAGTTGGGATCTGGTCGGGGCAACTTTTATATATATCCTGAGGATGTCATTAGACGAAGGCGCTTGAGCACCATTCTGTGTATCCTTTCCTTCGTGGTTTTATTCATCATATATATATATATATATATATATATATATTATGGTATAACCTCAAAACTAAACTAATAACACGCGATTTTATTTTGTAAAAATTGTTTTCTTATCTTTATTATCTCCCTGTATTTGCAGATATGCTGTTAATTAAAACAGATTGTATAAAGGCATTACGAATTCTAAAATTTAATTAACTCTAAAAAAAATTCAAAACCTTTCCCCACATGAACCATACAGAATTCAAATGGATTCTATTTTTCTATTTCGTATACAGGATGTGGCCGGTAAAATGGATTCTATTTTTCTATTTCGTATACAGGATGTGGCCAGTAAAATTATCTAAGTTTAGCCTGAAAATTTTATATGTATTTGGTTTAAGACTACATATATAAAATTACCGTTTCGGGTTCATCAAATAGTTATATAACCGGATGCGGAAGTGTGAGGTGGTGTGTATGTGCAGAGAGAGTATATGGAGAGATGTATGAAAAATGAATATGGGAACCATATAGGAATGTAAACATAATAAAAATAGACTAATTTTTAAGGATAATACGAGTGTGTTTAGGAGTCCTTAGTCTGTATACTACAAAAGAAGATAATTTCGGACACTGAACATAATTAAGGAATACAAAATCTGGAGGCAATTAAAAATAGATAGGCGAGCAAGGGTATAAGACTACATGTATAAAATACAGGGCCGGGGCACGGCAAATAGTTATATATGATAGTTGGATGCGGATGTACCAGCGTGGGGAGGTGAATGGAAATAGTGGAACGATGAAATTTCGGAAGTGGATGCTGAGCGGGGTTGAAACATTCGAGTGAGGGTGAAAATTGCGCAGTTTGAAGGTGAAATTAAGTGGAGCGACGGAGGTGTTCTGTCTAGAATTAATAATAAAAACAATAATAACTATTGATATTGGTAATAGTAATAATAATAATAATTGGCGAAGCATTTCAACTTTGTCAATGGGTGTCACGTAAACGATGGATTTCAGATGATCCCACAGGTAAAAATCGAGTGCATTCAGGTCCGGGAGGAGCGAGCAGGCAACACAATGGGTCCTCCACGGGCTATCCATTTATTAGGGAAATGGTCATCCAAATAGTCTCTGGCTACTCGACTAAAATGAGGCGGAGCGCCGTCATGCATAAACCACATACGACGTTGGACACCAAGAGGAACTTCATCTAGTAAATCGCTTAAATCATTCCTTAAAAAATTGGAATAGGATTCTCCTGTTAATCTCCCAGGCAAAACAAAAGGACCGATTAAGTTGACGGCAATAAGTCCTGCCCATACATTGATACTAAATTTTGTTGGTGCCTTGACTGGATGATGGTATGCAGATTCTCTTCAGCCCAGTGATGAGAGTTGTGAAAATTGATCACGCCATTTCTTGTGAAGGCAGCCTCATCAAAAAACAACACGGAGGATAGAAAAAGAGGATCGCGAGCACACTGTTGAAGGAACCAGTAGTATGTGCGCAAAATGGACGAGTGCAGAGCAATTGCAACGTTGATCAAATGAGTACCAGTGCCACCCCCACCCCCTTTCTGCAAGGATCCAATCCCCCCCCATGGTGCCTGTGCCACAAAAAAAGGGTTATGCAAGCAAGGGGAATCTTGATTAACATTGTAATTTTGCACACATACTACTGAACCAAATAGAAAAAGCCTCTCGTGGTGGGAAATCAGCTTCAGTAAGGCCTTTTACTCTCTGAATGTGATATGGGTAAAGCTGTTGTTCCCGTAAAATTCTCCACACAGCTGCTATCCTTCGGGTGCTGACACCAGGATGTTCCTCCACGCGATTCAGGATCCGCTCCTCCAACTCAACAGTTCTGGCGCTGATTGGTCTACCACCATCTGAAACTCGCTTGTTGAAGGATCCTTTATCACCAAGACGCTCGTCTATTCTCTGAAAGGTCTTCTTATCTGGCAGACGGCGATTCAGAAACCTTTCCGCATACAGACGTCTTGCTGCGGCCGCATTACACTCGGCAAGTCCATACATGAGATGCATGTCTGCCATTTCTTTGTTTGAATAAGCCTCCATTCTCACTTCAAATGCACACTATCACTGAATAGCACAAAAACTTTTAAGCTTTTTTTTTTTCACTGGACTGCACTTATTCACGGTAAGAAGTTACGAATACGAACAGTGAAACACCGCGATGCACCTCTGACTGACTGATGGCTCTACACTCAACGATATTGAAACATGTCATACAGTGTATGAAACATTACAATCGGCAAGGCCACATATGAAATAAGTCTCGTACACACTCACAAACATTGTCGGCAAGCAGTGTTTGTAAACAGTTTGCGAAAAAAATTGCTGGAACACAAAACGGGCTGTACTTCGGAAACAAAGTTATTTCGGGCATATGTTTATATAAACTTTTTTCATTGTTTTCAGGTCCTGAAGCCATCCTGAAAGTGCGTCCCACATGTTATGAAACACCGTGTGTGTGTGTGTGTGATATATACTGTGCTATTTCGAAAAAGCTATATCTTTTTACGTTATCGAACCCATTCATAATTTTAAAAACCTAGATTAGTTCACCCCTTAGCCTCCTATACTCGAGTGTAGTCAATTTTAACTCCTTAAGCCTATCCTCGTACGACTTTGACTCAAGCGACGAAATCATCATAGTTGCTCGTCTTTGAACTCTTTCGATTTTGTCCATATCCTTGTGCATATGCGGATTCCAAAATTGAATCGCGTACTCCAAATGGGATCTAACTAATATGACTTATAAAGAGGAACAATAATATCGCGCGATTTGTACTCAAAATTTCTAGCTATAAAACCTAGCACTTTATTCGCCTTATTGACCGCTGCTGTACTTTGTTTCGCAACTTTTAAATCACCAGTGACTATAACTCCTAAATATTTTCCCTGATCTACGCTTGCCAACTCCTCCCCAGACATACTATACACAAAATTACCGTTACGCGAACCAAAATGTAAAATTTTGCACTTATCGACGTCAAATCTCATTTGCCATGCGACTGACCAATCTACGATTTTATTCAGATCTTCCTGGATTTTACCTCTCTCTTCCTTATTAATCGCACTGCCACCCAGCTTCATGTCATCCGCAAATTTTGAAACTGTACTGACTAGGCCGACATCTAGATCGTTAATATATATAAGAAAAAGCAAGGGGCCCAATATAGAACCCTGAGGAACGCCGCTCGCTACATTAGCCCAAGACGACTCCGCTCCATCAACGACCGCCCTTTGTTTCCTACCTCGCAACCTACCTCTATCTAACTTGTTACTACACCCCTGATTCCATGAGCCTTAGTTTTTTCAGCGAGTCTTTTGTATGGTACTGTGTCAAACGCTTTTTGAAAATCTAAATATACTACATCTACCGCCCGATGACTATCATAAACTTCAACCACGCTTTAGGAAAATTCTAAAAGATTAGTTAAGCAAGATTTGCTTCACCTGAAACCGTGTTGCGTATTTTTAATCAAATTGTGCAATTCTAAGTGTTCGACTATACGATCCCTAATTATAGTCGGTCATTTAAGCATTTTCATTTTACAAATGAAGAGAAATTGCAAGGAGAGTGTATAACAGACTTTGATTTTACCCCAGAAGATGTAGCGAGAGAGCTGTAGGACAAATAAAACCACATTCAGCTGCAGGTCCGGATAATTGGAACGCATTATTGATTAAAAACTGTAAAAATGAAATAGTTATACCTTTATACTGGATATGGAGAAGATCCCTAGACACTGGGGAAATACATAGCATCTTGAAAAGAGCAACCATTGTCCTTATATATAAAGGAGAGGACAGATCTCAAGCAAAGAACTATAGACCATTGTCATTGACGTCCCACCTCACCAAAGTATTTGAAAGAATAGTTAGAGAGAAAATTTATGATTTCTTGGAGACACTGGAAAGATTCAACGAAAATCAGCACGGATTCCGATGAGGTAGATCACGCCAATCACAACTAATAGAACACTACAACAATATCCTAGATGCACTGGAGGGCAATGACAACTACGATGTCATACACACAGATTTTGCTAAAGCTTTCGACAAATATGATCATGGTATAATAGCACATAAAATGAAATATATGGGAATAACAGGCAAAGTGAGAAAATGGATCTACAACTTCCTCAGAGAATGTCTACAGGTCGTCAAAATTCAAGGTATATCGTCATCAGAATCGGAAGTACGCATCTCAGTACCACAAGGGACAGTACTGGCTACACTCCTGTTCATTATCATGCTAACAGACATAGACAGCGGAGTAAACAGCAACAGTATAGTAACATCCTTCGCAGACGATACAAAGATCAGCAGAAAAGTCAGCGATGTAAATGAAGTGGAGGCCTTGCAGAGAGACACGAACAAAATATACAAATGGTCAGAAGACAATAACATGTCATTTAACATCGAGAAATTTCAGCTCTTGAGATATGGTAGAAAAGAGGAACTTAAACAAACTGCATATTATGCTCCAGATAGACATGAAATTCAGAGAAGCACGAAAGCGATCGATTTGGGGGTAATAATGACCGATGATGCGAAATTCGAAACACAAAATCAGATAGCGATAAATAAAGCAAAAAGAGTCACGGGACAGGTACTGAAAACGTTGAAAAGAAGGGACAGGATAGTAATGATTCCCCTGCTAAAAACACTGATTATACCAAAACTTGAATACTGCTCAGTTTTGACGTCCCCATATAAAAAGAAGAAACTAATAAACTAGAAGAAACGCAAAGAAATTTCACAGCTAAGATTGATGGCTGCAAAGAGCTCAACTACTGGGAAAGACTACGTAAACTAAATCTGTACTCCCTGGAAAGAAGAAGAGAGAGGTACACCATAATCTACATATGGAAAATGATCGAAAAACTGGTACCAAACTTAAAACTAAACCCAATTACCATTCAAACAACACTGGAAAATAGGAAAGGCAGAATGTGTAGTGTTCCAAAATTAAAGGCCCGACAAGGGACCTCCTCAACACTGAAGGAAAATAGCGTGGTTGTCAGGGAGGCCAAGACTTTTCAACCTGTTTCCAAAGGACCTCAGAAACGTTACAGGGGTCAAAGTTGAAGTCTTCAAGAGAAGACTAGATGCCTGGCTCAGGATGTTACCAGATGAGCCGGGTGTACCTAGCTATGTACGGTGGAGAGCGCAAGAAAACAACTCGCTCCTCCACCAAGCCAGACCTAGAGGCGGGGCCACCAGCTTGACCTTCGTGTGAAGAGAGACCAACGCACGAAACAGCAACAAGGTTAACAAGGTAGTACCTCCCTTTCACCCACCACAATATTATCTAAAGTATTACCATTATCGGAAGGTATTATGTCTATGATGTATTGGGTTGCACCACTTTATAATGCATCTTTGTAGGGGCATTTTTATTTCATACAAGAACCAGGCGTGCTCCTACGTTTTAATTTATCTGTTCTCTACCAGAGAGATTTGAATTGAATGCTGCCATTACCTGAGTGTGGGAGGTAATGAATAGAAAATAGGTACAGTAGGATTAATGAAGTGGAACACACAAACAATAAATTATATATATGTTCACATCAGGACTCGAACCTGGAACCTTCTGTATAGTAGTCCCGGGCGCTACCATCACACTACGATGGGATAAAAGTTAGTTGAACCTATCGTATATTTAAACGAACTACGAAACACTTGACGCGAAACCTATCGTACATTTAAATGAGCTACGAAACAGTCACCCATCGTAGTGTGATGGCATCGCTCGGGACTACTACTAAGAAGGTTCTAGGTTCGAGTCCTGGTGTGGACATATATACAATTTATTGTTTGTGTGTTCAACTTGATTAATCCTACTGTACCTATTTTCTATTCCTTTAACTATCTCTTGATAGTTCATACCATATAGGTATACCATTCATACCATATAGGGTCAAACATGAGAATTCTTCATTCTGTGACCGTATTCCCATCCTTTGTGGAATTTATATGATGTTTTCCGAATCTTACGAATTTAATCTCTTACACATTTAATGGGACAGAAGAATTCTGCAGTGAATTCAGTGGTCAGATGAATGCAATTTACTAAAAACTAATTGTTATTACTAAAAACGAAGCTTGAAGTTAATTATTTTTTTTTTAGGAACAGAGTGCTGACAATATAGTTGGACTTTCACACGAAAATTGCCACAAAATATTTGAAAGTAAACCATATGTATATGTTACGGCCTTTTTGCGAAATCGGCCTTTTTGCAAAATGGCCGGTCCATTTGCAAAAAGGCCAATATGATGGCCTGTTTGCAAATTGGCATTACAATGCCAGCCACTTTGCAAACAGACCGGCATATTGGCCATTTTGCAAAATGGCTGGTTATCCAGCCGACCATTTTGCGAAAAGGCAGAACTTAAATCAAGACATTCAATCCAGTTCTGTTGAAATTATTGAAATTTAGATTATTGAATGCCCGGTTAGGTTAACTTCAGTTAAGCATTCAGTTGACCTAACCGGCCATTCACTGTCCAGTTCAATGTGAAGTTCTACCGTTTCGCAAAATGGCCGACAGCATTACCAGTCATTTTGCAAAATGGCCAATATGCTGGCCTGTTTGCAAAGTGGCCTGGCATTTAATGCCATTATGCAAAAAGGCCAGGTTTTTGGCCCTTTTGCAAAAAGGCTGATCTTTTTGCAAAACGGCCGATTTCGCAAAAAGGCCGTAACATATGTTTATAGTATATATATATATATATATATATTTTTTTTTTTTGCACACAAGACAGAGAAAGTCAATTAATATAGACTACCTTTTGCACAGGCCTCACATATTGTACAATCCACTTGCAACATATGTATAATGTATATACTGTATGTAATTGCAAACACACTCCTGGAGCAATGTGAGAAGATGATTTCCAAGAATGAATATATGTATATTGAACGGATTTCAGACGTCTCTTGGACAGTGACTACGAAGTCATTGTGTCCAGGATCACAAATCGTTGCCCATTCCGTGACACAATGCCGTGGGCTGAAGACAAGATTCTTTAAATGTTCCATTAGCTACTAATTTTCAATTTCCATTTGTGTCCGTTCATAGGGGAATAAATGTTTATACATTGAGACTAGCCCGAGAAAAAAAAACAGGCTTTTAAAATGCCTTAGGTTTGTATATCATCCTTGCTCATACAAACCATCGCTTTCGTTCATTATCGTCGAGGAAGTACGAAACTTTACATAAGCTATTCTAAGTTAAAATTAACATTATTTGTGATTTTTACAAGCTTTGTGGATGGATTTCATCACGATCTCTTTTGATATATGTTCTGTTTATAACCTAAAACTTTTGATCGGCTTTTTAAGCATCATATTTTAATGTAGAATCCAGAAACAAAAATAAAAGATAATTTTTAGGAACTATGACAAGTACAGTTCATTTCGCCTCTGAAAGTTTGAAGAAGCGTGTCACATATACAACACTAAATTTAAAAGAATAGCATCATACCTTCGGAGTAACACGATAGTCTGAGAATTCCGCAAATGTGATTGATGAAGCGTGACAATGATTCTTCAAATAAAACTTAAATTGTTGAAGAAAAGTTAAAAGGACTCAAAAATTCCCACAGACGCAAAGGCTTTCGAGCGTTATAACTTTTGACGTTCGCGACGCGTAGCCGTACTTCCTTAATCTGACAGATTACATTGTCTATCGTATACCGTGGGCCCCAAACGGGGGTTCTTGCCAGTCTCCTCAAATTCTCTCTCCTCCAAATAATACTCACTGAACAATAAGTTTTGATATGAAGAGGAAAAAAAATAGTCCATATAAGGAATCGTTTACTTTCTTTTTTTCAATTTAGATTTAGAAAATTTAAAATTTATCTCTTCATTTGTTATTTATTTCAATATTGGTATAAAATCTTAATTTTTAGTTACTTTAACTAACTTCTAAATTTTTTTTTTTCAGGTTTCATTTTCTTCATATACTATCCTCCCCCTTTTTTTTTTATTAAAGGGGAACATTTTTATATACTGAAATTTGCATTCTTTCTCTTAAAGTCACGTGTTTCTTCATATTATTTTTCATATTTTTTTTTTGTTTCCTTTGAGAAGACCCATTTATTTTCTTCTGTGTATCTGTATACATATATATAAAACAAGACGGTAGTCTCTACCTGTAAAAAATGATCGTTTTCAAAAATTTCATTTAGAGAAGCGTATAAGATGCATTATATTATGATTTTAAGCTTATCGAGAAAGAAGACAAGCATCACGGAATAGGATGGAAGAGTTATATCAGAGTTTGAAATATTGAAGTTATGGAAAGCATGAAGGCTCATAGTTATTCAGCATTCGGTGAACAAATATTTGCAATATACTCTATATATACAGTATATATACAGTATATATACTGTATATATACTGTATATAGACACTTTCAGTTTTTCCATAGTTATTGATTTGATAATAAAATTCAATAAATAATAAAAAATTGATTGAATCTATATTTAGGAGTGTGTTGCTTTCCCCTTTACATTATGTAAAGGTGACGCACGTTCTGGCATTCCATTGATGAACTTCGCCATTTGTGCTTGACAATCATCGTGGTGTTTATTTACTTTTGTCAACCCTCTGTAGATTATATATTTTGAGTTATTACATAACTTTTATTTAAGGGCCTGTCGTGTGACATTTCATTGGTAAGACATGCTATTGACAATTTTTTGGGTAGAGTTAGATTAAGTTCTTGGGTTAGGTTAGACTTCGTTAGCAGAGCTTGAAATTCCCGGTATCCCGTCCGGTAGCAAAATGCTTGTATCCAGACACGGTACTAAAAATATATATGAGTTGAGTGCCTTGTTTCTGATATTGTCTACCCACTCAGTTGACTGAATAAGGCTTTTCAGCTATTAAGAAGGTGAAATCTGATTGGAGATCGTGCCTCACCGAAGCGTCGACAGATTTGCTTAGAGTTTCATCTCGTGTCACCTGAGATAGACTTGTTCAGTCCACTTCTTGTTATCCATCTGCGGAACGCAAGTTCTCAACTAAGCGGATGTCCAAACGCAAATACATGGAAGAAGGTCAGGAAGAAAGGAAAGAGGAAACTAAAACTACAGTAGTCAATCCTGAACAGTTATTCGGTGACCTATCAAGTGACTCTTCCACCTCCTCTAACACTGAATCTAGTGTTACAGATAGTTCAGGTACAAGATACTGCTCAGTAATGTCTTAATAAATTTTATTTAGTCATAGAAAGAATTTTATCTTCAGCGATGCTGTTAAATAATGTACTTTTTTATTTTTATTAATAGATTTTTCATGTTTTACAGACTTTTCATGTTTTACAGACTGTAATTACTGGTTTTTTTACACGTATTAATTATTAAAATAAAAAACGAATAATATTTTTGTTTATTAAACGTGTGATTTATGCAACTGTTGATGGATTTGGTCTTCATAACACAAAATTTTGTTTCTGATGTTCGGGATACTTGAAACAGATTTGGGATACGAGAACAAGAAATGGTAGTATCCTGATGTGGTACCAGTTAAAAATCACGAATTTCTACCCCTGATTAGATTAAGTTATTAGAGAAGATGGAATTTGGCGTCCACAAAATGAGTACATGTCTTGGGTAACATCTGCTTTTATGCCTCCATACACACTTTATCAGAGGGATATTTGAGGGGATACTTATTACATGATAGAACCTGACTACCTAGCGAAGCCTAACTGGATTTAACATAATTTGTTAACATGACCTAACTTAATCTAATCTAACTTCACTTAAACGGCAGGATATTTGTAGAGATATAAAAAGTTTCTCGTTAAATTCGTTGATGGAAATTTTCATTAACACACTAACATCAAAATTTAATCTAACCTAACTAAGCCTAACCTAATCTAACTTAATCAAAACCTTTAAAAAACTTGCCCATAGAATGTCTTATCAACAAAATTCTAACCAACGCTAACCTAACCTAGTTTAGATCTGAAATTGATCTAACCCATATAATTAAATCATTTGAGTAATTTTAAATCTGTAATAGCGAAGACCTCTTAGTTTAGTGTTTTGCCTTTAAGTTATTGCCTGAAATTAGATAAAATAATATCAGGAAAATTGTTTTCAAATCATTATTTTATAGTATATTGTAAGAAATAAGATAGTTTCAAATGTATTAAGTTACCTATTTGAAGTTCCAGCTTTCCTTGCTATTATATATATATATATATTATATATATATATATATATATATATTATATATATAATATATATATATATATACTATATATATATATATATATATATATATACTATATATAGGGTGAACCAAATGTAGGTGGACAGTAAATGATAACGTTTATTTTGAGAATACATATTTAATTTTTTTGTATACTATAATACAAAATAAAATTTAAATAAATTTAGTTATAATATTTAATATAATATAACACAAACACCATAGTTATAATGAACACCATAGTTATAATATAATATAACACAAACCGTATTCAACCGACTGTCCACCTACTTTTGGTTCACCGTGTATATATACTATATATATATACTATATATATATATATATATATATATATATATATATATATATATATATATATTTCTTGTTTATATTTAATTTTTAATTTTCTTCTTGAATTTCAAGAAATGAAAAAGGATTTTTGGGGGGATTTTAATTTAATTTTATTTTTTTTTACAAGAAATTATTTACAAAAATTAAAACTTTATCTTTTTAATTTCAATAATTTGAAAAACGGACGAATTTTAATGATTTTCTTAATTTAACCTAACTGATGCTAACCTAACCTAACTTTTCGATTTTATGTCAAGTCGATAAGACGTCGTTAGCCCGGAAAGCTTAACTCCTCAGAGTAAAGGGTACCTTGGTGGTAAAACTTCGGGTTGTTAATTTGAAGGTCTTTGAGTCAAACCCCGACTCGGACTTCAGATTTCTGAGATTAATGTGACTCTGGTTCCTCCTTGAAGGGGTAGTGGTTCGGATACCGCGTAAAGCTGTAGGTCCCCTCCGTTATATGACCTTAGAACGCAAACATCATCATTGGTTAAAAATCGGCATTTATAATAATATTAGGGTTTTTCGTTAGTATTATTTCACAAACTAAATAAATAATTTATTATTTTTAATATATTGTTCTCTCTCTCTCTCTCTCTCTCTCTCTCTCTCTATCTCCTCTCTCTCTCTCTCTCTCTCTCTCCTCTCTCTCTCCTCTCTCTCTCTCTCTCTCTCTCTCTTAGTCGATGAGGATTTTTATGGGCAGATTTTCCACCTAACTTAATCTATAACCTAAGCTAAGCTAAAGCGTTCGGCTAAAGCGTTCGACAAATATGATCATGGTATAATAGCACATAAAATTAAACGTATGAGAATAAAAGGCAAAGTAGGAAAATGGATCCACAATTTCCTCAGAGAAAGTCAGCAAGTCATAAATAACCAATATATCATCATGAGAATAGGAAGCACGCAGCTCAGTACCACACGGAACAAACAGTATTGGCCCCACTCCTATTCATTATTATGCTAACAGGCATAGACAATGGAGTAACCAACAACGGTATAGTAACAGCCTTTGCAGACGATACAAAAATCAGTAATGCAAAAGAGGTGGAGGCCCTACAGAGGGACACAAACAAAATATAAAAATGATCAGAAGACAACAACAAGAAATCTAATACCGAGAAGTTTCAGCTTTTGAGATATGGAAGAAATGAGGAATTAAAACAGACAGCATATTATGCCCCAGATAAACAGGAAGTTCAGAGAAGCAAGAAAGCAATAGATTTAGCGGTTATGATGACTGATAATATGAAATTTGAGACACAGAATCAGATAACGATAAACAAAGCAAAAAGAGTCGCGGGACAACTACTGAGAACCTTTAAAAGAAGAGACGAGAAAGAAGTGATTCCTCCGCTGAAAACACTAATCATACCAAATCTTGAATACTGCTCAGTCTTGACGTCTACATATAAAAAAGAAATTAATAAACTAGAAGAAATTCAAAGAAATTTCACAGCCAAGATTGATGGCTGCAAAGAACTCAACTACTGGGAAAGACTTCTTAAATTAAATCTATATTCACTGGAAAGAAGAAGAGATACACCATAATTTACACGTGGAAAATATTGGAAAAACGGGCACCTAACATCAAGCTGAGCCCAGTAACCACCCAAACAACAGTGGAAAAAAGGAAAGGCAGAAGGTATAGTGTTCCCGAACTGAAAGCCACACAAGGGACACCCTCAACTCTAAACGAAAATAGCTTGGGTGTCAGAGGGCCAAGACTATTCAACCAACTCCGAAGGAGATCAGGAACATTACTGGTGTCAACGTAGAATTCTTCAAAAAAGGAATAGATGCCTGGCTCAGGACGGTACCAGATGATCCGGATGTGCCTAGCTATGTGTGATGGAAATCACAAGAGAGCTACTTGTTCCTCCACCAGGCCAGGTCTAGAGGTGGGGCCACCAGCTCGACTTTCGTGTGAAGAGAGACTAACGTACCGAAATGTTACGAGGTTTCGAGGTAAAATATAATCAGTTGGGTTGTTCGGGACCCTAAAAATTATTCTACTAACCTTTAGTAGGGTTGACATATTTGTTGAAATTAGTAACGTGAAGTTCAACGGATGTTTTCAGAAGAACACCATTTTCTGCCTAACCTTCTGCCTCAGGAGTCTAAGTTTCTAAAAGTAATTTCACGAATCAGTTGATTTTCACAGAAAGCCATTTGAGCGCCCAATAATCAACAGGTGGATAAAATGTATATACGAATCCAACTGCATTTGAGTGGACAGTTTCATCCAAACGGATAATGCCTTTTATCCCATTCTTAGTTAAACGTGGTCTTAATTACCAGTAGAGGCCAGATTAACAAAGGTATACCGCATATAGGCAATTCTGAGCATTCAAACGACGTAGAAAATACTTCGGACTGATATTTTATAATACATTTCTACCTTATGATGCACTGATACACTATAGTACATTGTTTTCATTGGATTATATTACGATACGAGGATTAGGATTGGGAAGTTCGGGTTCGAAAATATTAAAGCTGAACCACTCAAATTCGAGGAATGTCGAATCTCTGGCATATAAATCAAAATTTACCGATATTTTGCTTCACATGCTGAAAATTAAACTGTGTGTGTGTGTGTGTGTGTGTGTGTGTGTGTGTGTGTGTGTGTGTGTGTGTGTGTGTGTGTGTGTACATGAACGCAAAACAAACATAATGACATTTTTTTATTTTCCTTTAAATTACATGCATCATTCTTCTTTGTATTCATATGTATGTAATAATAATATGCAACAACCAGTTTTTATTAATTATTTTAAATATTATTAAAAACAAAAGGGAGATAAATGTAATTGGAAAATCTTTAAAAAATTATTCATTAAAAGTTATGACAAATTAGGACTGTTTCTGCTTTACATGTACGTTTCTTTACGTTATTAGCGTACGTGTGTGTGTGTGTGTGTGTGTGTGTGTGTGTGTGTGTGTGTGTGTGTGTACCGTACCTGTTGTTGTTATATTATTTTTATTAATTATTATTATTATTAAATGGCTCTGATTGTATAAAGCACATTTTATATAACTATAAATAGCAAGCCTCTACGACTCAGGGGTCGGCAAAACGGCGATTATGGCTCCCGAGCCAAATCTGGCTCAGTGAGCTATCACAGGTGGCTCTTCGGTCTCCTGCAATCTTCCCCCAAAAAAATAATTTCATATCAGATAATTATAAAAATAGATATCATATGAAAAGTCTATTAAACACTGTAATGTGCATAATTAATTTTTTGCTACGAAGCAACTCTCATGAAATGGGCGGGAACATGACGTCATATGCTTTAAACATCGCTATTAGCCTGTGTGGTCTTGTTGCAGCTTATCAGTAGGAATAAGCATCTCAATGGTGAAGTTTAATCAATGGTTAATTTAGAACGCCATTTTATGACCAAACATGGCGCATTTGCAAAAAAATTTCCTGAAGGTGAGGCAAGAAAAAAGGCTTGCGAGGAGCTACAGCGAAAAAAGAATATTGAAATAAATGTCCTTCAGACATGGGCGAAACCAAGTGGGAGCCTAACCTCAGCGAGTTTTGCTGGCTCATTCAGCATTATTCGAGAAGGAAAGCCATTCAGTGATGGAGAATATGTAAAATAGTGTATGCTACAAATTGGTGAAGAACTGTTTGATGATTTTCCTAACAAGACCAAAATATTACAAAAAATAAAAAATCTTCCATTATCGGCAAAAACCGTTCATGACAGAGCATTGAAAATGACTCAACATATAGAGAAGGAGCAAATGCAATATTTGAGTACAGCTCCATATTTTTCGCTTGCTCTCGATGAGACAACCGACATCTGTGACGTTAGTCAACTGTGCATTATGGGACGATATGTGCGTGGAAACTCGGTGCTTGAAGAAATGCTGGCGATATTACTAATGAGAAACCGAACAAGAGGAGAAGACACCCTTGAAACTGTGATGAATTTTGTGAATGAGAAGGAGATAAAGATCGACAATCTTGTGTCGGTGTGTACGGACGGTGCACCTTCAATGGTTGGCAGGTACAAGCGATTCTTACTCTTTTTGCAGAAAAGCTAAATCGACCCATTTTGTCTTTCCACTGCATTGCACATCAGAAAGCACTTTGCGCACAATCTTGCGGAGCTTTCTCGCACGAGCCCTACATCACCGCCAGTTTCATTCTTTGCTGGAAGAAGTAAATTCTGAGTACCCCGGTCTAGTAATGCATAGTAATGCTCGCTGGCTTTCCGCGCAAAGTTTTATCGCGTTTTGCGGATTGCATAAATGAGATCAAGGAATTTCGAAATTCAAAACAAGTCCAACATCCTGAGCTCTCTGACTATGATTGGTTACTTAGATTTTACTATCTTGTCGACATTACTGGCCATTTAAATGAGTTAAACAGGAAGCTACAAGGCCGAGGACATACAGTTTTAAATCTGCAACAGGCAGTCTTTGCATTTGAAGCAAAATTAACCATTTTCATAAAAGATATCGAGACGGGCAGATTGTTGCATTTTGAAAAAGTAAGAATGTTTCGTGATTCCTGATTCGTATCAACAAAAAAAAAAATCCGAATGAGACGGTGCATTTGCTAAAACTTGATAGTTTTGTATCAGAACTACTGGCGACATTCCAGTCGCGTTTTGTTGACTTTCGTAAACATGGTGCCATGTTTAAATTTATGACGGCCACATCAAGTGTCAGTTGAGGAACTAAATCTGACTGTGATTCCTGGTATTTCAATGAGCGAGTTAGAAATGGAAATTATAGATTTTAAGGAATCAGATTTGTGGATTGAGAAATCGAGAAATTAAATTCTGAATTAGAAAGTCTTGCTCGACATCGCGCGGAACTGGCATCTCAGCACAAGTGGACTGACATGAACAAACAAGAGCGTGAGGATAATCTCATTCTTCAAACTTGGAAGGAAATTCCTGCCACTTATAAAACAATGCAAAATTTTAGTCTGACTTTAATATCAGTGTTTGGATCGACATATATGTGCGAACAGGCCTTCTCCCACTTAAACTGCATTAAAAACAATTTGCGATCAAGATTAACAGAAGAGAATCTGAATGCTTGCATGAAGGTAAATGTAACAAACTGTGATATCAATTTTAAAGAAATCAGTGAAAAATGCAACATGAGTCATATTGAAGAAAAAATGTAAGTATGGAAAATAAATTTGTTTCATGTTATAACGGGTGTGCCATAAAAAAGGGTACATTTTAAAAAGGCTATAAAATCAACAATTGTCATTTAATTTTAATAAAACTTCTACAAAATAAAACATATATATTTACCTATACGCGAACAAGTTTTTAGACTAAAATATCGAATAATTCAAATTCTATCAACATTTAACGAAAGAGTATGATTTTTGTACTTAACATGCAAAAATTATTAAACCTTTTTAATATTGTTTTATAAAAATAATTTTTACCTGAAATTTTTACCTGAAATTTTTACCTGAAATTATTAAAAAATTGTTCGAAATGCTTTCCTTCCATTTCAATAACTTTTTTATTCTTGGCCGGAATATGGGAGAACTTAGCAGAGCGAGTCTACAGGACTAGGATAAAAGATGTCGCTCATTTACGCGAGATCATCATTCAAAAATGGGAAGAGCTTCCATAGGAACAAGTAAATCGAGCCATAGATGAATTTCGGCGAAGAATAAAAAAAGTTACTGAAATGGAAGGAAAGCATTTCGAACAATTTTTTAATAATTTCAGGTAAATTTTATGTTAAAAATTATTTTTATAAAAAAATATTAAAAGGTTTAATAATTTTTGCATGTTAAGTACAAAAATCATACTCTTTCGTTAATGTTGATAGAATTTGAATTATTTGATATTTTAGTCTGAAAACTTGTTTGCATATAGATAAATACATATGTTTTATAGTGTAGAAGTTTTATTAAAATTAAATGACAAATGTTGATTTTATAGCCTTTTTAAAATGTACCCTTTTTTCATGGCACACCCGTTATATATATATATATATATTTCAGGTTTTATATATATATGGCTCCTTCATGTTACTTTTCTCTAAATTTTAAGCAATATGGCTCTTTCATTTCAAACGTTTGCCGACCCCTGCTCTACTGTACGTCATAGCAGAGCAAAGAAACTAATGGTTCCTTCTTACGTGATGTACAAATGTACAGTACATAATTTGTACACTTTGTAACACCCATTCAGGATTTATATATATATATATATATATATTAGTCCTCCGGCTCCGTGTAGCGATAACACGTGTTTCGATTGAAGTCCGTAAAAAAAGCTAATTAATAGTGATCGCAAGAAAGAAACTTGCTCCTCCACCAGGCCAGGCCTAGGGGTAGGGCCACCATCTTGATCTTCGTATAAAGAGAAACCGACGCTCGGAACTTTTACCAGGTGTGTGTATATATGTATATATATATATATATATATATATATATATATATATATATATATATATATATATATATATATATATATATATATATTAAATTATTTTTCATATGGCATTTTTTCTTTCTTAGTTTGAAAGTTGCACTTATTGGGTATTTGCAACATTTGTCACCTTCAAGTCCTATTGGCTGAAAATATGTTGCATTCCTTTCCTAGACAGCTGCCTCGCTGGGAGTTAGGGGACTTCTCTACCCCCAAAACACGAGGAATGGAAGAGAATTTTTCAGGTCCATTATTGAATGTATTTTTCATGGTGAAATTCAGTTCGTACATATGTCAAAGCCCGCAAATAATATTTGTTCGCGAAAAGTCTGGAATGTTTGTGAATATCTATCTATCTCTATGCATATATACTGTAAAATAGTGTGTGTGTATATGTATATATATATTATATATATATATATATATATATATATATATATATATTATATATATATATATATATATATATATATATATATATATATATATATATATATAAAAATTGGTGCCAGTATTCCTGGCAGCAAATTCAAAACTCTTTCTGTAAATATAGAAAAAATTATAATTTTTCTGACATTTTAATTAGTCACATACTTTATAAGTGTTATATAATTTCAATTTAATTTATATTGAAGACCTTATATATATATATACAGGGTGTCCCATAAGTCCGGTATCATAGGAGAAATTCATATTTTTCTATTTCTACAAACCATAGTTCATATTTTTCTTATGCTCGGGATGCCAATTTCCCGTCCACCATTCTGTTCAGTGACGAGGCTGTTTTTTATGGAAATGGTGAGGTAAATCGACAGAACACCCGTTACTGGTCGCAAAACAACCCTCACTGGTATACCTCTTCAAAGGAACAAGGTGCATCTCGGGTGATGGTATGGTGTGGCATTTGGAAGGATCGCATCATACGCCCCCTCTTTTTCGATGAACATGTCACTGGAGGCACCTACCTACGTATGCTCAAGGAAGAAGCATTTCCCAGTGTCTTGAATGAAGAAGGAAATTTCCCAACATGGTTCCAGCAAGACGGCGCTCCTGCACATTACAGCACCCAAGTAAGGAAATACCTGTACCAACAATTCCCTGGTCATTGGATAGGACGTCGAGGGCCTGTGGAATGGCCAGCTAAAAGCCCGGATCTCACGCCACTAGATTTTTATCTCTGGGGCCACTTGAAAGCGCTGGTATACGCAGAGAAAATTAGGAGTGTTGAACATTTGCGGCAGCGCATTATTGGGGCATGTAACACCACTACTCCTGACATCATTCACCGTGTGCTTGCTGACTGGGTATCACGTCTGAATTTGTGTATTGAAAACAATGGTGGACATATTGAGCACGTTCTGTAAATAAAAGCTTTTTTTTTTTTTTTTTTTTTTTTTTTATGATGCCGGACTTATGGGACACCCTGTATATATATATAATATATATATATATATGACCATTAGTTCAGCTACACTGCTGTGTTTTTACTTTACAAGCAGCTTATCAATAGTTATCACATGCAGATATACGAGTACATACTGTAAATGCAATCTCTGAATAATTTGTATTTAATACTTAGCAACAGTATGTCACACTTTCTGTATACCATTTAGTATTAATTTATTTGGTGAATATTAAGTTTCGGGGACACCAGTGTTTCAGACAAAGTAGAAATTTGTTGCAAAGATCCTGATTGGTCGAAGTTAATCACGTGGGAAATAACATACCAATCTAAAACGACCACCTAACTTAGTGTAATCTGGAGTCCGCGAAACTTGATATTAGCCACATGTTTAACTTTTTTAATTCTACAAATCTAACTTTAAAGATCAAAATCTAAGTGACAGGTTTTTCATTGCTAAAATTTTATTAGCGCTACAAAAGTAGATATATTATCAGTGTTTATCAAGATTATAGGGGGTTCCCAAACTTATTTTTTTGTTTTCCTTTACAACAAAATTTTTCAAGGCAGACGATACATTACCGTTTGGTTTATCTCCGGTTTTACTTTATGGTTCACCAAGATTTAATTCTTAATATATTTAGGTGTCACTAAACAGTATATCTCTTACTTAGCCCGAGGGTTAATGTCAGTTTGTGACATGCCAGCGTGTGATGCCAGCAATAAAATTATTTAAAAAAAAAAAATTAGACTAACACGAACGTAGATGTAGTTCGTAGCGTAAACTAACCCACTTTTTGTTATACTCTACCTACTTTTTTTTTTTAATCCTCTCCTTACTTGCATGTCTGTAACTCTCTTTACTTGCATGTCTGTAGTTTGCATGGTATGACAGTGAGTTAAGAATGTGTTTGCATTGTTTGTAAGTGTTCTTATTTTACTTCTTTTCATCTTTCAACCCTCTCCTGTTCTCTTCGACTATTTTTCTGACTTGTCGGTAGTGGCCGGCGGATGATGATGGTGAGTCTTTTTCTCTTTTTCTGAATGAATGTTAACCCACGAGTGATAGGTGTTGCTACTTACTTAACCCCTTATTCTCTTCTCTTAATCCCCTACTCTTTCCTTTCTCTCAGGCTAACCTTAGAGTGGATCTTAGGGTCTTTGTTAGCCTTAGCTTCTGTAGATCTATAGAACCCCTTACTTACTTAACCCCTTATTCTCTTCTTTTAACCACTTATTTTCCTCTTTCTCTCGGGTTAACCTTAGAGTGGATCTTAGGGTCTTTGTTAGCCTTAGCTTCTGTAGATCTGTAGAATATATTTAGGTGCCACTAAACAGTATATCTCGTTCTTAATATATTTAGGTGCCACTAAACAGTATATCTCGTTCTTAATATATTTTGGTGCCACTAAACAGTATATCGCGTATCACCAAGCAAGTAGCTCGCGTACCACAGTTTTGGAGTCGCTGATTTAGAATCGTGCAATGGTGCATAAAAATAGATCGCTTAATGGGAGGAATTTTATAACTCTGAATTAAAGTGTAGCCCAACTTGCTTTCGTGAAGATTGAAAGACAGAAGACGCAGATGAATGGCCAAAGAATAACGATAACAAAGGTTTATTTATAACTCTTACAGTTCTTTCCCATCCGCCAATTTTGAACCGAGTATTATAATCAATAAGTAATTATTATCATTATATATTATTTATTGCTATACAGTTCTGTATTTTATTTTTTTAACTCGTTACAATTTAGTTTGGAACACAGAGTTTTGGAGGGTTAAAACGCGAGCTTATATTTTGTATTTTAAGATTTAAAGCGGTTGTTCCCAGACCTTTTCTTCTCTGGGGACGTTTCGCGAATATTTAAAATTGATAGCGCAAATTTTCTATATTGACTTCAACAATACAAAGACAACACACGTATTCATCATTATTATTTTAAAAGGTTGGTGTCAGCTTGAATTTTTAAGCTATTTTTTTTTAAATTCCTTCGCGACTTTTCTGAATACAAAAATACAAATATTTTATTCATGGAAGTCGAAAAGGAATTAACAATTATTACTTTCTTACGTTAGTAAAAGAGGACTTTTCTCATAAATTTTCGCTGCACACTAATTCTGCTTTCACGGCACACCCTTTGGGAATCACTACTACATAACAGATTTATCCCAACTCTTATTTGGTTAATGTAGTGAGAATTAGGGTTCTTTATTTTGCGATCTTCCGCTGTCTATCTTCCATCTTTTGAACTACGGATGGGTGGCAGTAGTAGTAGTAGTAGTAGTAGTAGTAGTAGAAGAACACTACAGCTACTGTAATTGATTAGTATTTTAATGATACGGTTAGATTAACGATATACAGTAACTTAATTCCTTTGCAGCGATTTGAATTCGTCATCGTCTGGGTATTATATTTTATTAATTTTCCTTTCTCTACACCCTAGGGAAATTACTTAACTTTTTAAAGTTAAATTATGAAGCTTAATCAAAGAGGGAATTTGGTCCCAGTTCCTAATAATAGGTCAGACCTCTCATCCTATCTTCTGCATAAATCACGCCTTCTCGCTTCGACTAAAGTCACGGAAGTTGAATCAGATTCCTATAAAGTAAGGTATATTCCAGGACTTAAAATTCCTATAAAAAAAAAATATATATATACACTAAATATAGGCTGATATATCGGTATTGGTATCGGCAATATCGGCAAAATTTGGCCGATACAACCGATATTCTTTGTCGATATTTTAAGGTTTCACGTTATATATTCATAATAAGATTGAGAGTCAATAGGTTTTATATATACTTTTTCTCCCTTATAATAATAATAAGGTAAAGGATAAATAATTAATTTATTAAATTTGATTTAAAATCTGGAGTGAGGTCCATTTGAAAATCGTAAAATTTTTTAAATATTATATTTTTTAACATTTAGTGTGTATATTATATATATTATATATATATATATATATATATTATATATATTATATATATATATATATATATTATATATATATATATATATATATTATATAATGTTATAATAATGTTATAATGTTTCAGACCAACAAAGACCCTAGGATCCACTCATGGCTGGTCTACCTAACTGTGTTCGTAATCGTGTATTGTGTATGTCCTCCGTGGTGGCGGAGGGGACCTACAATTTTACGTGGGTTCCGAACCACAAGAACATAAGAAACTTATTTAAAAACTGCCGGTAAATTGGCAACGACCAATTTTTACGAAACTAAATAATTATCAATTTAAAAATAATTAATTATCGGTTTAGAACTAAAGATAGAATCTCTCGGTCCAGAGGAGCAAGTCATAATAGACTACTATCCACAAATATGTTACATTCTATATCTATTTATAACGGACATGCAAATATATCAGATCCAAAGAATCCAGTCAATTTCATTACGGTATCCATCAAGTCACGGTCCATATCGATTGCGGACCAAGTCAAAATTTACAACCATATACATTATCAATTTAAAAATAATTAATTATCGATTTAAAACTAAAGATAGAATCTCTCGATCCAGAGGATCAAGTCATAATAGACTACTATCCACAAATATGTTAACTCTATATCTATTATATAACGGACATGCAAATATATCAGATCCAAAGAATCCAGTCAATTTCATTACGGTATCCATCAAGTCACGGTTCATATCGATTGCGGACCAAGTCAAATTTACAACCATATACATTACAATATATACACTTACGAGGAAAAGTGTAGGTGTGGCTGTAAAGACTGTACAGTAATGTAGAAATGTGTGTGCACCCATTATGGGTCTCCCATTTAAAGGTGTTTGTGGGGCAAGTGAAGATCATGAGTTTTTCAATACCTCACAGTACTATGGGGGGCACCGCTCGGCAGAGGAATCTCTTTAAATGGGGTGTGTAAGGACAGAGAGTATCCCCTAACCCAAGAGGATTATATATATATATTATTATTATATATATATATATATATATATATATATATATATATATATATATATATATATATATATATTCTTAAAAATATAGCTTTACTGAATATTGAATGCTGACATAAATGTGAAATATTTAATCGAGTCGTACTCTACAGCAAGACTGTAATTCCTCGCAGGGGACTAACGTTTTGGCCGTAACAGTACGACGTCGATTGCAGGAGACAGGGTTGCACGGAAGAGTTGCTGCTAAAAATCCATCCCTCAGACCAGGAAATAAGTCTGTGAGGGTAAAATATGCACGAGATCATGCCCACTAGACGTAGACTGATTGGGTAAAAATTCTGTGGACAGACGAGTCAAAATTTTAAATCTTTGTGTCTGAAAGAAGACAGGACATACGATAGCGACAGGATGAGAGATATAATACAATGTGCTTACAGCCAACAGTAAAGCATGGTGGTGGATCTATCAATGTTTAAGGATCTATAAGTTCATCTGGAGTTGGCTCCCTCGTGAAAATCGATGGTACTTTAACTAAAGAGAAATACAAGCGAATTCTTCAACTGCATGTTGTGCCAGCTGAAAAGCGTTTGCTTGAACAAGGCACGGCCAATGATTGTAAAAACGTATTTGAAGGGGAAGGAGGACGCTGGAGAACAAAAAAATCATTGAATGACCATCACAAAGCCCCAAAATTAATCCAATTGAGGTTATATGGGACTATATAGACGTTGAGAAGGATAAACTGAAGCCATGTAATAGTGAACTTCTGTGGAAAGACGTACGGAATATTTGAATGAATATTTCATCATCACTGATGAAGAAATACACTGACAGCATTATTAACCCTTGAAGGACGATTCCGGCAGCATATGCGGTCACTCTATCACCAAAAAGTATATGTTTTAGCGTTATTCAAAACTAAATATTTAGTAATTAGTCACTGAAATGATACACATTTTGGGTTTCTTTCCCGACAATTAAATGACCACTTTATAAACATGTAGAAACACTTACAGAAACAAGGCATTGTAACACAATTTATATTGTTATTTCTGGTGGGACTTTGAAGTACCATCCGTCGTGAAAGGGTTAACAAAGTTCAAGCTGTTATAAGGGCAAAAGAGGAACACACTAAACACTGACGTATACTGTATATCTTCGTCCATGTAATTAATTATTCATTAAGATGATGATATATATTTATACGTGTTCTTTTTTTTCTACTGCCTCATTTAAAATGTAAATATACGACCGATGATGGCTGTAAATACACGAGGGATTTTTTGGGAGGGGAGGGGAGGGTTCAGGGGTTCGGTTTTGTCTTTTTTAACCCGTTTTTTATAGTTTTTTAAATGGTACGTTAAAATAATTGTGTTTTTTTAAATATAAACGTAAATGTGATCACATAATGCAAAAAATATTCTTTTGACATATCTTAGAATCATATTACCTATTAGTGTTGAATATATGCTGTACGTACTTTAATTATCTCATACTACTAAAAACATTGGTACTTCGCTAATAATAGTAATTACTGTTGCATATTGTGCGTATGTACAGTACAACATACAATTAATTTTACTACAGACATTTATTAGTGGCATGTTAGAAAGTACTTTGAAATAGTCTATCAATGTATGCTTGGAGTTTTGAATACGGTACACTTTCCTGTCCCTGATCGCTAATAACCATTAGGGTGTCGCCAATCTTTGTGTCTGAAAGAAGACAGGACGTACGATAGCGACAGGGTGAGAGATATAATACCATGTGCTTACAGCCAACAGTAAAGCATGGTGGTGGATCTATCGATGTTTAGGGATCTATAAGTTCATCTGGAGTTAGTTCCCTCGTGAAAATCGATGGTACTTTAACTAAAGAGAAGTACAAGCGAATTCTTCAACTGCATCCCCAAAGGCAGTGCTTCTCAACCTGTGGACCGTGGAAGGTGTTCAACTAGGAAGTCCCTGCGCTTAGCAAAAAAAATCGGCTTATATGGAAAATTTAAGTTTATTTTTCAGTGAAAATTACAAATATGTAAAACCAGACAAATTTTTTTAAGTGAAAAACTTTCGTAATGTTACAATTTTACAGTTGAAATTATTTTCTCTCAGCAGTAACTTTTATAACTGTTAGTCCTGGCTCAGAACGGTACCAGATGAGCCGGGCGTGCCTGGCTATGTACTGTGGAGAACGCAAGAAAGCAACTCGCTCCCCCACCAAGCCAGACCTAGAGGCGGGACCACCAGCTTGACCTCCGTGTGAAGAGAGACCAACGCACGAAACAACATAAGGTTCATAAGGTCTATGTCTTTCAATAAGATACCTGTGCCTACTTTACACTTGTTAACTTTTACTGCCCATAGATTTTTTCTGAAACTGAATAAAATCGTTTGGCCGTTAGCCAAAACAAAATCAGTAAAGTGGCACTAGGCACTCAATAGTTAACCTTCTTACATTCGGTTGAATGAACTATATTCAAAATAACACATAGGCAATAACCAGTGATGAGAAACCCAGTTCACATAAGTATGAGGTTATAAATGGAATCAAAACTACCAATGCTCCAGACACCAGTTCTGGATACTCACTTTTCCGTACTGTTCAAAATGTACACGAGTCTTCTGACAGGAATGACAACTGCAGTGTCTTGTCAGAAGAAAGTTCAATCAATTTATGGTGGGGTCGCGAATTTTTTTATGTCAAAAGGGTGTCGCCAATCTTTGTGTCTGAAAGAAGACAGGACGTACGATAGCGACAGGGTGAGAGATATAATACCATGTGCTTACAGCCAACAGTAAAGCATGGTGGTGGATCTATCAATGTTTAGGAATCTATAAGTTCATCTGGAGTTGGCTCCCTCGTGAAAATCGATGGTACTTTAACTAAAGAGAAGTACAAGCGAATTCTTCAACTGCATGTTGTGCCAGACGGAAAGCGTTTGCTTGGACAAGGCACGGTCAATGATTGTAAAAAGCTCTAAACTTAGGCCATATTACCATAAAATCTTTTATAATTTTTACACCCATTCTAGATATTTTTTTGTTTTTATGATATTTAGCAAGCCAATGCTGTGACCTGTAGGTCTAAGTTTGTTAAAATAAAGTTTATTTTTCATAATTAAAATGTGTTACATGTTTTTACAACATATAAACTAATTTATTAAAACTATATATTTATTTTCTGTGTAAACAGATTTTCTATTGGATATGATAAAAGAAAAGAAAAAAAAGAAAAAACCTGGATGTTTGCAACACTATTATACAGGGTGTCCCAGAATTAACTATCTATTTCAATGAAATCGGACAAATTTTTTAAAAACACACTTTTATTTATGTTTATCATGTTTAATGTGTTAAAAATGTATAAATTTCTAAATTTTTTTCATAATTTTATTTTCATAATTTTTTCATTATCTGGTCCAATGAAAGACCGTCTGAAGTCATAGAATGGCAAAGAGACTCCAAAAGTTAACGTGTGGCTTGGAATGACCAAATCCAAAATTTATGGCCCATTCTTCTTTGCGGAAGCAACTGTAACAGGTACCGTCTACCTTGATATGCTTCAGCAGTTTCTCGAACCACAGCTTCTTGATGATGGCATTCTTGATAATGTTGTGTTTCAACAAGATGGAGCACCATGTCATTATGCTCTAATTGTTCGAGAATACCTCAACAGACGCCTTCCGAATCGGTGGATTGGACGTGGAGGACCTCGACCTTGGCCTCCGCGTTCTCCGGATTTGACACCCCTGGATTTCTTTGCATGGGGTTTCATAACAACAAATGTTTATCGCCAAAAGATCAATAGTTTAGCTGAACTTAAAGAACGCATCCAGTTGGCAGTGCGGGAGATAACACCTGAAATGCTTCAAAATGTGTTTCGCAGCGCTGAGGATAGATTTGAAATTTGCAGAGATACAGACGGTGCACATGTTGAAACTTCTCAATAAAGTTTTGACCTATGATTTATAAATCTATTTGTTTTTGTATCATAATTTAGTAATAAACACAAAATTATGTCAGTTTTTATTAAATTTGTCCGATTTCATTGAAATAGATAGTTAATTCTGGGACACCCTGTATATACGCCCAAGCAACCCCCTTTGGATATGCGCGCGCGCAGGCAACTGGGCATAAGTGAGGTCGAGTGTGTGATAATTCACGGATGTAGCGGGGTAAACATTTTGTGAGGAACACTTTTGGTACCTCGGAACATTAAAAAAGTTGAATGTAAAAATCTAGAAATAATTTTATTGTCTGAAAAAAGAAATGTTGGTCCTGATTAGGTTAGATTACGCTGGGTTAGGTTAGTTAAGCTTAGGTTTAGTTAGGTTAGATTAGCGAGTACCTTACTATTTAGTGACTTAACAGAAACCACCCTTCGAGTCCTCAATTGCGTCCGAAACACTTCTCACGCCTTTCCCGATTCAATGGCACTAAGGTTAGGATGGCTTAAATTAGGTTAGGTTAATTATTTTTTTAGATATATTTATTAAAAAAAAAGTCGGTGCCTTGTTTATGCGGAGACGCGCACAACTGTGTGTGTGTGTGTGTGTGTGTGTGTGTGTGTGTACAACATTCTACAACTTTGAAAATGAAGTTAAATAGTCTTCCTAAACCTTCAGTTCTATACATTTAAAAAATAATTTAACAGTTAAAACAATTATATTAAAACGTTCATTTATCACAGATACATCAACAACCCCTCGATCTGTATGTAACAGGCAGTTGGTCACCCCCCCTAGATTTTTTTTTTGGCGGGGGAGGAGAAGGGGGGAATTGGGAAATGTAACAATAAATCA
The DNA here is from genome assembly GCA_023014485.1 of Bathynomus jamesi. Classification (NCBI taxonomy): domain Eukaryota; kingdom Metazoa; phylum Arthropoda; class Malacostraca; order Isopoda; family Cirolanidae; genus Bathynomus; species Bathynomus jamesi. The sequence goes on along the minus strand of JAJOZX010004454.1, from coordinate 359,955 downwards.
AAAACGTTCGTGTAGTGTCGTACTGCTTTACACCATGGTTAGTTACTGTCACACCGATCATTCATTAAACGTATTCCATTACAGAAGACAAGAGTAGAAAATACTAAAGATACAGGAACAGAATAGTATGGGAGAGAAAACGAATTGAGAGAGAACACTTACAGATGGAGAGAAAGACCTCAAAATCTTTGTCTGTATGCAAAGAAACTTAAAAAAAATAGATATGAAGCTGTCTGGTGCAGGCAAATGCTGCTCCTGTACGATTCATATATGGAATGAGTGGTGATAATGAAAAATATTTGGAGATCAAATAGAGGAACAAATCTGTATTCAAACGTTCCCTGAAAGAAAACATTGCGTGGAAGAGAACAATCAATATTGCAAGAGCGGACAACGAATATAGTATATGGATAGGAAAACGTGCAGTGACGGTATATTAATGTACTCAATACCTATAGATGACTCAAACAGATTCTGAAGGTGTAAGTGCTCATTTGCACGGAATTTCGTGTAAAGAATAAGCTGACGAATAAGACCGAATAGAGGAAAATAAATCCTGATTGTTTGATATAATATTAAATGATACCGAAACATGTAAATTGCACAAATTTTATATTTATCTTCCAAAGCGAGGCAGTTTCCTATATCGGCATTCATACATATTAACAAGCTCCAATTAAGGATCCACGAGTCAGAAGTTCAAGTCTACAGAGGAAGTAGATGGAAGAGCAGAAAAAGCGAAGATAAACGATGTACAAACAGGAAGAGTTAATTCTAACATGTGTGTTAATGAGCAAACACTGTTTATATTGTTCGCAGAGAGTTTAATGGCAGAACAGATAACGGGTAACATCCGGAAAAAGTAACATGTTGTATAAATAAAAGTAGCAGGTAACATCCGGAAAAAAGTTACAGGTAACTTCGGGACCCCTCTTTCCCCACACAGAGAGGGGTGGATGGACGTAAACTCTGAGAGTCACCTGAACCAGCGCACTGCCGGAAAGGTACCGAGTCAAACTCGGCTCAACCCGAGATGGGTCGGCGGGAATCAAACCCGGAACCTTCACGTTCCAGCGGGAGTCAAACCCAGAACCTTTACGTTCCGTATCTAATTTCTAACCACCTAGCTACACAAGCCCTCTAGTGGGAGAAAGTATGCAAAAAGTGTGAACGGCATTATTGAAAAACTTTTTCACACTTCAGACTTTAATAAAATTTAGTAAACTCCTACCAACATTTTCGATATTTGATAAATCCTGTCGGAAGGATACATTTTCACTTCCGGAGTTAAACTTTAAGAAAGATAAGTAGCTTATGCGAGAGAACCATATAACGAAGGTGCTAGATAAATAATTTTATCTGGCACCTATTTATTTTTATATAGTAATTATATTTAGTTTTGTGTATTAATGAATTTAGGCCGTTTCTATAGGGAGTGTAGACTTCCTTTGGGAGTAGACTTTCCTTCACATTTTTATAGGTTGTTTTTTTGCGCAGTTCTGGAAAAAAGTTCGCCTAGAAATAAAATTACTAATTGGTTATATTCGAGTTTCCTTTGGATATTTTATTTCTTTTAAGGACAGTAATCAAATTTCAGAAACAATTTCTTATACATTTTAGAAATTTTGTTTCTTGGCGAACTTTTTTCAGACTGTACAGAGGGATTTCGACAAAATTAAGAAAAATGGACTGAAACAAGGGTTAAACTCGTTACAGTGTCATATACAAAGGGTTGACAAAAATAAATAGACATCACGATGATTGTCCTCAAGAACAAATGGCGAAGTTCACCAATGGAATGCCAGAACGTGCGTCAGCTTTACATAATGTAAAGGGAAAAAGCAACACTATTTTAAATATAGTGAGTCAATAAATCTGTTATTATCTATTCACTTTTATTATCAAATCAAAAACTATGGAAAAACCGAAGCTGTCTTTTTACTTTTGTCACCTCCCTGTATATGATAAATAAATGAATGAAAATTATTAAGCTCGGAAAAATTATATACTAAATATTATATTTAGAACTGAATGTTATTTATATAAAAAAAAAAGTTGTAGACATTCCGTGTATATTCCGCCCAATATAAGATGTCCATTGTACTCTTATCTTAATCATCTTAATGGTCTGGTACAAACATATTCTGAAATATTTAGCTTTACAGTCAAAAGCGAAGTTTTATATTTTATAGCCATAAAACTCTTGTTGGAAATGCCCTATTACATAATGGAGATAAATGATAATGTTCGAGTAAGTGGTTTGTGTATACTGAAAAGGGATCTGAAGGAGAAACTTCAAGGGCTTTTTTGACTGAATGTAAAGAAACTTGCAAACTTTTTTTTTTTTTTCCATCTTTTTATTAGACAGATAAACCAAATAGATAAATGGATAGCAACTTTTCTTTCATGCTGTGAAGAGTATAATGCAAGATTGATAACCAAGTGTCCAGACAATGATATTCAGAAGTAAAGATGAGGATCGTAAAGTAATTACTATGTTAATAGTAATTAGCTTTAATTTTATGTATTAATAATGAATTAAGTCTGTTTCTATAGTGAGTATAGAATTCCTTTGGGAGTAGGCTTTCCTTCACATTTTCATATAGTTTGTTTTTTGTTTAATAGATGTCTTTGGACCTGGAGTCAACCATGGATTGTTGATTCGAACCGTAGGAATATTTTTTTCAGTGATAGGGTAGGATTCATTAAAAGCATGCCAAAGGGATTCCTGAAGTTTTTCAGATTTGTTTATATCTGTAGGCGGGCTGTCAATGAAGTCGAAATATGTTTCGCTTAATTTCGTTTAGAATTTATTAAGCTGATTATGCCTTGTTTTTTTCTCAATTTAATATTTGTGTACTTTAGAGTGTTTGTCGTTGTTCTGATTGTGATGTAATTTGAGAGGTGGTCAGTTATGTCTGCAAGGAATATCCCTTTGTCCTGTGGGTCTATTATCTGACTATATGTGGTTGATGAGAGAAGATCTTGTAAGGTCTGTATGGGAACGTGTTGACCTTGTTACGTAGTTCTTGTATCCTTATATCATTGTGTTCCGTAATGATTTTGCAATGCAGTCTGTCCCTATTTTCATTAAGTCTGTATTAAAATCGCTGAAGATGAAAGAGCGCGAGCTCTTTAGATCTCTGATTTGAGAAGGTATTAATGTAGTTATTTGCGCTACCGTTAAGTTGTCTGTATATTGTCAGTATGTTGAGAGAGGTTTTCAAAGCTAAGAGTTAACGCACAAGTTTCTATGTGGGGTTCTACTGTACAGAGCAGGTGAATTTTTATGCATTTTATGGTATTTTTTAGGTAAATACGAATACTGCCGGCTTTTCTTTCTGCGCGAAAAGTGTCAAAAAATATATAGCCCTCCAAAGGAAAAAAATGTTTCTACGGATTCTGGATGAAGGTTTCCGTGAGTGTAATTACATGGAAATCTTTTTTAATTAAAGATAATGTATCTTTGAGGTCATCATAATGTTTAGCGAGGATTCTAATATTAAGGTTCAAAATTAATAAGTGACCATCATTCGGTTTTGTGTTGAGGTCGTTAATAGATAGGTATTTGGAATCTTTATCAATGAAATTGGTACCTATAAAATCGGTCGTCCCAAGGGGATGATCACGTGTTGGAATTTTAAAAATATGCGACAGAGAGTTGATTTGGGTGAATGAGTGCATGTATAAAACGATAAAATCTGAAAGAGAGAAAGAAAAAACTTACCATTAATTAATTTATGAAGGAGATAAAGAGTAATAATTTAATGAGGATGAAGGAGACTAAATTATAAAGGGAGCTTATTGGCATCATGTATAAAATACAACTTCATTACCGAGTTGAGGTGGGAAAGAAATATATACGTACATACAGATATATATGTATATACATATGTATGTTCGTTGTTTTCTCTCAATATTTTTTAGTAAATAAATCTCTGAAAGAATTTCCAGATTTTTAAATAAGGAAAGCCGGTGAAGACGCCAACCGAGAGATGGTCCGCATTTATGGGCCTCAATCTCATATACTTTCTAAAGAAATTCCGATACTGTATTTTTTATTTATTATGAAGGCGCATTAAACTAGGAATTTTAAAGCGTTGAGATGGAAAAACACGTTAATAACAAATTGATCGATCGATGACAATTTTTATAATCTTTGACTGTTAATCAGGTGTGATAAATATAGCATCAATGATGCATCTTAAATTAATGAATAATGGGGTTCCAAAGAGAGATTATGAATGAGAAACATGTTGTGGAAGGGCCGTTTTGGAGACCCCTTTTATTTTTTTATAATCATCTAGGGAAATAAACATACGATCGGGATACAGTAATGGTTCCAAGCTGGGTAAGAAGGACTAGACATAAAAAAAATAAATGATAAAAATAAAGGAAAAAATTAAATATTACAGCAGAAATTGATATTTACGGTTGCCTGAGTTAGATAATAACAGTAGTGCCGCAATACTAATAATTACTACTATAACATACTTATATTAGTTCAATAGTTCTTCTAGTTACCTAAAATTAGGTAGTATTGCTGATATTAGTAATAATAATAATAATATTATTATTATTATTAAGTCATCGTAATGCTAATACATCATAATACGAACAGTTCCTAGTACTGACTAGTATGAGAAAAGGGGTAATCTGATTAGTGGACCACGAAGTAGGTATTACAGACATTAGTAACAATAATAGCAGCAATAATAATAATAATGTAGAGCCATACTGCCACTACTACTACTGCACTAATAACAATACTGATTATGATGATAATGATAATACTGGTAATTACACTGCTAAGAATTATAATAGTTAGTACTAGAAGTTATCCGAGTAGTCGGTAATGATAGTAATATTGAAATAATGATGATAACAGTGCTAGTAGTATTAACAGTTAAAGAAAAATATATTTGCAATGGGTTCTTCATATGTAGTCCTGTATGGTTATAAATACTTGAATAAGATAAAGAAAATAAGTGCCAGAATAGGTGCCAAGTGCCTGTTCCTCCTTTATATAACCGACTTCCACAGTTCACTAAATAACTCTTCCTACCAACAGTATGCAGATGATACTTCAATTACTTCAATGATACACCCATTGTATCAATTTGTGAAGCTTAAGATTTTCATGGCTGCGTTCTTTTCTATAATTTTATTGATCGAAAACTATTGACTTCCCAGTAATTGGGGGCCGCAGGCCCCCAATTACTGAGGCCGAAGGCTGCGCACCGAGTCTAGCTAAATGGGCCCGTAGGGCCCACTTTAGCTTGTAATTAAGAAAACTGATGCACCACTCCCAAAAACAGGTTCTTCGATCGATATACTGCACTCACTATGGTGTACCCACACCTCCAATACTGCATTAATGCTTACGGAAGTACGCGTCAATTTTCGCTGTCTTATTTCAATAACAAAATGAAACTAAATCTCTGTTTCCATATTTCTATATAGCAAAAGAAAAATAATAATAACCGGTAAAATAAAATCAAATATGAGCAAGGTCAAGGCATCTAAGGTTGCTAAAGTACTCAATTAGGATGGTAATTAATATTTCGATATTTTAGAATTATATATAGTTAATTATGTTTCAGCGTCTAATATCCAAATAAATACGAAGGTATAATCTTAGCTTAATACCAACAGTATATGCAATTACATGTCGTTATGTGAATGTGTAATCTTAGCTGAATATCGTAACTGTATATATTTCTAAACATATGTTTGTAGCCTACAACAGATAATCTCCATGTACTTTTCTCTCTGTTTCTATGTCTTTAATAGTTGTACATAACTCTGCATTATCTATCAAGATTTACCAAACAAATCCATTCTGCCAATAAAGCATAAAATTTACTCGTTAATGGCAGTTCTTTGCTATGTAAATATGTGAAAGCATTATCGCTCCATTTGTCGAATGTATAATGGGCATGTTTATATACACAATATATGTATGCGGGTGCGTATTTATGGATATACATGCCTGTACCTCCATGTGTGTGCGTGTGTGTATGTATGGACATATCATATATCCATACATACACACACGCACACACATGGAGGTCCAGGCATGTATATCCATAAATACATACAAATGTCACATATGTATATGTGTGTGCATGTATATACATGTATGTATATGTATGTGTATATATGTGTCACGTGTATGTATGCTTCCTGTAGCAACTAATGTGCAGCATCAACTCGTATAAAAACAATGAATTGTAATATTGATATTATTATTAATGTTGTTGCTTTTACTAATGTTTTATATTATCTATCCTACTACGCTACATATGCTTAGGAATGCATTAACTGTCGCACTATATATATATATATATATATATATATATATATATATATATATATATATATACCGGGTGTCCGAGAATTATCTGTACAATTTTTGGCTGTTATTAAAAGTCAACCATGAAGTGTAGAAATTCCAGTGTTGTCCCATTTTACAGAGAAACTCATTAAGTTTTTTCTGATAACAAGTTTTGACAAGTTTTTTCTTTTTTGTACGCGGGTGACAGACATTAATGATTTAAAAGCAAGAATCACAGCTGCTATTGAGCGAATTGATGTGGATATGCTGCAGCGTACATGGCAACATTTGGATTACACTGGGGAACAAATTTCAACTTTTTGTCTATTGAATTAGATTTGACAGTTAGTTCTAGGTAATTTGGGTGCGCTGAGCACGAATTTTTACTCGGTTTTGCTCTATCAGGTCCAGATTTGGCTCAACACCCCTCCTCTTTCGTCGTATTCATAAAAGGTTTTTTTCTCAATACTCGCTAAGTCTTTTTGCAGTTACACATTATGCAACTAGGTTTTTATCTAGGTATTTGTACCTATTGTTATGGTATTGTTGTATTATGTATATTTTTATATGTAACACCCTAAAAATATTTTTAATTTTGTCATTTTTAACCCATTTTAATATTAGTAAATTAAGCTAAAAATATCATAGAATTCTAAATTTTCTCGAGCGTTCCTGTTCTCTGTAGAGTATTCTAGAGGGACAACTAAAATATATAAAAGCGACTCGTTTCCAGAGTTAATCAGTCAATTCAATCAGTCAGTCAGTCAGTCAGTCAGTCAGTTGAGTTAGTTAATTAAGTTTGGGCATTAACATAATTTTGAATTGGCATATGATTTAGTGAGTAATTTTGTCATCGTGATTTAATATAGTTGATTTAATTAGACGTAATTTATATTGTACCTACTCATCCGTGTTTCTAGTTTAATTTCATAGATTGTAAGTACCTATTTCATAATAAGTACCTATTTAAACTAATTTTTGTGTTTATATTTCAGATTTTCTTAAATTTATATGAATTAAGGGCTTTAAATACCTTTACAAATTGGCAGAACAATCAAGCAATATGTCATCAAGCACTAGAAAGTTCAAATGCAAAAACAACCCTGATTCCTTCTGTTATATATGTGGAAATTTTACACTTCCACATCAACGAGCAAATATAAACTGACTTCGTAAAAAGAGCTTACTTAGCTTATTTTGGCATAAAAACTGGGGGACCAAGATAAAATCGTGGGCTCCACATAAAGCCTGCACTATATGCATTGAAAGACTGCGACATTGGACGAAGGGTTCGGATTCAAAAATACCTTTTGGAGTTCCGATGGTAAGTTTATGATTTCATAAAACTACGTAATTTAATCACTAGTATACTGTAACTTACCTAAATGTAATTGTAACTTAGGTACATAACAAAAATTTACAGAAAATGTTATAAGAATCTCAAATATTGCATAAGGTTGAAAACACATAGAAATGTTAAATTTTGGGTGATAACTTTTGATAAAATTCATAAAAACAAGTCTCTCGTCGCTTTTGTTAACGCTTTACAATTTTTTTTCCATATCAGGTGTGGCGAGAGCCTACTAACCACGAGACCGATTGCTACCTTTGCTTGTCAAGACTTCGGGCTTCACTAAGAAAAATAAACATTGTATCGAGTACCCAAATTTCGACACCGCGATACGACCTGTGCTACATTCAAATGAGATCCCCATTCCAAAATTTAAGGGTCTGCCAACTCAAGAATTAGTTGAAGATGTTCCTGAAAATATTGTTATGCACTTTGAGGAGTCAGACACCGATTTTGACCCCAGCGCATTGAAAGTCAAAACGATCCGCAAAAGTTTAACCAGGCCGAGTTGAATGATCTTGTAAGGGATCTAAATTTGCCAAAAAAGGCTGCGGAAATTTTAGCTTCAAGACTTAAAGAGAAAAACTTGCTTACTTCAAACACATACATTTCATTTTACAGAAAAAGAGAAGAAGAACTTGTTAAATATTTTAGAACAGAGGATAGTTTAGTATATTGCTGCGACATAGTTGGTTTGTTAAAGAAGATGGGGGTTGAGTCTTACGATGCAAATGATTGGCGCTTGTTTTTAGACAGTTCGAAAAGAAGTCTTAAGTGTGTGTTGTTGCATAATGGCAATCTATACGGCTCGATACCGATTGGGCACTCAACAAAATTAAAAGAAAAGTATGAACATATAGAAAAGGTTTTAAATCTTATCAAATATAGGGAGCACGAGTGGATCATATGTGTTGACTTAAAAATGGTTAATTTTCTGCTAGGACAACAAGGAGGGTATACTAAATATCCCTGCTTCCTTTGCTTATGGGGACAGCAGAGCCAAGGAAGAACATTATTTCAAACAAATCTGGCCAGCACGAACATCACTTACTGTCGGAGAAAAAAACGTAATTAATCCACCTTTAGTGAGCAGAGATAAATCATATTTCTCCTCTGCATATAAAACTAGGCCTCATTAAACAATATGTAAAAGCTTTAGATACGAAGGCGAGTGTTTCAAATACATAACTTCAAAATTTCCAAGTTTAAGTTATGAAAAAATCAAGGCGGGAATTTTCGACGGTCCACAAATAAGAACAATGATTAAAGACAGCAATTTTCCTAATGTCATGAATGAACGCGAAAAAAATGGCTGGTTCTCATTCGTGGACTTGATAGAAAACTTTTTAGGCAATTATAGGGCAGATAACTACGAAGAAATCGTAAAAAAACTTTTAAGGGACTACAAAGAGTTAGGTTGCAATATGAGCATAAAAATGCATTTTTTGAATAGCCATCTTGACCAATTTCCAAGTAATTTAGGTGATGTAAGTGACGAACAAGGGGAGAGATTCCACCAAGATATAAAAATTATGGAGGAACGGTACCAAGGCCGCTGGGATTCCCACATGATGGCTGATTATGCTGGTGCTTGAAAAGAGACCTGCCATCAACAAGCAAATACGCTAGAAAGTCTTACAAAAGAAAATGTTTGCCACAGTGAAAGCTTCATATCTGTTTGTTTTTTTATTTTAAGTCATTTCTATCGTTATAATGTAATTTTACTGTAGTTTGAACTGCTTGTATTCATGAAACTTGAAAAAAAAAATTAACACATGACTTAATTTTTTAGTCCTAATTTGAAAAATCTGGAAAATGGCACATAGGCTGTCGACAAGAATTAGGACCTGATAGAGCCAAACCGAGTTGAAATTCGTATTCAGCGCACCCAAATTACCTAGAATCAAGTGTCAGATATCATTCAATAAAATACGTGTTGCCCAGTGTTATCGATTTGATGTTTTGCGAATCACTGATGGTGCACATATCGAATGTTTGTAACAACGTTACTTTAATAAAAGAAACTTTTGAAAATACAGATTCTAAATAATCTTGTTTAAGAATTTTACGTGTGTTATCAAGAATTTTATTAAAAGATGAAATTGTACAGATAATTTCGGACACACTGGAATTTCTAAAAAACTTGTCAAAACTTGGTATCAGAAAACACTTAATGAGATTCTCTGTAAAATGGGACAACACTGGAATTTCTACACTTCATGGTTGACTTTTAATAACAGCCAAAACTTGTACAGATAATTCTCGGACACCTGTATTATTATATATTTATATATATATATATATATATATATATAGGGTGGGCCAAAAAAAAAAGGGAGACCTCGAACTTTGGCTGTAAAATCTAAAGTTATGGTCAGATTTCAATATTTTTTTCACACCCCACACAACAAAGTAAATTTTCTATACGGTGAGCGGATTTCAAAGAAAACTAATTAAAATTACAGATTTAGTGAACATTTCTTTATGCCACTGGAAATTCTCCATTTACACTATTACTGCATTATTGGGTCGGCAAAAAAAAAGGGACACCTTTTAAATCCTTCATATCTCGGCAAATACGGTACATAGAACCATAAAATTTTAGTATGTTAGTACTAGGTAATTTTATGGTTTGTATGCCATCTTTTAGCATCTCCTGTTTTATCGATTTTCTTGAGAAGCTTGTCCAAACCTCCTGCGGTTGGCTTACATTAATTAAAATCGCTTTAATTATCGCAACATTTTTCTGGAATATTTGCCATAAATCCAATTTACCAGCCAAAATGCTAAAAGACGGCAAACAAACCATAAAATTACCTAGTACTATCATACTAAAATTTCATGGTTTTATGTATCATATTTGCCAAGATATGAAGGATTTAAAAGGTCTCCCTTTTTTTGCCGACCCGATAATGCAGTAAGAGTGTAAATGGAGAATTTCCAGTGGCATAAAGAAAAATGATTCCGAGGTAAGGTCTTTCGCAGTTTCGTGTATTCAGAAGTACACCTCGTCAGGGAATGAAGGGAGAAGGAAAGATGACGGAAATATATAAATATGTACAACGGGACAGAAAAATAAAACGATCAGCACATGATTAACAAGAGTTGATTAAAGGCAAAAGTTATTTTAACAGGATATTGTCAATTTTATACATTCCCGCACTGTTATTGAAATTATTTTTAAAATGGATAAATGCACATTTCTAGAATATTCCTTTCAGTTATATCTGTTTTTTAACAGGCGCTTTAGAACTATCCCACTTGATACTATGATTACATCTGTACATATGGTTAAACAATGCACTAGCATTATTTGCTGTTCTACATGCATATTTATGCTGTTTTACCTTGAAATCATGAATATTGGTACTAAATTATGCTATCCTATTTCATTTCTTGATAACTGGCTTAGGAAAGCCTACCTTACCATGTTAATTTTAAATATCTTCCGACTTTACTAAAAGCAATTGGTATCAACATAGTCTTTAAGTATAATAATACTGTTAAATCACGCCTAATAAAGAATAGCCCAGATAATGCGGTTGGCTGTGTACAGTATATTCGATCGGATGTACACAATGTAACTCATATATAGGTAAAACGGGAAAAACGTTAGATATTAGGGTAAAACAACATAAATATGCGTGTAGAACAGCAAATAATTCTAACGCATTGTTTAACCATATGTACAGACGTAATCATAGTATCAAGTGGGATAGTTCTAAAGCGCTCGTTTAAAACACACAGATATAACTGAAAGGAATATTCTGGAATGTGCATTTATCCATTTTAAAAATAATTTCAATGTATAAAATTGACAATATCCTGTTAAAATACCTTTTGCCTTTAATCAACTCTTGTTAATCATGTGCTGATCGTTTTATTTTTCTGTCCCGTTCAACATATTTATACATTTACGTCATCTCGCCTTCTCCCTTCATTCCCTGACGAGGTGTACTTCTGAATACACACAAGGCCTTGGAATTATTTTTCTTTTTCCTTGTGGATTTGCATCATTCATTCATTTCACGTGTTTAATTGCGAAATTCATCCCATATATATATTGTGTATGTTATGCTATTCTGTGTATACCTTTTGTATGCCTTATACTGGGTGATCCAGATAAATGGGACCCATAAAAAAAAGCCAAATATTCTTAATATTTAATTCCTTTCATAAAAACTATATATCATTCGAAAGAGTAGAGTTACAAGTTTATTATGAAATATTTATTTTTTTAAAATAACTCCTTTCAAATGTGCTCCATTAGTTGCCAAGCATTCCAGTGTTCTCGCTTGTAAGTTCTGCATCACTTTTGCAAGAGTGTGCGGTGGTATGGCCTGTATCTCATTTGTGATGGCGGCCTTCAATTCTTGCAAGGTCCTTGGGTTATTTCTGTAGACCCTACTCTTTAAATATCCCCAGAGATAACAAGCTAAGGGAGAAAAATCCGGAGACCTTGCGGGCCATTCAACGTCTCCAAATCTTGAGATTAACTCGCCTGGAAACGTTTGACGCAAAACTGCCATGCAGTTCCTCGTGGTATGGCAGGTAGCTCCGTCTTGTTGGAACCAGTGGTTTTCTAGACAAAGATCTCTTAATTTAGGAATAAGGAAATCGGTCAACATTTTTTCGTAGCGATCACCATTTACAGTGACCGTGTTTCCGGTGGAATCCTCGAAAAAGTACGGCCCTATGATCTGAGATGCAGTAAGACCACACCAAACAGTTACACGCTGACTATGCAACGGGACTTCGGTAATATTCAATGGATTTTCTGTTGCCCAGAAACGACAATTTTGTTTGTTTACAGTTCCATTCAAGTGAAAATGGGCTTCGTCTGACATAATCAAAGTTGCTAGAAAATTGGTGGTGTCATTTACCTTCTGTTGGATCCATTGACAGAATTGTCGTCTTCGTGCGAAATCTCCATCGTTTAGTTGTTGCACTGTTTGAATTTTATATGGAAAGAGCATTAAATTTTGCTTGAATATACGGTGTGTTGTTCCATATCCAACTCCTAACAGCTGAGAAGCACGTCTGATGCTTATGTTAGGATTATCCTGTACAATTTCATGAGTTCTGTTAATGATCTCGTCTATCCTTGCTGTGCGCACTCTTCCAGTTGGTTTTCTTTTTCCAATGCTGCCAGTTAGGGAAAAATTTCTGACACACCGACGGATTACTTTCTTAGAAGGTGATTTTGACATCTGAAAATGTGTCTTGAAAGATCTTTGAGCTGAAACTACACTTCTTCCATGCTCATAATATTGCTCAGTTATGAAACGCAGCTGTTCCACAGTCCATGCAGTCATCTTGAAGGGTTAGTTTTAACTAACACTTTTATTTTATTTTGTATCTTATCTTGTCTTGTATTGTCAAAACCTATACAATCCTGTACAAACTTGTAACTATCCTCTTTCGAATGATGCATATGATTTTATAAAAGGACTTATACTTTAAGAGTTACAGGGATTTCTTTTGGGTCCCATTTCTCTGGATCACCCTTTATAATATGCAGCAAAGAACAGTAAAATTATTATTATTATTATTATTAGCTAAATGCCTCCTACATTGCACTTTCACATTATTAAAGAGATTATTTTAGTGCTCTCTTCTTTAGAGAGATATTTTTGATGAACACAACTCCACTCATAATATATTAATGAAGCCGCTTTTAATTTACAGTTAAATATTTGCGCTTCGTCTCATTACTCATTATTATTTCCTGAATGGTTTCAATCTCCTTTCATCTTTGTTTCATGAATATTATCAAGAACGTTCGATAAGTTCTTCAAAAATCAGTGTTGCCATAACTATGAATTATTAGCTTCCATTCACTGTCAACTTTGCATCAACGTTCGATTAATTTACTGTCGCATCAATGGAGCGGAGTCGCTGGGGTATATTTAAAGCCTGTCTCGAAAAGTGGCTGAATTTAACGTCAAAAAAAAAAATCGCAATTTATTTTCAATGAGAATGAGCCAGGAAGATCAGGAACTGGCACAACGCTCAAGGCAAATAATACTACGGCCCATTGCGCTAATAATAATGAGCGATGAGGACCAAGAACTGGCACAGTGGTCAGATCAGACAAATGTGACCCATTGCGGTAACTTCTATATTATCGCTTTTTAGCCAAGCGTGACCATATGACCACACAGTTTCCTTTAGAGTTTAGATTAAAGCTAAATAAATAAAAAATAATAATAATTCTCATCATAAAGGGATATTACCAGGACAAATGGGAGTCGAACTCGTGTCGAAACTTAAATGTCTTTACTTCGCTTACCGGGAAACGTTGTTAATCAAGTGAGCTGCGGGTGATACCATTTATTTTGAATATATAAACTATATACAGAAAATATTTACTCGCTCACGAGACAAAGAAAAATTATTGTTGTCGCTGCGAGTTCGATTTTCTATTATTGTTATGCTGTAATATCGACATAAAAAATACTTTCTCAACAAAATGATTCTTATCTAGAGAGAGAAAGTTTTCCTGCTGGCCACGCTATGGGGATGTTGCTTTATCTATCGACAATTTAAAGCGAGATCGAAATTCACACCTTACTGCAACGTTTCTGACAGGTTATTCTTGAATAAAAAGCTTAGATACTTTATGTTAAGAAGTTATTAAAATTTTTGTAGGTTAATATAACCGTGAATTACTAATTCACAATAATTTTCCCATTTTATATATATATATATATATAAATAAAATATATACTCTGTATGTATATATATATTGTGTGTGTGTGTGTGTGTGTGTGTGTGTATATATATATATAATACGAGGCTTTCAATACGTTTAAACTTGTCGGTCTTTGACACACTTTTCATTAATTTTTCTGGAACTGTATACGAGTAAACCTGTCCAACAAAATACTCAATTTCAAAATTTGACAAGTTTTTAATATGATTTGACAAGCTTCAACTTCGGTGTATATATTTTTTAATGGTTTCTTCCCACTCTCAGACATTCTCATTTGATTCTTCGCCCAATAATGGGAAAATTTTCAAAGGAAGCAATTCTCAAATATATCTGTTCTCATTCCCATAGAACTTCCCAATTTACGTAAGATTTTTTCATAGAAAATACCCCTCCTTCCCGCAACTGCGTCGCAACCTTCTTTCCGCATTTTCCCAAAGCTGGAATTCTCGCTTGAGGCATTCACCCCCTTTCGGGACACGAATGGGAAATGGCATGATTTGGGGGAATATAACCTTTAAGAAAAGTGCTGATATATCATTTATTTCTAACGGGAGCGGCGATTAAAGTTACTTCAAACTTGAGTCATTTAACTTTAAAATAAAGTTTAAAGGCATCTTAACTATTTCTCACCACGTTTTCATACTTTTCACAATGAAATCTAACTGCCAAATACAGACAAAACAATTCTGGTCATAAAATAGAAATTCTTTATGTACATATGTTTACAAATGAGAAAAGTATTAAGGAATAAATTTGAATTGTTTGTTTTCAGCTCCCCCCCCCCTCCTCGCTCTCTCTCTCTCTCTCTCTCTCTCTCTGGGTTTAAACTGGAACTAAAGACATTTAGGACCTCTGTCTGCGGGAATTTCTTTTCCTATAAAATAGTTAATATCTGGAACCAACTTCCCTCAGATGTTGTTTCCAGTCAAAGTGTAAATGTGTTTAAAAATAGGCTATACAAAGTACTGAATACTCTCATAGTTTAAGACTAAAACATAACATAACTCTACAGGAGTTCGCTTGCACGGTGTCTCTGTGAGCATGCTAAATATAGAGCTATTTATATATTCTCCACTTTCCTGTAAAATTTCCTTGGCTACTTTTCCAGGGTCAAGGTATTTTCTTCAACCTTTTTCCGTACCTGCCTCTGGCAGGGAGGGAGCGGAGGGTGGGGAGAGAGCCTTCTACTTTTCTATCCAGTTTTCTACTACTGCTAGGATAGTTGAAAGAAAAATAAACTTGTTTAATAACAGGAACCTCCCACGGTGGACCGAAAGGTCTTTGAGGCTTCCTCTTGTCCTTGTAACTCTCTCTCTCTCTCTCTCTCTCAATGTATATAAAATTTGAGGTGCGTTTTACGATAAAACCCAATAAGATACGAGTTGATTATAGCTAGATAGTTAACTAAATCCGAACAACTGTGGATTTTTCCGGAAAAAAGGAAGGAGTACCAATACATGGGACAAGGGGCATTGAAAACGAGGATGGAAAATACACTCAGAATACGGGGCCCAAAGCTTTTCACTGTCCTTCCAAAAGAAGTGAGGAATCTCCAGCACACCGACCTGAATAACGTCAAGAACCAGCTGGACAGATTCCTGTGCCAAGTCCCTGACCAGCCATGCGTGGCTGGCTACGAGGGCAGGAGGAGATCAAACAGCAACTCCCTCCTTCACCAAATCCCGCAAATGAGGCGGGATGCTGCAGAGGGGTCGACCGCAGGTCGATCCTGAACCGTCGTTAAAACTCAACAAAAGTAAGTAAACATTTTTATACTACGTCGACAGTGATCGTAAGCTTACACTGAAGAATCATGTTCAATACCTCACTTCGATCCTATCTCGTCATAGAACATAGTTATGCGATTGGTCTTCTTAAGCTGTTATAAATATTCATGTTTCTCGTTTGACTGTTCTAGTTTAATATACTGTATCATATTGCTGACCTCCTATCCACTTTCATTCGCATGTGATAAAGGTCTTTGTATATTGAGAATTGAGAATATTCAGCTATCATAATATTACTCCCCGGGGTTAATGCTTCAACTAAAATACACGCTTCAAGTAAGAAAAAGAAATGGCGAGACATTTTTCAAAGGAAAATTCGATATAAGAACATGAGAGATTCATTATAAATGCCGCGTACGTAAGACTAAAGATGTATTTAAACCTGAACTGGGAAATTAATGTTCCAGACTATAAATTCTTCCAAACACCCTCCAATGAAGGACTAGTTACACGATCTTGGTTGGTCGCATGACTACAACATAAAGATTACTTTATTTATCGGTTGCCGTTCGTCCGAATTCAAAACGTGAAGCGGAGTTTCCTCTTACAAGTTGTCTTAAGCTGGAACGGTCTTTCTCTTGAATTAAACGCAATCACTCTTAAATCTTTTAATCGTCAGTTATTAACGTTTTACTTGAAAGGTGTAATTTATTGGAGTGATTTAATTTCCTTCTAGTGAACCTCAATAGTTCTGCAGGTTCAGAATTTTTTGTCATTAAACTTTCTTTAAGTTTTTGTTTTAAAATTAAAAATTTAAAGGGGTTTCTTTAGTTGCTGGGTGTCCAGTAGCTCAGTGGTTACGGTGGCGGGCTCCGAATGGTGTAGCGCTGGTTCGCTTCCTGCCGCTGGCATTGGGTGAAGTTAAGTTGTCTGTTTACTCTGTTTACTCTGTTTCTTCTCTGGCTCAGGTGACCCTCGGGACACACTCAACCCCACGTCATGGGGAAATGAGCTTCTTGGATGTTGCCCATCTTTAACTGTTAGCATTCAATGACTGCATTAATCATTAGTGTAACCGAGAAATCTCAAGTGTTATTTATAAAAAAAAAAAGTGATTTCTCTTAAAAACAAACCGCTTGTCTCATCTGCCTGTCTATTTTTCTATTAACTACAGCTATTTATTTATTTTTTATCTACGATATACTTATTTATCTATCTATATCTATTTCACATATTTATGTGTCTACGTATTTATCTTTTTCAAAAAGTACAACAGAAAATGCGAAAGGATAATTAAAAAGAAAAAAGAAAATTGTCCAATACTG
>JAJOZX010004454.1:275000-337500 GCA_023014485.1 Bathynomus jamesi | reverse complement strand
TTGCGACACCTTCGCGAGCGCAGGGGAAATTTGTGGAAATTACGCTGGGACCGTTCGAGTTACGGCAGCCTGAAAAGAAGAGACAGTATTATGAAATAGTCTTCCTAAACGCGCAGCTCCAACGTCATTAAGATGAAGTCCATCTCCGAGGAACAAGTCCCTCCTGCCGTAGAAACTGTTCCAAAAATTCGCAAAATGCACTCCTTCCTGTTGGCAAAGAGACTTTAGGTTATTGTTGATATAGGTCGCCTTGCTGTAGAAATCGCTACGTTGGATAATTCGAGGAAGTATACCTGTTAAAACAATCTTATTAGTCCTTTAGTCGCTAGTAAGTCCCTGTACCTAGCCAGCAGTTCTTCCGATCTAGAATTTAAAACGTTATTAGTACCGACATGAATAACATACGTTGTGTCCTCAGAGGTACCGTCTGTAAAATGGTCAACACTATTAGTTATATCCTCCACCCTTGCACCAGGGTAGCAGTAACGGCGCCTACGACGAGGGTTTCTCCCACAGAATTCCTCGAGCTGCCCTCGAACAATGGAATCGCCAACGAGTCGTATTTCCGGTTCATCAGCATCTTCGAAACCTAAAACAGAAAACTTATTGTTTGTTATTACTGGTAGACAAGTCTTAGGTTTCTCAATGGGGCTCCATTACGCACTCGAACGAAGGGTTGGGAACTAGGGGAAGAGAGAGGGCTATTAGTACTATTTATATTATTAGTAGAAACTGAGGCAGGAGGGGTCGTAACTGGAGTCTCAAGGGATTCTAATTTTGCCGTCAGGAGCATCACGCTTTCTTCAAGCCTCACTCTGGCCTCCCTCTCACGTTCTAACTCGTTCCTCAGGACTTCCATGCTTGAGCACCACCTGCAAACTAACTGTTCATTATTATTAGCCATTGTAAACGCGTAAGCGGCAAATTTCCCTTCACAGCGACTGCAAGTACTTGACGGGGTGCCATGCTCTTAATTAGTTAAAAAACAAAAAACGAGCGTTTGGAAATTAATAAATTACAACGTAGGTCTACCGCGTGCTTATTGTGCCGTCACCTGCGCAAACCCGCAAAAATGTTCTGAAACGCAGAAACAGGTTCTTGTAACACAAATTTATACTAAATGAATATATAATTAAGCTACCGACGAAAGCTCTGTAAAGAAAAAGTATTATAAAACTTATCTGTCCGCTATTCGACCGACTGTTTTCTTTCCGTTTTTCCTTTTTCCCACGGTGGGTGACCACACTCTACTTGATCCCCGAAGGAAGGAAAATGAACCTTATGAAAGCACGTTTTCTGATAGATTTGAAAAACAAAAAAGGCAAACCAAGGGAATTTCAACCTTATGAAACCTCGTTAGTAATAGATTCGGGAAACAAACAAGGCAAGCCACGTGCACTAGCCTTGGTTTAATCAAATAATATAGTAATGAATAAAGTCAATAAATGAAATATATTCGTTAATGAATGATTAGTAACACGAAGTAATTTAGTTAAGAATGCACCAAACACTATTTTTTTTAAAGACACTTCAACGAAAACCACTTATTCAAATGGTAACACTGGACAATCCAGTTACGACCCCTCCTGCCTCAGTTTCTACTAATAATATAAATAGTACTAATAGCCCTCTCTCTTCCCCTAGTTCCCAACCCTTCGTTCGAGTGCGTAATGGAGCTCCATTGAGAAAACCTAAGTCTTATCTACCAGTAATAACAAACAATAAGTTTTCTGTTTTAGGTTTCGAAGATACTGATGAACCGGAATTACTACTCGTTGGCGATTCCATTGTTCGAGGGCAGCTCGGGGAATTCTGTGGGAGAAACCCTCGTCGTAGGCGCCGTTACTGCTACCCTGGTGCAAGGGTGGAGGATATAACTAATAGTGTTGACCATTTTACAGACGGTACCGCCGAGGACACAACGTATGTTATTCATGTCGGTACTAATAACGTTTTAAATTCTAGATCGGAAGAACTGCTGGCTAGGTACAGGGACTTACTAGAGCGACTAAAGGAAAAACTAATAAGATTGTTTTAACAGGTATACTTCCTCGAATTATCCAACGTAGCGATTTCTACAGCAAGGCGACCTATATTAACAATGACCTAAAGTCTCTTTGCCAACAGGAAGGAGTGCATTTTGCGAATTTTGGAACAGTTTCTACGGGAGGAGGGACTTGTTCCTCGGAGATGGACTTCATCTTAATGACGCTGGAGCTGCGCGTTTAGGAAGACTATTTCATAATACTGTCTCTTCTTTTCAGGCTGTCGTAACTCGAACGGTCCCAGCGTAATTTCCACAAATTTCCCCTGCGCTCGCGAAGGTGTCGCAATTACAAACAATTTGAAGCTTCTATCCTTAAATGCTTGTAGCCTACGAAATAAAATAAACGAATTTTTTTCTTTAATTGCTTGTAATGACTATGATTTAATTGCGATAAATGAATCGTGGCTTAGCACTGAAACACGTGACTTTGTAGTGGAGGATCAAATTAGAGGTTATAGACTTTTTATGAAAACCAGAATAGGTAAGCGAGGAGGCGGTGTTATGTTGTATATCAGAGATAATATTGCGAACGTTATAGAAGTAAAGCACACAATTCCAGAACCGATAGATTCGACTATAGCAGAACTTAAATTGAACGATTTCAAACTTGTTGTTGCGGTTATATATATAGGCCCCATAATCAAACAGCTGATACGGACGAAGCGTTATATTGTGAACTAAAGAGAATAATAGGTAGTGAGCTGGCTTTAGTTATGGGTGACTTTAATTGCGCCAACGTGAATTACGATACAATGCAGGGAGACGCGGAAGGTAATCGTTTAGCTAATTTTCTCGAGGATAGCTTTCTTATTCAAAAGGTTGGGGAACCTACGAGGTTGGACAGTATTTTAGATTTAGTAATAACTACGGATGATAGGCTAATCACTGATCTTCAAGTAATAGAACCGTTAATCAATAGCGATCACAATATGGTAGAGTTTGTCCTCTCAGTAAGTCACTCGAAACCAGCTAACTCGACTAAAATTCCTAACTTCCAGCACTCAGACTTTTGTAAATTTCGAAATAAATTGTCACACGTCAATTGGGAAAACGTAATGGGGAACTCCAACGCAAAACTAATGTGGGAATCGTTTGAAACAGTATTTAGGACTATAAATGAGGAATGTGTACCGTACAAAATTAAGCGTGCGAAAGTAAACAACAAGCCCTTGTGGTTTACTTCTAGAGTAGGAGACATTATAAAGAGTAGAGATAGGGCTTATTGGCTACATAAGTGCGATAAAGACAATTTGTGGTTACGAAACAACTACATATCTCTAAGGCGTGAAACGAAAAGTATAATAAAAAAGTCCAAGGGCGAATTGAAATCTCCATAGTTCGTGACGGTAAAGAAAACTCGAATTGATTCTTTCAATACGTCAACAATAGAAATGCAGTAAAAAGTGTCTTGGGGCCGTTGAAAAATGTTAACGGAGATCTAGTTTCTGAAAACAAGGAAATGGCTACCTTGATAAACGAATTTTTTACGTCAGTTTTTACTATAGAAGATGTAACGAATATCTCTACGGTCATAGGTATAATACCTTTTGATAATGGTAATATTTTGGATAATATTGTGGTTAGTGAAGGGGAGGTAATGCGCTATATTGATAAAATGAAAATGCGTAAATCACCGGGACCGGATTCCATATATCCCATACAACTAAAAGAATTAAAAGATAGCATTGTTGTGCCGCTAATAAAGATTTTTAATGCGTCTATTTCTGAGGGGTGCGTACCAGATAATTTCAAGTTAGCAAACGTAACACCTATCTTTAAGAAAGGCGATAAAGTTGCGGCGGGAAATTATAGGCCAATCAGTTTAACGTCTGTTGCAGGTAAGCTGCTGGAATCAATAATTAGGGATCGTATAGTCGAATACTTACAATTGCATAACTTAGTTAGAAATACGCAGCACGGTTTTAGGCGAACCAAATGTTGCTTAACTTAGCTTTTAGAATTTTTTCAAAAAGTGGTTGACGTTTACGATAGTCATCGGGCGGTTGATGTAGTGAATTTAGATTTTCAAAAAGCGTTTGACACCGTACCACACAAAAGACTCATTGAAGAAAACTAATGCTCATGGAATCAGGGGTGTAGTAATAAATTGGATATAAGAGTGGTTGCGAGGTAGGAAACCGAGGGTGGTCGTTGATGGAGCGGAGTCGTGTTTGGCTAATGTAGCGAGTGGCGTTCCTCAGGGTTCTGTATTGGACCCCTTGCTTTTTCTTATATATATTAACAATTTAGATGTTGGCCTAGTCAGTACAGTTTCAAAGTTTCCGGATGACACGAAGATGGGTGGTAGGGCGATTAATGACGAAGATAGAGGTAAAATCCAAGAAGATCTGAATAAAATCGTTGATTGGTCGGTCACATGGCAAATGAGATTTAACGTCGATAAGTGCAAAATTTTACATATACGTTCGCGTAACGGTAATTTTGCGTATTGTATGTCAGGGAAGGAGTTAACAAGCGTAGAGCAGGAAAAAGATTTAGGAGTTATAGTTACCGGTGATCTAAAAGTAGCGAAAAAAAGTATAGCATCAGTCAATAAAGCGAATAAAGTGTTAAGTTTTATAGCTCGGAATTTTGAGTACAAATCGCGCGATATTATAGTTCCTCTTTATAAATCATTAATTAGACCCCATTTGGAGTACGCGATCCAATTTTGGAATTCGCATATGCGAAAGATATAGACAAACTCGAAAGAGTTCAAAGACGAACAACTAAGATGATTCCGTCGCTTAGGTCAAAGTCGTACGAGGATAGGCTTAATGAGTTAAAATTGACTACACTCGAGACTATGAGGCTAAGGGGTGATCTAATCCAGGTTTTCAAAATTATGAATGGGTTCGATAACGTAGATAGAGATAGTTTTTTCGAAATATCTCAATATAATAGGACTAGAAATAACGGGTGTAAGTTGACAAGTAGAAGGTTCGAGACAGCAGGTGGAATAGTTTGCCGGTAGAAGTAATTAGTAGCACGTCTATAAACATGTTTAAAAATCGGTTAGACGCATATGTTGAGAGATTGGGTATAGTTTAATGTAGTAAAATTAAGGCTTTGTGGTTCGAAACCCACGTAAAATTGTAGGTCCCCTCCGCCGCCACGGAGGACATGCACAATACACAATTACGAACACAGTTAGGTAGACCAGCCATGAGTGGATCCTAGGGTCTTTGTTGGTCTGAAACAGTATAACATTATAACGTATATATATATATATATATATATATATATATATATATATATATATATATATATATTGGCGCATGTGAACGAGGTGTATATATACTGTAGGTATATCTACTGAAATTTATGCGTGCTACGTATCAAAACGACTATAGGATTTGGGGAGGAAACAAATTTGCGAATTTGCGGTGCATCTTGATCCTGAAAACTTATGCTCCAGGACTGATAATAACTGGAGATGTCTGCAATATAAATTAACGAAAATTGCGCGAAGGCGAATACGGATTTGGATGTTCTTTGGACAAGGCTAACACTGAGCACTGTTGCCTTCAGTGGTGATGAACCACGTACGGAAGCATTGACACGACATTGACCACCTCTTACTTGGCAATACTGCTCTGAGCTGCTCGTACCCTGGGTACATTCATACCTCGACTTAAACTATGAATGCATCGAAAAATAATATATACACACATATATATATATATATATATATATGATAACCACTACATCTGACCGGTAATCGGAAGATCCCGGGTTCGATTCCCGGGTGGTTACCTCATTTTTTCATTTGTTCGTTCTCCCTCCTCATCTTGCGCGGAATGTTCTCCTATACAAGCGTCGTTCTTTACGTTAATTATATTGCGTGTTCTTTGCAGTTGAAATGTGTATATATATAGGTGCGGCATGCGGGAGGTGCCCCCCTCGGGGCATTGGTTTCTGCGCGTATGTAGGAGAATTACGACTTCTGATCGAGTGAGGACCATGGTGTATATATATATATATATATATATATATATATATATATATATATACTGTGTGTGTGTATATATATTATATATATAATATATATATATTAGTCAACAGCTGAATGGATGATGAGAATTTCAGTTTGAATGCATCTACATTAGTAGATTTACAAACGTTTCAGGATCAAATCCCATCATCATTTTATAAAGATTACTTAAATAATACATGGATTAAAATAAAAAGAAAGAATTAAAAAAAGATAAAATTTAATTTATGATATACAGAAGTACAGATGAAGTATTGTCATTTAATGAAGGCTTAAACTTATAGAAATAAAATGATTCTAAAATACATAAATGAGAAGGGTTACTTTCGGAAGTTAAAACTTTAAAATTATCCATATTAAAGGTATTGCCACACTGTGACACGTGATCACGTATAAAAGATGGGTTACGTCTACACGAGGGTTGGTTTGTGAGAACGGACTGTCCAATATACAGGGGTAGACAAAATAATATGAACACCTTGATAAATGGCGGTTTTTATTCTTAATATGGAGTTGGTCCTCCTTCAGCGGCAATAACAGCTGCAATGCGTCGGGGAATTGATTCATACAGCTTTTGGACAGTGGCTAGAGGAATCCTGAGCAATTCTTCGAGCAAACCCTGCTCCAGTTCCTCCAAAGACGCCGGCGGTGGGACTCGGCTTCTGACCTGCTGCTCCAACTGACACCACAGATGCTCGATAATGTTAAGATCCGGGGATTGTGGAGGCCAATCCAAGCGTTCTACTTCACTAACATGCTCTTCAAACCAGTTTTAACGACCCCAGCGGTGTGGATTGGTGCATTATCATCCTGAAAGACGGCGCCGCCATTGGGAAACAGCGTTTGGACCATGGGATGGACCTGGTCAGCCAATATTGACAGATAGACCTGGGCGTTAACCTACCATGCAGTACTACAGCTGGGCCAAGAGTATTCCACGATATTGCTGCCCAAACCATCACAGATCCGCCTCCATGCTTAACGGTTGGGGTCAGGCAGTCGGGGTCATAAGCATCTTTAGGCTGTCTCCAGACGTAAATTCGACCGGAACATGGAAATAGCGTAAAGGAGGATTCGTCAGAGTAGACTACATTCTTCCACCGGTCCATTGACCAATTCTTATGGTCATTACACCATTTTCTGCGCCGCTCAATGTTGATGTGCGAAAGGAAGGGTTTGGCAATTGCAGCCCTCCCATGGTATCCAGCTCCATGGAGCTCGCGACGTAAAGTTCTGGTCGATACCGGGCTTGCAAGATGCTGGTTAAGCTCTGCAGTCACTTTTGGAGCTGTGGTCTTATGGTTCTTTGTCACAATGCGCTTTAGCACCCGGCGGTCTCGATCACACAGCTTTGCATTTGTCGGTGCTTGTCTTTCCATGGTTTGGTATGCAGACATGACCATAGAGACAGTTCCTCTGGATACATTGAACATCTGAGCGGTTTTCGTCACCGATGCACCAGCCATCCGCGCTCCGACAATTTGCCCTCTTTGGAAGTCTGACAGGTCTTTCATAACTGCTAATTCATAATTCACTCAGATCTGTAAAAACAACATGAGGGTTATAACATGACGTATACACTCTCTGTTACGCATTTAAATAGGTTTGCCAGTCATTTGACCGTTTACTTTGTGTCTGAGCAGTCCATAAAGATAACCGGTGAAATCGGCGGGTGTTCATATTATTTTGTCTAACCCAGTGGTCGGCGAACTTTTTTGGGTATTACCCCAAATATATTTGAGGACGTAATCAGGACGTAAATTCGTAATATTCTAAAATTTAGAATAACGCCACATTTATGTAACAAAATAAAATAAAATATACGAAAAAAATATCAGCACAAAGTGTCTCTCATACCGCACGCATTACCCCCAAAAGTTTTAAATTTACCCCATTTGGGTAATTTACCCCTGTTCCCCGACCACTGGTCTATCCCCTGTAATATGCTGTGGAAAACGTGATTGAAGCGTACATTTGGTTGAACGCACGTATGACGTGTGGTTACACGCACAACTAAACAAATGAACAATGGATGATCGCATACGAGTACAATTAGTTGGTTGGTCTTTAAATCGGAACTATGGCCGATGGATTACTTAGCATTATCTGGAAAGAAATCTGGTGGTAAAACGCCATTAGTAGTTTGTCAGTTCCTTTTCAAGTTTTTCACACTGAAGGCCGAAGTAAAGGAGAGTAAAATAGAAATTTACTTTAGGCACTGTATAACAGACGGACGGTGGACTATATTTCTTGGAAAGGAACTTATTCATATGTTTCTCAATACATGACTTTGGGATTCCGTTATTAATTAAAAAAAGTTTTTTAGGAATTCGAATTCCCGATGAAGGGAGTCAAAAGAAGAATACAATCTATATACCTTTGATAGAAGAATCTAAATTGCATTAACTTTAGACTTAAAACCACAAAAACTAAAAAAAAAAACTTGTACCTAAACCTGAAAAAGTTTGTTTAGGATAAACCGAAATGGAGAAGTGAGAACCGGTCCTTTCTACCTTAACATCGAAAGAGGACTGCTTGGTTGTCCTCTTGTAGATTTTAATATTTCTATGTCGATTATTCAAATATTCTAAGAACAATTTAGCGTGAGAACGTTGACGGAATAACAAAAACATAATTTTTACATAACGTCTATAATAGAGGGGTCTAAATTGTAAAGGACAGTTACAAATTAGCAAAGGTAGGGCCCAAAGGAAGATCCATTCCGACACCATCACACTGTTCATACAAGTCGATCTTAAAAAACGAAGGAGCTACAGACCTAGTTTCAATGAGGTCTTAAAGAGGTCTCTTGAAAGACCAATAACGTGAGATATGTTATCAATGAGCAAATTCAAGGAGATCTCATAACTTCTACAAAGCAGTCCAGAAATTAATTTTAAGCGTAAGCGGATTAACTCTGTGGAGAAACTTGTATCTCAAAGTTGCCAATGTAATGTTTACATGATAAACTCCATTTTAGATTCTTGCGACATTACTCGTAATGTTGATCTACAAATCAATAACTTGTCTGAGAAAAAATTCTCAGAGAAAGTTTCCCCAAGTACATTCACGTAAACTCGACAACTTGGGACTTACCAATTCGTTGATACCCTGTAACCTTGATAAGGTCATTTTTAATTATTCCTCTACAGATTTAACTCAGAGAAAAGTTTCTGTTGGTATTTGGGTTGGTTTTTCGTATCTCAGTTTTTATACTTCATTTTTAGATTTTTTTTCTTACATTTTGAAAAGTTGGTTGGTGATTTAAAGAAGAATATTCAAGCGATGTCTCTTAAAATTTTTTATAATTTTAAGCCTTTTGAAATAGTCTCTCATTTTTTTCGAAGCATTTCACACACATTTAAGAAGTTAGCTTCGGAATGAGTCGTTAGTCGTTTGCCGACCTGATAAGGGTAGAGGTGTGGTCCTGTTGGATAAGTCGTCGAATATGGAGAAGATGGCAACTTCGCTCTTAGATTGCACTAAATTTCTTAAACTTTCTACTTCAATTTATTCTTTTACTTTTAAAACATAGAATAAAGTTAATAGATTCCTCAGAAAGCTTAAAGAGCGTGATATTATTGATAATGATCTCTTTAATATACTTTGTCTCTAGTTCTTCCCCTGCATACTGTATGGACTACCCAAAACTCACGAAACCAATATTCCCCTAAGGCCGATTTTTTGCTGCCTACAAAACACCATTCTTTTTCCTTGGAAATTTTTTGGTTCCCATTTTGTCACCATTAACATCCAGTGAGTTCACGGTTAGGAATTCGTATAAGTTTGTCGAAGAATTCACACAAATACTTAATGCTGATAAGTATTTTATGTTTATAGCTTTGATGTAGAAAGTTTAGTTACTAATATCCCGCTTCAATAAACGATTGAGATGTGTTTGAATTTGATCTTTGATAACGTATCTTGCGTTATTGGTTTTTTAAGAGACTTCTTTAAGACCTTCTTGGAACTGTCTGTCTGTGTAGCCCATTCGTTTCAACAACATCCCGTATGAACAGTGTGATGTTGTTGGAATAGACCTTCCTTTGGGCCCTACCTTTGCTAATTTATGTATGTGCTATTCGAATAAATATGACTTCATCGAGAAGCAACCAAGTGTCCTTTTTCGATGTTAAGGAGAAAGGAGTGATTCTTACTTCTCCACTTCGGTTTATCCCAAATCAACTTTTTCAAGTTTTGGTACAATTTGTTTTAGTATTTGTGATTTTAAATCTAAAGTTAATTCTATTCAGATTTTTTTACCAAAGGCATTGCATTCTCCTTTCAACTCCCTTCATCGTGAATTCGAAGTTCTAAAGAACTTTTTTATTAATAACGGCTTCCCAAATTCATGTATTGGAAAACATATTAATAAGTTCCTTTCCAAGAAATATAGTCCACTGGCCACCTGTTATCATTGTATATCGTTATCTATCTATTGGTTTAAGCCTCCATTAAATGACAATAATTCATCTGTATTTCTTCATATTATAAATTAAATTTTACCGTTTTTATTTTTTTATTTTTATTTTATTTTAATCCATGTATTATTTAATAATCTTTGTACACTGATGATGGGACTTGATCTTGAAACGTTTGTAAATCTAATAATGTCGATGGATTTTTTTTTACTTCGGTCCTGGTGTTCACGTTTCTATTCAAACTAAAATTCTCGTACATCTATTCGGCTGCTGATTATATATATATAATATATATATATATATATATATATATATATATATATATATATATATATATATATATATAAGCGTAACACTTGTTTTCAATTTTCCCCTTTTCTATTATTCTCCTTTCTCTTTATGCTCTTTCCTCTTATTGATCTCGTTCTTTTATTACCGTTTGCCCGTATCATTTTCCCATTACTGTCGCTATCTGTACTTTATTTTACTTGTTTTACAGACTTTCCATTATAGGACAATTCACGTTGTCTTTCCAATTTTCTTTCCTTATTTTCTGTAACACTCTTTGAAAAAGCCAGATAGGTAGATAGATAAATAGATACAGCGTAACCTCACTCGCAATGTCCCCTCTAAATTTTTTTTAGTCCGTGCGCGCAAGAAATTTTCGTTGTGTATACATTTAGATTCATGGTGAAAAATTGTGCAAACTTTTCTGAGCTCTATTATCTTCAAAATAAAATATATATAAATATTAAATACTTAAGAAATATTATTTCCATAAGGTGGTAGCTTGATCATTACGGTACTATTAAATGGATATTAAAAAACTTTTACAATATTATATATTCTTAAAAAAGAAAACATTTTATCCATTCTAAAAATATGAATAAAATAAAAAATAGCAAAATAAAGAAATAAAATAAAATAACATTAATTGAAAATGACTATTTTAGTTATTTCTCAAAACAATTTTTAGCATTTAGCAATTTAAAGTAGACTATCAAGATTAATACATGATTTTATCCATTCACAAAATAGGAATAAAATAAAAAATAATTTATTTTTTATGAATTATGAGATAATTACTACTCGTTTTTATGCAAAAATAAGAAAGAGAATGTTTATATTCAATGCGTTAATGTATAAAAAAAAAAAAATGCAAATACATAGAGTAAACAAAATCTGTATTGCGTAATTACGCGGACGTCGGTGAAGTCGGGCGGAAGGGGTTAATACTTAAAAGAGTGACTATAGAGTATGTTGATGCAAATGGTCAGACCTTCTGTGACGGTATATTTTTGAAATTACTTCATTTACTGTCGTGACTCATGATACGCTTAAGCCTGTGCGCATTTTATTTTGCTGTGTGCGCGCGCGCACGCGCACACCTTAGAAGGAATATTGAGCGTAAGTAAAAATAAGTAAAGTGCTGTAGTTAATAGATAAATGAGATTAGCAGTTTCTTTTTAAGAAAAATGAATACAGTTTTTTTTTGTTATAAATAGCATTTGAGATTTCTCACTTATACTAATGAGTAATACAGTCAGTGAATGCTAACAGTTAAAGATAGGTAACATCCAAGAAGTTCATTTTTCCATGACTTGGGGTTGAGTGAACCAGCGGCACACCGCCACACCGCTCGGAGTCCGCCACCGTAACCACTGACTACCAGACACCCAAAAGTTAACGAAACCACTTTCAATACTTAATTTCAGAACAAAACTAATAAAAAACTAAAAAGCTAATCAGTTTGTATAAGAGAACAAAAGAGACTTCACTGAAGTAAATTTATTATGGAAACATACTAATGTCATTGTCAGTTAACGTTAGTCTCTGAACCAATCAGATTCCGCTTTACATCTCGTTCCAAATTCATTCATAGTTACGACAGTACGTTAATTTGTAAACAATATACAGTTGCCAGTTACCATAATCATAATTAAATGTAAACGTGTCCGCCAAATCTCTTACCCCGACTGTCATAATTAATCATTATATATTATTATACAGTATATTTGCTTATAAAATATGTTTCTCCGATGGAATCCGAAAAATATTATCTCTCAGCTAATACTAATTAAAATAACCTTTCATTTCTGTTTCACGAGATACATGTAAATTATGTCTATGAAAATATAATAAAATTAATTAAAATTGTAAGAATAAATTATTAAAATAAAATATATGAAACAAAGAATTCTTGGTAATTTGAATGTTTTAACATTTTAATTCAAGGAAATTTAATTTTTCAAAATTTTAACATCACTATTGAGTAAAAATCAATATACACCTTATTGCAAATTCCCTACTAACGTATGAGGCCCTCCTAGGAAGAACTGGCTAAGCGACAAAAGTAAGAAAACGCCAGAAAACGCAGTTGAAAGTTGTACCATTTTGAAATTGACATAACTTCTGAACGTTTGAAGATATTTCGTCATTTTCTGGCGTTTTTTACTTTTGTCGTTTAGCCACTTCTTCGAAGGAGGGCCTCGTATACAAAACATATACGCCTGTATTCAAGACCTCACGTGCGGACATACATAATAAATAAGTAAACAAATCACATTTTATATATAAATTTACGTAACATCTATACAGTAACATTTTACTGTATCATTTCATTAAATGCAAATTTAATAAGTTTGAAGTCTTTGTAAGAGGATCTACTTGGCAAATAATGAAAACTAATAAAGGTTTAGTACAATCGGAATCAGAGTGGGAGCCACGTTTTTGAACAGGGGGGAAGGGGGTAACGAGATGAAAAAAATAATTTTCATATATATATATATATATATATTAAAAAGCATGCAGCATGATATTTAATCTTTAAATTAAAGTTAATATCTATTAACCGAGTATTGTGGTGGACACTGTAATGGTGTTGCTGGAGAAATAAACACAAACCCAAAAAACTGCTTGTTTATCCATATTATGTGATGCGCATGTGGATATATGTGAGTGTATATCTTTGCATTTGTGTATCTTGCATATAAATGTATGGGTGTATGCTCTGCTGTTTTAGTATACCTTATCAGCAACTGTGACAATTGTATTTTACAGATTGAAAGATTTTTTTAGTTTCCAGATAGTTTTTTAGCTAAGTGTTTGTTAGTGACAAATCTGGCCCTCACTTTTGTCAGGATTAGTAAAAAAACATTTTAGTAATTACATAACTTCATATATATATATATATATACAGTATATATATATATATATATTGCGCGTTCGTCCCAGCACAAATTGGTGAGTGATGGGGATGAAACTATAAATAATCATCAGTAATTAGGTGGAAAAATAAGGGAGAACTGTTCCCCCTCTTTAAGAATAGGGGGAACACGTCACCCCGTCTCCTCTGTGGCGCTGCCCCTGGTCGGAATGATAATAATGAGATAGAAGAACCAGAAACTGGCACAGCAGTCAGACCAACTAATTGTGGTCCATTGCGCTAATCCCTAGATTATTGTTATTAACCATTTGGAGTCGAACTCCCGACTTTTAACCGTGTTAACCCCTGGCTTTAACTGTGTTACTCACTGAGATAAAGCGCTGGCTACGGATGTACTGCATAGAACTAACGTCTCCTTTCTTACGATAATCAGTCAAATTACCTTTATAATAAAATCGTAAGATATAAATTATTCTTGTACAAAAACCGCACGTTGCAAGACAGTAAATTCTAAAAAGTAGTTTATTGAGAAATTAGCAACCAGTGGGGGCTCGAACCCTCGTCGCGAGCTTTGAGAAGCTATGCACTACCTTAACTGGTTCCCGTGTACTGTAGTTTCACAATAAATTGCCTTTTCAAATTTTCCAAATCCAGCGATCCTCACAATAGTTTGAGATTTTTTTCTTTATTCTTTTCAATCAGTTGCATTTTTTCTTGAATAATCTAAGTGGAATTGTCAATACATTCATGCTGATACACCAGGTCTGTTTCCAGTGAAACAACCCAATCTTATAGATTATCGGATTTTAATCCATTCCAGCTAATGTCTCGCCGATAGCCTGAAGTAAAGCGATAAATTTCATCTCATCTCTTTGGAAGTTTAAAACATTGGAAGTGATTTGTGTTATCCATCTGCGTTTATGGAATCTTGTCTCAACAAGGCAAAACGAACTTTCTATCGTGTCAATATTAACACTCGTACTTTGTCAAAAAATATTTTAGTACTTCCATTTTTCCCGGGCTTTTTAGGCATTGCTAATGTACTTAAACTTTTGGATATTAATGTAGTATTTTCATATAACAATATTGTGAAAAATATCATAGTAAAAAATAGCCCTACCAATAATTCAGGCATTATCTATAAAATTGGTTGTAAACAATGTGATTCCTTTTACATAGGTCAGACGGGAAAGGATTTGCACACACGTATAAAACAGCATCAATATTCCGTTAGAACAGGACAGTTGTCCAGTGCCCTTTTTGTCCATTTGTCAGAGTTAGCCCACTGTATTGATTGGAATAATGCTTCAGTTTTATTCCATTCAAGCAACATTGTTAATAGAAATATTCTTGAGTCTGCCATTATCCAACTTTCAAATAACTTCAACATAAGCAAAGGTCTTTTCAACTCGATCCTGTTATGTTGAATTCCTTTAAAACTGATTTAGATAAGAAGTGTAAAACATTAAATCTTTGGTAAACTTGTCTTCTACTTTATTAACTTTTAATTTGCATTTATTTTTTTTTTTTATATATATCGAAACCTGACCATAGGCAGCAATGTGTTAAAACCCGGACAGAGTTCCAGTATAAATTTGTATTTTTATAATCCATTTGATCTTGTGCTAAAAATCGATTAACTTTTAATTGCATTTTATTTTTTTTTTTTTATATATATCGAAACCTGACCATAGGCAGCATTGTGTTAAAACCCGGCAGAGTTCCAGTATAAATTTGTATTTTTATAATCCATTTGATCTTGTGATAAAAATCGATATTTTTCTTTACAAATCTGTACGCCTCACTGGTAATCCTTTAAGGTTTTAATTTTTAATTTTTTTTTTATTATTATTTTTACTTCTCTGTTTATTGTATATATATGTATGTATGTATGTATGTATTTGTATATATAGATATGTATGTATATGTACTGTATATATATATGTGTGTGTGTGTGTATGTATGTTATTTATTTTCTTTTTTTCTTTCTGTAACCTATATATAGGCTTAACCTTTTTATGTACTTCAGTGTTCCTGAGGATGTCATTAGACGAAAGCGCTTGAGCACCATTTTGTGTTTCCTTTCCTTCGTGGTTTTATTCATCATATATATAATATATATAATATATATATATATATAATACTAGGAGGAAATAATAATCTGTTTCACGCATTACGTTAGTTTATTCATAATAAATGCTCAAACTGAGACCCAAATTTACCTGGATATACTTTTCAGTTCTTCTACTGCGTGACATCCTCACGCGTCTCAATCACTTTTCTGACAGCTGATAAACCAATATTTTTTATCCCTTGGCTTTGCTGCTTAAATTCATTTGCGACACTTCAGTACTTCCTTCCTTCCTTCTCTTGCGTACATGAAGACCAACTTCACTCGCTTATCTTTCGTTAATTTCCCATTCATGTTTCAATTGGAACAGAGAAAACAAACGGTATTAATGTAAATCAATTACCCTTATGTGTTCTGACCTTTGGGCCACCCTGTACATTCAAGTTTTGTCAAAAATATGACCAAATATATCAATATATCACTCTTATTAAGTCATCTGAACCGCTTTGATATTATATATATATATATATATATATATATATATATATATATATATATATATATATCCCCGCAAGGGGGTTCTAAGCTCGTGCTCTTGAGTGCTCTTTGTGCTCGTTTGTACGTGCTTGTTCCTGGAGGTTTCACGTGCGCCCTCCCGGCCCTAGCACTCAAGGATGATGGGGCTCTCAACCCTGCAGTCCTTGTCATCCTTGGTCTTTTTCCACTTCGACTGTCCCCTCCACCCTTTCTTTTTCCTCTGTCTTTCCTCTCACTTTTTCTTTGTTTTTCCGCTGAGATATGCCTTTAAATAGAGGCGAATCGGTTCTTCCTGAACTAAAAAAAAAAAAAAAAATATAATATATATATATATATATTATATATATATATATATATATATATAAGGAAATACTGAAATATTCTAAGCCGTGAATTAAAGTATGTAAAAATAACCACAAGGAAAATTAAAATTCATATAATGACCAAGTGGTTTGTGTTCATTTCATATATTATTAGCAAATCTAACATTAAAACCTGTGATACAAGATTAATGAAACGTCAGGCCGCCGAGAGGCGTTCCCATTTAACAAAGAGAAATGTTAAACTCCTGTTTATAGTTTTTATAAAGTGAAATGAAACAATAAGTTTTATATTTACAAATGCTGAAAACTTATTTCTAAAATTTACGATTTTACATCACACCTGATAAAGCTGAACTTTTACTTTACCAGTGATGTAAATATTACAGTATATTTAAAAAAAAAAATGTATTACTCGTACAGTATATCTGAATAAATCACAAAATGTTTCTTCAAAATTGCATATCGTATTTACCATTTGAACCTGAATAATTGCGTAAGTGATAACTGCATCTGTGACAATATATGAATCCTTAATTCTTAAAAGGTTAAAAGGAGATTAATCGCGCAGTTCAAAGACGCGAATAAAAGGAAAAAAAAATTGCTGAATTAATTTCCATCAATAAAATAGGAGTTCATATTGAATTCAGTTCGATTTATTATTGAAAAGAGAGGAAAAAAAAGTGATATCTGGCAACTCCTCCTCGCTGTAATACTGTCGTAAAGCGTTTAATAAAAAACTTCTTAAGTTATTCATTGTTGAGTTATTCGTGTTTTATTAAATTTAGAATGAAATCTGTCTATCATCTATCTATCGATCTATCTATCTATATCCATGTGTAGAATGTATATTTCAAATTCAAAACGGAAAATCCATTGCTTTTATTGGGTTTATGTGGGTTTATGATGAAAGCTTTTATAATTAAGTTTCTGTGGCGTAAAAATTATTCCTATTTGAGATCGAAACGAAATTTGTGAACGATTCAAACTGCAAAAGCATTTTGGGATACAATTAGAGCGTATATTGAAACATTTAATTGAGCAGATGTATACTGTAGTTGAATTAAATGTAAATACATATTTCTTTCCGTTTCATATATATATATATATATATATGTGTGTGTGTGTGTGTGTGTGTGTGTGTGTGTTTTCTTGGCTACCTTACGGAACTGCTGAAATCTTTAGGATTCACAGAGCTCATCGCGGCACGAATGTGCGTGTAGCGATATTAACGCTGTCGCCTTAGTTTGATTTATTGTTTTATTAAAAATCCCTAAATATCATGATGGAAAGAAATGCAATGAAGATTAGGTTAGATTATGCTAGAACTAACTAGGTTAGGTTAAGTTAATGAGGTTAGATGAGAGAGAGAGAGAGAGAGAGAGAGAGAGAGAGAGAGAGAGATAAACAAAAATATAATAGTGAATTTTTTAATAAAATGTACCAACAATTTAAGATATAGTTGAGCCATTTGGATAGACCATCTGAATTAAGATTTAAATCCATCTGAAACTAGATTTAGAGTCGCTAACTGATGCCCATTACAGAACGGAACAATCAAACGGTACGTTCCATCATTAGACTTTAATTAAAATCTAGAATGGTCATAATAAAAAAAATTATAATTTTATGCCTCATTGCACCTTATATTCATGTCGTAAAATATTGAAAGTCGTAAAAATTCGAAATATCCTCCTTATATTTAAACCATAGACTATCTCCCAGCTCCACTTCTCCCACCCCTTCCCCTACATCAAATAACAGAGTAGGGGGAGGGGGTGACGGACAGGACAGGAAATTTCGAAAAAGTAGGAGACAAAATTTAGCTTCTTTCTTTTGTCCTATGAAAATGTTAAATTTGGGTATGACTTTTTTTTAACGGAATTTTAAAAGGATTCTGTCATTGATTTTTTTTTTTAATAGGGTATGTACATGACAGCCGCCTCACAGGCAGGGGGTAGTCCCTAATATGAGAGTGGACAGTGTTGTCTTTATACGCGCCAATGAAATAAATCGGACTGATGACATTTCGTCGACAAATTTTGAGTGAGTTAGATTAGGTTAGGTTAGGTTAAATTAACATAAGTTAGGTTGAGTTGGCGATGGAACTTCGCTTGTATGTAATTTCAATGCAAGTCCAAATAAACTTTGTTTTACCTTAGCTTCGGGTTTAATTAAGAAATGGATCCTAAGGAAGCTTTTATTCAGTATCTACAAATTTCTCCTATTTGAGGATTACAAAATATAGCACTTAGTGAAATGGATACTGCTGAATAAAATTCCATTTCATTTCGAGATATTTATTAATTACAGAACTTGTTTAGATCAGTTAACTGCAATGAGATGATTCAATTTTTTATTAACTTTCCTTCACCCGAAAACTTCACTTGTATTTCATGGAAAAATTAAAACTCTCGCATTAAGCAACGCGGGAGATGTTGTAAACTAAAAGTAAAGATAACCAAGAAACCATTATTTTGCATAATAATATAACGAGAATGAAAAGGATTGAACCACCGTGCTCGCCAAGAGATCATTATTATTATCACGAAAATGCGAAATGACAGGCAAAACAAATTCTTTAGAAGCACTGAAGTTAAAAAGCAAAAGCTGATGAAAAGAGTCATCCATCACTAAAACCTTATCTTGACATTGGGTTGCTTCCATTAATCAAAAGAGAATAATTTTTAAGAATAGAAATGCATATATCATGCAGGAAGTTCGCGGCGAATATCATGTGGTATCTTTGCCCTCGCTCTGTAAAGATAATCCTGAACTATGGGTTGCTCTATAGGGTAAGAATTTTATACACGCTTCAGCAAAGTTGTCAAGCTTCAGTTTAATTAAAACTGAGAAAATTGAATGAAGAAAGGAAGTAATTTGACAACATATTGCGAAGCTTACAAAGAAAAGCGGAGTTTGATTGCTTTGATATCATATATCGTACCTATTTGTACTATACTCGTACATAGATAAATATCAAAGAAAATATTTCTCCAATATTCTGGCGAAATATACAGACACATGATATTATCAGTTGATATTTTCTGCGTAGTGTAATGACTTCATCAAGATGTCTGAGAGATTAAAAACAAATTTTCATGTAAGCATATAAAATAAGATTTTTTTTATTTAGCTTACAGAATTACGGAACAAGGAGATTGTGCTCTCACTGTACAATTCCCTTGTTCGGCCGCACCTGGAGTATGCTGTGCAGTTCTGGTCGCCCACCCTCAGGAAAGATATTGAGAGGCTGGAGCGAGTGCAGGCGAGGGCCACAAAGTTAATCCCTTCCGTTAGGCATATGGGCTACAATCGACGGTTACGCGCCTTGAACTTGTTTTCGCTTGAAACTCGGAGGCTGCGCGGTCAACTGATCGAGGTTTTCAAGCTCTTACGCGGGTTCAACGATGTCGATTTTAGAAGAATGTTTAGTTTAAATGATAACCCAACTCGCAACAATGGTTGGAAGTTGGATTTGAAACGGTTTAGGACTAGTGTGTGTGGGAATTACTTTACGTATAAGATCTGTGACACATGGAACAGGTTACCTTCGGAAGTTGTGAACAGTTCCTCTGTGGATCAGTTCAAGAAAAGGGTAGACGAAATCTTGCACACTATTTGAGTGTGTAAAGACATTTAGGA
Source organism: Bathynomus jamesi (assembly GCA_023014485.1). Taxonomy (NCBI): domain Eukaryota; kingdom Metazoa; phylum Arthropoda; class Malacostraca; order Isopoda; family Cirolanidae; genus Bathynomus; species Bathynomus jamesi. The sequence continues at coordinate 317,299 of JAJOZX010004454.1, read as the reverse complement.
CCTCAGTCTGCGGAAATTTCTTTTCCTATAAAATAGTTAATATCTGGAACCAACTTCCCTCAGAGGTTGTTTCCAGTCAAAGTGTAAATCTGTTTAAAAATAGGCTAGACAAAGTACTGAACACACTCATAGTTTAAGATTAAAACCTCAGAAAACCCTGCAGGAGTTCGCTTGCTCGGTGTCTCTGTGAGCAAGCTAAATATAGAGCTATTTATATATTCTCCACTTTCCTGTAAAATTTCCTTGGCTACTTTTCCAGGGTCAAGGTATTTTCTTCAACCTTTTTCCGTACCTGCCTCTGGCAGGGAGGGAGCGGAGGGGGGGAGAGAGCCTTCTACTTTTCTATCCAGTTTTCTACTACTGCTAGGATAGTTGAAAGAAAAATAAACTTTTACAAAATTTTCCCTGGCACCCGTTGCCATTGGTACCTCCTCGGTATGGGCCGCAAGGCCTTTTGAGGTACTTCTTTTCCTTGTAACTCCTCCTTGTAACTCTCTCTCTCTCTCTCTCTGGTTGTTTCCAGTGAAAGTGTAAATCTGTTTACAAATAGGCTAGACAAAGTACTGAACACACTCATAGTTTAAGATTAAAACCTCAGAAAACTCTGCAGGAGTTCGCTTGCTCGGTGTCTCTGTGAGCAAGCTAAATATAGAGCTATTTATATATTCTCCACTTTCCTGTAAAATTTCCTTGGCTACTTTTCCAGGGTCAAGGTATTTTCTTCAACCTTTTTCCGTACCTGCCTCTGGCAGGGAGGGAGCGGAGGGTGGGGAGAGAGCCTTCTACTTTTCTATCCAGTTTTCTACTACTGCTAGGATAGTTGAAAGAAAAATAAACTTTTACAAAATTTTCCCTGGCACCCGTTGCCATTGGTACCTCCTCGGTATGGGCCGCAAGGCCTTTTGAGGTACTTCTTTTCCTTGTAACTCTCCCCTCGAGGAACTGCGTGCGGACCTAGGTAGGATAGGAGAGTGGTCCGAAAAATGGCAAATGCCGTTTAACTTGGGTAAATGCAAAGTGATGCACATTGGCTACGCCAATCCCAAGTCGGACTACTCGATGTTGGGTAGTAATATCGAGGTGACTGATTTAGAAAAGGACTTGGGTGTGCTAATTAGCAGCGACCTTAAGTTTACGAAACAGTGCGTAGAGTTGGAAAAGAAAGCCCAGAAACTATTGGGTTATATCAGGAGGCAATTTCAGTTTCGGAACAAGGAGATTGTGCTCTCACTGTACAATTCCCTTGTTCGTCCGCACCTGGAGTATGCTGTGCAGTTCTGGTCGCCCACCCTCAGGAAAGATATTGAGAGGCTGGAGCGAGTGCAGGCGAGGGCCACAAAGTTAATCCCTTCCGTTAGGCATATGGGCTACAATCGACGGTTACGCGCCCTGAACTTGTTTTCGCTTGAAACTCGGAGGCTGCGCGGTCAACTGATCGAAGTTTTCAAGCTCTTACGCGGGTTCAACGATGTCGATTTTAGAAGTATGTTTAGTTTAAATGATAACCCACCTCGCAACAATGGTTGGAAGTTGGATTTGAAACGGTTTAGGACTAGTGTGTGTGGGAATTACTTTACGTATAAGATCTGTGACACATGGAACAGGTTACCTTCGGAAGTTGTGAACAGTTCCTCTGTGGATCAGTTCAAGAAAAGGGTAGACCAAATCTTGCACACTATTTGAGTGTGTAAAGACATTTAGGACCTCAGTCTGCGGAAATTTCTTTTCCTATAAAATAGTTAATATCTGGAACCAACTTCCCTCAGAGGTTGTTTCCAGTCAAAGTGTAAATCTGTTTAAAAATAGGCTAGACAAAGTACTGAACACACTCATAGTTTAAGATTAAAACCTCAGAAAACTCTGCAGGAGTTCGCTTGCTCGGTGTCCTCTGTGAGCAAGCTAAATATAGAGCTATTTATATTCTCCACTTTCCTGTAAAATTTCCTTGGCTACTTTTCCAGGGTCAAGGTATTTTCTTCAACCTTTTTCCGTACCTGCCTCTGGCAGGGAGGGAGCGGAGGGTGGGGAGAGAGCCTTCTACTTTTCTATCCAGTTTTCTACTACTGCTAGGATAGTTGAAAGAAAAATAAACTTTTACAAAATTTTCCCTGGCACCCGTTGCCATTGGTACCTCCTCGGTATGGGCCGCAAGGCCTTTTGAGGTACTTCTTTTCCTTGTAACTCCTTGTAACTCTCTCTCTCTCCATTGGTACCACCTCGGTATGGGCCGCACCATTGGTACCTCCTCGGTATGGGCCGCACCATTGGTACCTCCTCGGTATGGGCCGCAAGGTCTTTTGAGGTACTTCTTTTCCTTGTAACTCTCTCTCTCTCTCTCTCTCTCTCTCTCTCTCTCTCTCTCTCTCTCTCAGTTCATATTCGAACTGAAAGTGATGCAGCATGAACATACAGTAGCTATAGTAATCATTGTACATTGTACATGTGGCATCCGATGTAGAACCTCAGTTTTTTCTTGCGATAAGATGGCAAATTGCACCATCCCAGGTCAAAAACTTCTTTACCTTCTTTATTCGCCTGTTTATACAGTAATTCTAAGGATAACTGTTGCATTTTGGTTTAAATGGCGAGAACGAGTTCAGAATTCGAGAATCGAAAATTCTTTATCCACATGATGTGCTTTTGATCATAATGCATGAAGGAAAATGGTCTCCTTGTGGTTAGCGATTAAAGGTGCTTCCCCCTGGGTCGTCGTGTGTGGTCGCGATTCATTATAATTTCCATTAAGTAATGAAATTGAAAAGTAGGTTAATCGGTCACTGAGGATGAATGTAGTAAAACAGAGAATCGTTCATTATATGAGCAAAGTCTTACCCAGGGGTACCACTTATGAATTACTTTTTCAAGGGACAAATTTATTTCCTGAGTTAAAAGTCAAGAGCCTCAGAGACGCGGGTAAAACAGTATAACGCCTTTAACGTGGCTCTCCAGAAAACTTGGATAAAACAGTGAATTAAGTTTATTTAAATTTAAAGCATTACTGAAAATGTTGTCAGTGAGATAGATCACTGTCACGTATTTATTTTAGAAAGTAGGAGGCATTTTTCTATAGCCATGAAAATAGAGTATATTATCCTCTTTAAAATTACTATATACTATTACCTTTTTATCAATATTTGCCTTTTGAGTTTGAAATTTCCAAAAAACAAATATTCAAATTAGTTTAGTTTATTCTAAATATTAAAATTTGATAGTTTTTATTAATAAAAAATAATTTGGAAGAACGCTATTCATTCATCATTTAAACACTGCACAGTAACCCTATACCGACGCATAAGTCGCTGCAGGAGCGGTAGGGTTGCGACCCTGCTGCGGTTGACGAGTCAAACCATCATTCAGTTCATGCTGTCCACATTATTAACGGCGTGTAATTTAGAAACACCTTCATCATTAGCCGATATATGAATTCAGTGTTGCAAAACTCACAGTATAAAAATACTGTATATATTTCCCCGACATCAAAGTAATTTAAACTATAGACTCGTTGATATGCTGAAATTACTCTCTCTTTTTTATTTGAATAATTTTAATTAATATTTCTCTATCACACTGAATTCAGAATAAAAAATAGTAGGTTCCATCTGGATTCTTTTAATCATTGAAATTTTTTCAAATGGAGAATGATTGTTTTCATTGTAGCTTTCAGCCTAATTATTCGCGTTTTCATTTTCTGTAGCTGTTCTTCCAAGATAAAACTAAAAGAAATTCAGAGCAGTTCAAAAGTGCCAGATGTGAACCCGCTGAATTGTTGTCTTATTTGAGTAATAGATATTAAAAAGGAAAATAAATATTGAATAAATGTCTAAAATAACATTAGTTCGTCATTGTTTATCAAAAAGCTGTTATTTATAGAAAAATAACAAACGCTTCGGGACATTACAATTTGTATATGCATTACTTTGCAATAATTATCACCTAATTTCGAGGGATACATTTGCGACGTTAATTGCGCAGTAAACTTAGTTTCATTATTTGAGACCAAGTTGAAAATCTGAGATACATACCTTAAAACTGAATGAAAAATCCAATATCCAAAATACAGGAGACATATTTGTTTTAATAAGAATCAAAGTTTCCCCAAATGTTTTATGGCATAATTAATATATTATTAATATTTAAAAGTATCCCCAATCTTTATAGGCACTCTATAAAACCGGACAAATACATTTTTATTAATTTTACTTTTAGAAACAACCCCTTCAAAAAATTCTATTATGAAAGAGCTCAAAACCATATCAGAAATAATGAAAGGAGAAAGTTATTTCAGTCTTTTTCGTATGCTATTCATAACAATAGCATGCGGATGAAGTACGTGTTTGGAAAACATGTGAGGCTTAACTTCCAAAAACCTACTTTATGATTTTGAAAGAAATGAAAATATGCATCTTTATATATGTATAAATATACCATAAAATTAATAGAGCGCGAGCATCATAAGGAAGAAATTGTAGACACCAATCGACTAGGGAAATACTCCGGTGGGGGGGGGGGGAGAAGTTAGGCAGTAAACAGGAAATGCTGGAACTCGCGTTTCTCCTGTCACTGTCCTCCTCAGCTGATCTTTTTCCTTGTCTCATCTACCCAGTGAGCAGTCCAGCATGCTCTCAAACACACGCTTCTCCCCCTATTCCTCAATATACATACATGCATCTTACACACTATACTATACATTCTTTTCAAAATTAAAAAAAATGGCGTAGTTTTTAACAACTTCGGAAACCATGATTTCGGCTCTGTTCTTCCTCTATGGGAGGGGGACATTTTTGCGGGGGTTCGCCCTTGACCCTACTTCCTGCATAAAAAAAATCCTCACGTACCTCAAATAATGAAAATAAAAAAAAAACGAGTTCAAAATATCTGAAAAACAATTATACAAAATAGTTTTCAGGAAATTCCACGCTTTATATTCCACGCAAATCAACATCTTAATACCTTTATCATATTAGAAGATAGTACACGCATATGCGACATGTTGAACTGATTTGAAGTTAATTATAACAGTGACGATGTAAGTCAACTTTGTTTTACGGGTCATTCCTCAAGCGAAGACGATAAACAATCATTTGATATTAAACTTAATTGTTATAGAGTTTTATTTATAGAGAACACATTTGAATCACGGGACAAATGATGTCTCATAGAAGTATTGTAAGGGATTCGGTATATATATATATATATATATATATATATATATATATATATATACACAAACTCAGAATGGTCCCCTGTGTGTTTAACTATATATATATATATTTTTTTTTTATCTGAAATATGGAGCGCATGGTAACCTTGGTTTTATCCACCTCGCGTGTTTTATGGTTCCCCAAAAATAACTGACATTGAGGGGGAGATACTTCTCTGACTACAGCTATACATGTGTATATACAGTTTAAAATCTTTTTCAAATGTTTTAAACTTTATTTTCCTGTGTATGTGCAGTATAGAATTCCAAAAGGCAATTAATTCTATACCGCTTTACAAAAGTGACATTGATCTCTTTACACTGTTTTTGTGATTTACTACGAAAATCCGCATCAGTTACAGTAAAGAAATATAAAATTTTAAAATAATGCTCTAGAATCAGTAAATTAATAAAAACTTTTCTTGAAAATTATTCAGTTTTATACTCGTTGTGTTCATATATTTTAACCAGTTACTGTATATATTTTAGTATTTTTCAAACGTTTTGCCTCGCGACTCAGTGGAGGAAAAACACTTATCCTCGCCACTCAGTGGAAGAAAAAACACTTTTACCCGCGACCAAAAACAATATCTTCTGACAAGCGTTTTCATGAAATCACAATAAAGGACAATACATACTATCTTTAACCACTTTGAGTAATAACTAGACACCACCAACACACAACAACGAACACAACACAACATCACTAGTGCGCTGAACCTCTGGTCCACTCCGAAGAGGGCGATCGGTTACCTGCGTGCCGCCGGCTTGCTCGATCAGGGTGGGCTGATCGGCTAAACAACAACAACAACAACTAGACACCGAATATACTCGAAAAAAGTTTTAAATGCAGTATAAATAGAGTAATTAAAAAGGTTAGGTTGAGTTTTAATTAATGTAACGGGTGGGCCTACCTCTTGTTCATGATCTTGTTCCAGTCTGGAGCACAAGATGAAAGTTCTAGTGACACAGTGATTGATATTTCGCGACCCATACTTTGAAAACATTGAACTAGAGTTTTTATCAGGACACTAAGCATGGTTAGTATAACTATAGTAAAGTGTGATTAACAATATAACGTATTAAAATTAACTATCTGATATAGTTTGGTAATTTTTTTTTTTTAATTATACATATTCCTTCGTGTGTGTCACATGAATTGATTTAAAGGTGCTCTTCCAATACGTGCTCTACCGTAAAATGTACATTCCAATATGTGCTAACTAACGAAAATATCACGACCTAACCTAACCAATCGTTAGGTTAATTGTACGCCCTTGACGATTGGTTAGGTTAGGTCGTGATATTTTCGTTAGTTAGCACATATTGGAGTGTAAATTTTACGGTAGAGCACGTATTGGAAGAGCACCGATTTAAATATGTTTAATTTTTCGGTTAGATCATTTAATTCACAGATTTCACTTTTTATAAGTTTTAGACAGAAAAAGAACGTATTTCATAGTCTTTCTTTTGTATACTAAAGTCATTATCTACTGTTACTGGCTACCCATTGGTTATCCACAGGTATAACGAACCTATTCTACTAGTTTAGCTATGGGTAGCTAGCTTTGTCTGGTGCCGTAGTAGCTTTTAGAAATGCTAGCTACCCATTCGTTTTGCTTCTTCGTTTTTGCCGAATCATTTGTTTACAAAATGAACTATAAAAAGACAACTCATTTTTGGGGTAACTCGAAATGAGAAGAACAAAGACTAGAATTTTTCTGAAAATTGTATCAAGAAAGATTTTACACGAATTTAACTTCCTAGGAAATGTCTAACAGTTGTATCTACAAGGTTAGGTTAGATTAAACTTAGTTAGATTAATTTTAGTTAATTATAAATTAGATCATTTTATGTTTCGTCGTCGTTATTAGTGAAGATCCAAACAATTTGGTCGAAAATTTTTAGATTTAAGAAAAAAAAATTCAGCGTATCGGGAATATACAGTTACAGTTGTTTTTTTAACTCTTTGCGGGACACCCGTAAAAAATTTTATTATGTTGTTTTATTTTGTATTTTAATTTGTATTTTTATTTTGGTTTTCTTTCATGCGCTAATCTTGTTGCAATTTGACGGACGGAAAAGGAGTAGACCCTATATGTGGTGGTTTTAAGATGAAGTTAGGGTTGTAAAGGTGGTTTTATTCTTAAACCACTGTGCCTGAAAGGGTTAAAAGGTCCCAGACACCTAATTTCCATTCACTAGGGAACTCATGCTGGGGAAGGGAAGCGGTATGTAGCAGGTGTAGACAAACACTATCTCAACAGATGACGGCTAAAAAAAATTTTTTTCCCCCCGAGTATATATATATATATATACATAGTTAGAAATATTAGCAGAAAAAAAATTCTAATTTATATAAAAAAAATTATTACATAACCTCACTTATATAAACAGTTTATTTACAACAATTGTTATGTAAACTACGATATTTAGTTTTCACTAATAACTATTCAATATGTATTCAAAATGGATATACCAATTTTTGAAAAGAAGTTAGAGATACCTAATTTATTTAAAATATATACTTTATGTAGAAAAAAGTCACGCAATTTTTGTCATATATAACCTTTGGTTAGCTTCCGCCCGAATTGTTCATTCTGACGAAGGTCAAGCTTTTCACTCCACCTTAGTCCTACAGTTTAACGTGGAATCTGAACCACGCCCCATCAGCAGCCCAGCGTCCTAACCACTAGGCCACCTAGGGTATCCATTTATCTACCAACCACTTTCTTTATTGTGTGGAAGGATGAACAGCTGGGTTTTGCTGCGCTCCGGCTGCCGTCGAGTCTCGAACCCGTGGCCGATGGATTCGTAGTCAGCGACGCTAACCACTATACCACCGAGGCGCTATATATATATATATATATATATATATATATATATATACACAAAATTTATCCCTCACCAGGATTCGAACCCCCGGGCCCTCTGACTCGGCGACGCGAGCGTTTACAATTTGGCCAAATCAGGATAAAAATTAACAACCTGGTAACATTTGATTACCCAAGGGAAACGCACAAAGCTTTTTCGTCCAGAGGTGTTTTTATGTTGCTAACCCCCTTGCACTCGAGCAAATGCCAGCACCCGTAACTCAGTGGGTAACACCGCTTTCGTATAAGTGAAGCGAAGACACTAAAATCGAGGGTTCAACATCCAATGGTGCTGGTAATAATAGTCCGAGAGCTAATGCAATGGCCGGCATTACTTGGCCTGATCACTGTGCCAGTTTTTGGCATTTCTCAATGATTGATTATACAGCTCAACAAAAAAAAATTTTTGTTTCGTTGCCAAGGAAATTCGTACGAATTTAGGGTATTTTGGGGTTGCTGAATTCCCAAATGAAAGTAGTTTTTCCGATTTGGCTCTAGTTCTTGAGATAACGAATACCCTCAATTAATAGGAAACGTAACCATAACGCGTGCATATGGGAAACTACCGGAACATTCTAGATGGTGAGACCGAATAAAATGCCATTATGTATTTCATGTGTTTACTTTTGTATGATTTGAGACAATTTCAATGCGATTTGTAAGTAGGCTCCGCCTGAACATTAAATTTTTTGCATTTTTACGTGTTTCAATGGGGTACCAATTATCTCATAAATTAGAGCCAATCTAGCAAAACCGATGTCATATTCGGAATCAGCACCACAAAGTTACCCCAAAATCACTCTAATATGATTGGCAATAAAATGAGTGTTGACCAGTGAATTATCATTGGCAAACACGAAGGTGTTATTAGATGGAAATCTAAACGCATAACCGCTCACCTTTGTATATGTAAATATCGAGGTTATTTATACGTGTGTGTGTGTGTGTGTGTGTGTGTGTGTGTGTGTATCAAAATAAAAACTACTTGCATGCCTATTTTAATTATATATATAAAAATATATATAATATATTTATTTATTTATTTATGATTTCGGATACACATCAATCACAATTTGAACTATTTTAACTTCTCTTTACTGGATTGCATTTTATGACGAAAACATTTCAATAACTACGTTTATCGTGTTTGGTCATGCAATTACCCCTTCATGATTTGGAGATCGTGATTTCCTGCATGGATTATATATAGGGTATATATAAATATGGAGTTGTTTCAGCGAAAAATATATTATTCCTACTTCTTTTGTCGTATTTTAGTGTTCATTAATAAGAGAATTTAGGATTATGGAAAGTTTTCATGCGTCCCAACGGCATATTCATGGAATACAATACTTTGATTAAATTACTTTCCACTAAATACAAAATGGAACACAATTGACGGTATTCTGTAAATCAGTGGTTCTTGACCTTTTTAGACCGCGACTTAAATTCTGGTCGGGGGGCCATGGTCGGAGACCTATGTCTTCTAATAGTTCACTCCTAATAGATAATAAAATAAATAATTAATGGTAAAATGATTAGGGATAACATAAATAAATGATAAATGACAATTTAATGACCCAATCAAAATGGCTTGGCAACACTATTTTGGATCGCGACCCAGGGGTTAAGAACTACTTCTATAAATCTTTGGATGTTGTTTCGCTTCAACTATTTAATACTGTCTACCTTTTGTAATCTATTCTTTCCGAATAAAGATCGTTTATTTAACTAATATCTAATTTTCATTCCTAATTATTATTATTTTTTTATTACCATATTTATTTATAAGTACCGCTTAATGATGTTAACTGAACGATTTAATCTCCGTATACTAATAACCACGATCGTATGTTAAAGGTTTTCTACAACTTAACTTGGAATTCAAACCACGGGTCATTACATCATCTGAAAGCAGAGGACGGTCATTCATTCAACTAATGGCAAACCCATTGCCGATTAACCTCGTGAAATTGTATGTAAGAAAGACGATAATGATGTTTTGGGATTAACCATCTTAACATCTGAGGTTAGTTATGGCACTCATACAAGGTTTTTCGTGGGATTCGAACCTCCACCTCAACACGAGCTAGCTGTTTCAACAGAGTTTGACCATAGACGAGAGTTTAGCCTTCCGTGACATGGAAAAATTTGTCAAACACAATTAAAAACTTCATCATATTGTTAAAAATATTAAAATTAACATTTTTTTAATTATTATTTTTTGTAATATTTTTACTTCATTTAAATGACATTATTTGCCGTCGTATAAACTCAAGTCTCTAATTTCGTCGTAAAATGAGTTATGCCTAAGGCTGGTAATTATTATACATCAGCTTCAAGCACTTTTAATTTTCTTTTCTTCAGTGCCTTGGTTTCGTAAGCTGTCAACATAAACTAGTTAATTAGCGAGTCTTGTATACTAGATGGAAGGTAAAACTAATTTTCTCTTGTACACTTTTTTACGTCTACTGACTTGACATATTAGTAAAAATAATAATAATAATTTTTTGGGTTCTTTAACCTCCTTCACAAAGGAAAATACGAACGGGACCTACAGCTTCACGTGGAATATCACGGGTCGTTACATCATCTAAAAGGGGAGAACAGTTATCCATTCATATACTGAAAAGATCCAACGTTGCGTAACCTTGCTGATCTAATGAGAAGTGATGTTACGACGTGGCTACGAGTAACCCTGACGGACCTGACATGTTAGTAGCTGTTATCTTTTATATCTATGGTGATATTCCAAAACCTCATAAGCGCAACCTTCCCAAATTATTATTTAAACAGAGCTGGGCACTTGCGGTTTTTTTTGCGGTACTGCGGTACTGCGGTACTACCGTGTTGGTCGGTACCGCGGAAAGTACCGCGGGAAATTTGAATGCGGTAGCGGTACTGCTGTACTTTCAGCGATCCTTTGCGGTACTGCGTTATGCGGTACCGGTTTGGTAGTGCGGTAGTAGTACCGCAGTACCGCAAAAAAAACGCGCAAAAAACCGCAAGTGCCCAGCTCTGCAAATTTAGGTGCTTTGAATTTGTCTTTAATTCGAGTTGGCACATAATTAAAAACCATCTTTTTTCGGTAATAATTGTGTTGCAAACACGGGTAAAACGTTCCTTACGATAGACAATAGTCAGTTTTTCCTTCTCCAAAACTGTCCTTTTGAAATTTACGAGGTTTTGGAGTATCATCATCAGTTTGATAGTTCATCACGATATTCGGGAATGGGGTTTATTGGTCATGTCAAATGACTCCTTACCCGCGGGTATGTTTGTATGAATAAGGGTATCCATTTGACGAGTTTTCTCGTAATTTTTGGATATTTCTTGAGGACAAGAAATGCTGTTGAACTGCCCAAAGAAAATAAACAAACAATTTCGCTGTGAATTCCTTTGAATGATGACTATATGACGCAATGAACCATAACTTCAGAATGGAATTAGGGCAAGTTCTGAAGCAAGGAATTTACGCTTGTTTATATAAACAAAGATTACATAATCATATTACTTCAATGTTTTAAAAGTTACTAAAAAGATTTCGTAGGAAAAGTCACAATATATATATATATATATATATATATATATATATATATAATATAAGAAATTAGACGACGAGAAAGGATTCAGAAAAGCTTCACAGCCAAGATCAAGGGTGCAAAGAACTAAATTACTGGGAAAGGTTACGCGAACTAACTAAACCAATATTCACTGGAAAGGAGAAGAGAGATACGCCATTATTTACACTTGGAAAATAATGGAGAAATTAGTCCCTAATCTTACTCTGAACCCTGTAACTCCCCAAACAACGGTGGAAAGTAGAAAAGGAAGACTGTGTCGTGTTCCCAAATTAAAGGCGAGACAGGGACCATCCTTAACCCTGAAAGAAAATAGTTTTGTTGTGAGAGGACCAAAGTTATTTAATCAGCTGCCCAAAGAAATAGGGAACACGAGTGGTGTTGCGGTGGACATCTTCAAAAGAAGATTAGACGCCTGGCTCAGAACAATTCCCGATGAGCAGGGCGTACCTGGCTATGTGAGGTGAAGAGTACAAGAAACCAACTCGCTACTTCACCAGGCCAACTCGAGAGGAGGGGCGACAAGCTTGACTTTCGTGAAATGAGGAATCATCGCACGAAACCTTTGAAAGGAAAGGAAATGAAAGGTGTATATATATATATATATATATATATATATATATTCAGAGTCACCGAGGGTGTTTTGGAGGCCTGGGGTCAACAACAAAGATAAAAGCCCTAATTTCTCAGAATGCATTTCTCTGTTCTTCATAAAGTATTTATTTACGCAAGGCTTTTCACAAGGAAACAGCTACAAGCAATAATTTATAATTCTCTTAACCCTTAAAACACTTCTTCATGATAGTTTTGTCGTTCACTATAATTCCAAAGTAATAATAAGGAGAACTTTGGACATGTTTTATCTTTTCCTTGATTACTTGTTTTGCATCAACTCTAAAACCTCCTTTTGCGCTTGCCATGGTAAATAGTGAGCTTGCATGTTCGCCTTTTTTTTGGTGAACCACAACTGTATCTATGTGCTGCCTTATAACAGGACTGTAGTTACTTTGTAACTCCAATGTCCCTAAAAACAAACCTTTATCTAGATCTCCAACCATCGAGCTTGTTCCTCCGAATGGAAGATTTCGTTCTGCCAGAAAACAGCGCCACAACTAGTAAGCACCAAGATTTCATACCAATTTGTTTAATTTTGAATAGCTTCTTTTGTGTTTTTGTCAACACCAGGATTAGTTTCTCGAGAAATAAAAAAAAGATATTTCCAGTTTAAATAATTTGTCAAATGGTATTGTTGGTTTATCGTGGATGTCACTATGTAGTAGGCAACATGAAAAGCAGAAACGTCCTTGAGCCTTTCCACTCCAGACTGACCACTTTCGATGAAAAGTTTCACCATTAGGCTTATGCTTTATAAATATAATAATAATAATAACGATAATAATGACCAGAATGTTCGGCCTTTAGAATCTCTCGGAAAACTTTCAGGATTTGAAAGGGATCCCGTATAAGCTGTGGCGTCTGTAGCAACATTACCAAGTTGTCCCCAAGTTGATGGAGCATTGCAAAGTATTTCAGTCTCTTTAACCGATTTTTTTTTTGACGAGGTGATCTTGAAACTAAAACCTTGCTGCAGCTATAGCTCTCCTGCAGTGACTTTGGTTTCATCTTGTAAACTCTTATATTTTGTTGTTGTTGTTGTTCAGCCGATCAGCCCACCCTGATCGAGCAAGCCGGCGGCACGCAGGTAACCGATCGCCCTCTCCGGAGTGGACCAGAGGTTCAGCGCACTAGTGATGTTGTTTGTGTTCGTTTTGTGCTAGAGCGGTACAGTCTGTCATAATGTGTTCAATTGTTTGTGGTGTGTCCTGGCACAGGTGGCAGGTGTCGTCTATGGAGTTGTCTAGTCTGTGTTTATATGTCCGTAAGTTGGGGTGATGTCCACATCGGAATCGTGCTAAGTTAACTCGATCCGATCTGCTCAGGCTGATCTCTGACCTGTTAATGGGTGGCGGCTTCGCACCTAGGACCGCATTCGGACCGAGTCGTGTCAGTGCTTTGTGGGTTAGGTGTGTGTGTATGTGTTTTCTGTACTGTGTGATGTCTGTGGGGCGTGGTATGGAATGGAGTATTTGGTTATAATGTCTCTCTGGTGCTACCTTAATGGTGCGAGGTGTTGGTACATGATTGTACATGTAGTGGCAAGGGTGCTGTGGGTTAGTTGTCGCTGCTGCCATGAATTGTGTTCCCCTCATGTCTAAATGTTCCCTAACTTTTAGTATTTTTGTTTCTGTGTGCAGCTGTTCTATTGGTGTTGTTTGAGTGCATCCTGTAATGATACGAAGTGCGTTGCTTTGTATTGTTTGTAAGGTGTTTATGTGTGTGTTTGAGATAATGGGTGCCCAGCATGGGCTAGCATAGTCCATAACTGAGCGAATATATTGTTTGTATATGAGTGATGTTTTTCCTGCTGGTGTCCAAAGTTTGTGCCTGTTAGTACCCTAAGCGTGTTAAGTCTTGACGTACATTTGTTTTTAATGTCCTGAATGTGGTTTGCAAAAGATAATGATGTGTTGTATGTGACACCAAGTATTTTGGTTCTGTGAGTGTGTGGAATGTTGATGTTGTTTAGTGTAAGCTGTGGAATTACCTGGTGTTCTTTTGTGTTGCTTGTAAGCAAGGTGATGGTTGATTTAGTGGGCGCTACTTTGAGTCTATTGTGTGTGAGCCAGTCTTGTATACTGTTTATGTATGTTTGTAGGTTATTTGTAGCGGTGTCGATGTTGTTGTGGGTGGATGTTAGAGTGATATCATCTGCATATGATGATAAGGTAAGCTTGTTATCTCTGTTATCTCTTATCTTTTGTTATAGCTGAAGGCTCACCCTCAGAGTCAAACTCTGTTGTGGTGTATGTCAAATACGTCCTGAGAAAATTCCTCTTGATATTTTCTCATACCTTCATCATTGTCCGAAGTAGATGGAATTTTGGACGTTGTACTCTGCCTTCCCCAACCGGACTTGTTCTAAAGTGCAGTTTTCCTTATATTCACTTTTTCAACTTCTTTCCTCTTTGCTGCTCCTGATAAAAACCTTTTTAACTTAACCCTTTAACGCCGGAATTATTTGTAGGGTTAAGTTATGAATGCGTGTATTTGAAAGGTTACCAATATGTAGCGGTCGTCCTTTTAGGGTTAAAGTTTAACGTTATTGTACCTTTGAAATTTTTACCTGACCTAGTAATCTAATAACTTGCATAAAATAAAATGTTTTGATTAAACCGAAATACAACGATATTAAATTAATATTTTGAAGAAGGCTTTAAATATGCATCGCATGATTTACTGTACTGACGTAACGAACTTACATAAATAATTAAGCGCTTTTGGGACACAAGCAATGCGATTTTCTTAAAATCTGGCAGTCACCCACTCTATTTGCTTGGCATCCAAGACTGAATTTCGAAGATTTCAGGTTCTCATTTAAGTCATTGGAATGTTACGCAAATTTCGCCTTTATACCCGAGAAGTGTGGCGGTTTTGTATAAATAATTTTTTGTAAGTATTTTTGTGATGTTACATTGAGGAAAATATATCATACACTTCGCTGTCAGACGGACGATCCAAACACTCTTTCAATATCATATAATTTTCTAGATGTTGAAGCGTTCCCCAGGCGACAATACTCTTTCAGTTTTTCCATTCGGCATTGACGATGGTCTCTTTATGAGGCCCGGTGCAAATTACCCCTCTTCTCTGCTGGTGTGCATATATAATGTACGTATATGTATTGTAATTTTGTCAAGTACTTTAAAATATAGATTATTTTGCAAATTAAACAAACGATTGGTTCTATTTTCTGTTCCAAAATGATTTCCAAGTTCAAATGAATGAAAAATAATTATTTAATTCCAGTGGGTTTATCCTCTTCAGTGTGTCGAGTTGTCAACACACAGTTAATTAGGTCTGATTTTCAAATTTTATTACATTATTTCACGCAATTAAATTTTCATAAATTACCTGTTATAAATTTCATTAGAAGTAAGTGTTATTGAAAAAGTTATATATATATACACTCGTGTGTGTGTGTGTGTGTGTGTATATATATATAATATATATATATATATATATATATATATATATATATATATAATGATGATAAAACCACGAAGGAAAGGAAACACAAAATGGTGCTCAAGCGCTTTCGTCTAATGACATCCTCAGGAACACTGAAGTACATAAAAAGGTTAAGCCTATATAGAGGTTACAGAAAGAAAAAAAAGAAAAAATAAATAACATACATACACACACACACACATATATATATATATATTATATATACATACATATCTATATATACAAATACATATCTATATATACAAATACATACATACATACATACATACATATATATACAATAAACAGAGAAGTAAAAATAATAAAAAATTAAAAATTAAAACCTTAAAGGATTACCAGTGAGGCGTACAGATTTGTAGGGAAAAATATCGATTTTTAGCACAAGATCAAATGGATTATAAAAATACAAAATTATACTGGAACTCTGCCGGGTTTTAACACAATGCTGCCTATGGTCAGGTTTCGATATATATAAAAAAAAAAAAATAAAATAAAATGCAAATTAAAAGTTAATCGGTTTTAGCACAAGATCAAATGGATTATAAAATACAAATTTATACTGGAACTCTGTCCGGGTTTTAACACACTGCTGCCTATGGTCAGGTTTTGATATATATAAAAAAAATAAAATGCAAATTAAAAGTTAATAAAGTAGAAGACAAGTTTACCAAAGATTTAATGTTTTACCCTTCTTATTTAAATCTGTTTTAAAGGAATTCAACATAACAGGATCGAGTTGAAAAAGACCTTTGCTTATGTTGAAGTTATTTGAAAGTTGGATAATGGCAGACTCAAGAATATTTCTATTAACAATGTTGCTTGAATGGAATAAAACTGAAGCATTATTCCAATCAATACAGTGGGCTAACTCTGACAAATGGACAAAAAGGGCACTGGATAACTGTCCTGTTCTAACGGAATATTGATGCTGTTTTATACGTGTGTGCAAATCCTTTCCCGTCTGACCTATGTAAAAGGAATCACATTGTTTACAACCAATTTTATAGATAATGCCTGAATTATTGGTAGGGCTATTTTTTACTATGATATTTTTCACAATATTGTTATATGAAAATACTACATTAATATCCAAAAGTTTAAGTACATTAGCAATGCCTAAAAAGCCCGGGAAAAATGGAAGTACTAAAATATTTTTTGACAAAGTACGAGTGTTAATATTGACACGATAGAAAGTTCGTTTTGCCTTGTTGAGACAAGATTCCATAAACGCAGATGGATAACACAATCACTTCCAATACCGTTGATTTTTTCCAATTCAGCATCGATGTATTCCGGACTGGCGATCCTAATGGCGCGGAGAAACATTGATGAAAATATGGCCTTCTTAGTGGGGGTATCATGTCCCGAGTAAAAGTGTACGTAGGACAAATTGTTTGTCGTTTTCCGATAGATACTAAACTTAAAACCTGGGCTTTCCCTATGTACACGCACATCCAAAAATGGGATTGAATTGTCTTGCTCAACTTCTAAAGTAAACTTAATGGAGGGGACTTGATCATTTAACTGAAGGAGGAAGCTATCCAGGTCACGATTCATGGGCCAGATACACAAAATATCGTCGACGTACCGCAACCAAGGGATGCCAACCCCCAGGATTCTCGGAATATAGGTAATTTCGAAAAAACTCCATATAAATATTGGAGAGGAGGGGCGATAAGGGGTTGCCCATAGCCATCCCAAAACTTGTTGATAATACTCGTTATTGAAAGTGAATTTACAGTCTTTGATGCAAAGCTTAATGAGTTCCAAAACAATGTGTGAAGGTAGTGGCAGGTCATACTTATGTAATTCTTGGGAGAGAAAGTCAAGCATATCGTCAATCGGCACTTTTGTAAACAATGAACAAACATCAAAACTAATCAATTTATCGTTAGTTTCAGTACGTGCATTATTCAATTTTTCCGTAAGATCCATGGAATTTTTTACATGTGAATCAGAGATAGTTCCGAGAATGGGGGACAAGACTTTGACAAGCCATTTGGAGAGTTTATAAGTAATAGAGCCCACCGAGCTAATAATAGGGCGCATAGGGTTACCAGGTTTGTGGGTTTTAATAAGACCGTAAAGGTAGGGCAGAGCAGGTGAAGTGGACATGAAAAGCGGAATTAAGTTCTTATGATCTTTGAGAAGGCGTTTCAAGCCACTATTAAATGATTTGATGACGTCATCCTGCGGGTTCTTCCTAAGTTTGGTGTATGTGGCGGGGTCCTGGAGAAGCTCGTTCATCTTTCCGATGTAGTCCACTTTGTCCATAATAACTATGGTGTTAGCCTTGTCTGCTTTAGTAATATGGA
The DNA here is from genome assembly GCA_023014485.1 of Bathynomus jamesi. NCBI lineage: Eukaryota > Metazoa > Arthropoda > Malacostraca > Isopoda > Cirolanidae > Bathynomus > Bathynomus jamesi. Next base: position 299,241 of record JAJOZX010004454.1, on the reverse strand, counting down.
GCTCCCCATCTTTTTTTAATTGTGAGAGGCTATTGCGAAAACGTTTAGGAAAGTTATCTTCGTAATTACCATTCGCCGCACTATAAACGAGGCCTTTAACTATGTTAAACAAATACTGAGGGAGATTACACTCGTACTTTGTCAAAAAATATTTTAGTACTTCCATTTTTCCCGGGCTTTTTAGGCATTGCTAATGTACTTAAACTTTTGGATATTAATGTAGTATTTTCATATAACAATATTGTGAAAAATATCATAGTAAAAAATAGCCCTACCAATAATTCAGGCATTATCTATAAAATTGGTTGTAAACAATGTGATTCCTTTTACATACTGTAGGTCAGACGGGAAAGGATTTGCACACACGTATAAAACAGCATCAATATTCCGTTAGAACAGGACAGTTGTCCAGTGCCCTTTTTGTCCATTTGTCAGAGTTAGCCCACTGTATTGATTGGAATAATGCTTCAGTTTTATTCCATTCAAGCAACATTGTTAATAGAAATATTCTTGAGTCTGCCATTATCCAACTTTCAAATAACTTCAACATAAGCAAAGGTCTTTTTCAACTCGATCCTGTTATGTTGAATTCCTTTAAAACAGATTTAAATAAGAAGGGTAAAACATTAAATCTTTGGTAAACTTGTCTTCTACTTTATTAACTTTTAATTTGCATTTTATTTTTTTTATATATATCAAAACCTGACCATAGGCAGCAGTGTGTTAAAACCCGGACAGAGTTCCAGTATAAATTTGTATTTTTATAATCCATTTGATCTTGTGCTAAAAATCGATTAACTTTTAATTTGCATTTTATTTTATTTTATTTTTTTTTATATATATCGAAACCTGACCATAGGCAGCATTGTGTTAAAACCCGGCAGAGTTCCAGTATAATTTTGTATTTTTATAATCCATTTGATCTTGTGCTAAAAATCGATATTTTTCCCTACAAATCTGTACGCCTCACTGGTAATCCTTTAAGGTTTTAATTTTTAATTTTTTATTATTTTACTTCTCTGTTTATTGTATATATATGTATGTATGTATGTATGTATGTATTTGTATATATAGATATGTATATATATATTATATATATATATATATATATATGTGTGTGTGTATGTATGTTATTTATTTTTTCTTTTTTTTCTTTCTGTAACCTTTATAGGCTTAACCTTTTTATGTACTTCAGTGTTCCTGAGGATGTCATTAGACGAAAGCGCTTGAGCACCATTTTGTGTTTCCTTTCCTTCGTGGTTTTATTCATCATAAATATTTTTCACGTGTTACCTTCGTGAAATAATTTTCATATATATATAATATATATATATCTATATATATATATATTATATATATATATATATTATATATTATATATATATATATATATATATATTAGTTTTTAGTGGAATTGCTTCAGAAATTTTTAGTCGCAATAATACAAACCCAGTATGATGTTAAAAACACTTATATCATTAAAATCACACACACACACACACACACACATATATATATATATATATATATATATATATATATATATATATGTGTGTGTGTGTGTGTGTAGGTTGGTTCCAAAAAATATATACAAATTTAACAGCTCATAACAGTTTTACTATTTAAGTTATCTTAATGAAACAACTTTTAATAACAATAAAAACTCAGATAGTTTTAGTACCTACCCATTTTCATGTCAAAATAGGCTCAAAATGTAGTCTATACTGATTCAAGCAATGTTGCAGCCTTCTGGGAAAGTTCACAATGATATCTTGAAAAACTGTTACTGGTATAGAGCGAATTACTTCTTCAATTCTTCGCTTTAGTTTTTGTAAGTTTTCTGGCCTCGTTTGAAAGATATTCGCTTTCAAATAACCCCATAAATAAAAATCTTGGGTGAAAAGTCCGGGGACTTATGTGGCCAGTTGGTGTCTCCACCTCTGCTGATGAGTCTTTCGGGAAGTTGCTGCCGGATATAATCTATGCATAGTCTAGCTGTGTGAGCTGTCGCTCCGTCTTGTTAAAATCAAATTTGATTCCTGACATGACATATACGAGGCAAAAGAAACTCCTCCAACATTATCTTGTAACGTTCAGAGTTTACTGTTGCAGCCTCACCGTTGTTGAGTTTGCTAAAATAAGGAATTTATTAATAACATAAAATATAGTAGAAGCTTGACATAAATGAAAAATATAAGTTAGGTATGATATAAATTCTAAGTAGGCCTCAGATAAATAAATACTAGAAAAAGATACGTGACTTGCTGCATGAAAACATCCAAACAGGTGTGTGTTCTTACTGGAACATGTGACGTGTTTTCAGTTAACAAATGGGGGTGTGAGAAATTTCATCACGTGATGCCACGCCACGAGTTCATCAAATCATGTATTTGTAAATAGTGTTATTGTTCAAATAGCACTTGAAATAAATATCAAAATCATTCAAAAAGGTCACAAGTTAATTAAATAATATAAAACAGTTATGAATTTGGAAAACTGGTAATATAATGTATTTAAACTTGTTTGCAAGTTCCAAGATCAAGCGGGAAAAGACGAAAGAACATATTTTCCCGATGCGATATGAAAATCCAAATTCTCGAGGTTGGCGGGAGAAAAAGAGCGCAGAAGAACGTCAAGAAATTAATAAAATAATTAAATTTGAAAGGGTTGCCAGATGTAGGAGAATTCTCCAAAAATAGGAAAATGGAATGGGCTGCGGAGAAAAAAATTCTCCTAAAATTAAGTAGGAGAATTTTTTGGAGAATGAAAACTAATTTTAGGAGAATGTAGGAGAATGCTGGAATTCAAAAAAGTCATAATGTTTTACCTATAAATTTTTTTATTTTTATAATTTGACTATTTAAAGTTATCAAATGGTAACACCGCACATTTTGGGTAGAAAATGCTGGTTAGTGAATAACAGCACTGCCGCGCTTTGTCTTCATATTGCTAATTATATGAGTCAACGTACTTGGGCCTACTTTTTGTCATAGATAAGTTTTGATTTCTGAGATGGCAAAAAATCAAAATTATCGTAAATTTTGGGAAAACTTGCCACAATTTAAAGGTAAGAAAACTATTTACGAAAGTCCATTAGAGTTGTATATTTAACCTATTTGAGAAGGTGAAAATGTGAACAGTTAGCCTATTATAGTAGTCTACTGTTCTCTTGCAATACAACATAACTTTTTTATGCATGCTGCTGGCTATACTATTACGGAGTTTGTCTTTTTGTCTTGATTTAGTACCATATATATATATATATATATGGAGAATTTAGGAGAATTTTGAAAGCAATTTAGGAGACAGTATTCATGAAAATCTGGCAATCCTGGACCGTCACTCAAGATGACCAGAAGAGAGTCGGTAACAGCCAAGCAGATGGAGAACAGTAGAGCTAAATAATCAAACATTTTCCAGGGCAATTCACCCAATTTCGCAGAGAGTTAATGATAAAGTTCGATCTAAGCCACTTGAGATATTGCTTACTGTATATATATATTTTTTTAATCATTTGATACCTGTGACTTAGTAGGCCTATATAATAATATTTTTCTAATGACGTGTTCCATACCTGATTATGATTTAGATGTGGTTCGAGTAAAGCTAATAAGTTGAGTAGTGATATTTTACAAACAAACGAATGTGTTGGGACAAGTGACGCCGTCATTAAGGAACTAATATAAAGTATAGTTGTATCGTTCCCAGTGGGTGTGGTAAATTCTAGTTATCTTAGTAATATAAATCAAATCGATGTTTAGAGAAAGGTAGTCCCGAGACCGAAAGAGGGTCGTGGTTAACATCCTGTAAATTCAAGGCCAACTCTTGTATGAGATGGGTTTACCGTAGGTGCTGTCATAACGCCAAAACGATACAACTCACCCACGTAGAGTATGTTGATAGGCCAACCCAGCTCGGCTACGAATCAGCTGGCTATCGCTACCAATTCAGTTATCTTATAACCCGAGTAAAATCCTCATTATTATTTCACGGATCTAAACGATTGGATAGAATCATTCACCGTTATCATCTTCAAAGAAATATGGTCCAATAATTTGATTCCCAGTTAGTCCGCACCATAAAACAACCTTGGGAGCGTGCAAAGGCTTTTCTTCAAAGACATCCGGTTTCTGCAAACCCCAGTATCTGTAACTCTGCCTGTTGACGAATTCATTCAAATAAATGTTGCATTTATCACTATAAAGAATGTTATCCAAATCCAGACACTTCCGTTCACCATCTCACTCATGATTGTACAGAAGTCAGTGCGTACTTGCTGGTCATTTTCTGTCAATTTTCGTAAACACTGAACTTTATAGGGAAACATATGTAGGTCTTCCCGTAAAATACGGTGAACAATCGATAGTCAAATTGACAGTTCTGCACTAAGTTTCGTTTCTGACCTCTTGGGGCTGTGTTACTGCTTGGTGTATCAAATCTCTTGTCTCTTCTGTACGCGCAGTTACTTGGCGACCACTGTGTGTACGATTTTGGTTATGAACTGTTCCTTTATCACTGAACTTCTTCACAATTAAATTTCTTCTCCTCCACGTTGGAGAACTTCTGTCTGGGAACCATCTACGAAACCCTCAAACAGTAGAGATTTTGTTTTCAAACAGTGAGTCACAATAAAAATCCTATGTTCATTGTTAGCTGGTACATTTTTACTCATCTGTAACATAGTAAAAATTTTTGGAGCTTTTCGACACATTAAAAGTTGTTTCATTAAGATAACTTAAATAGTAAAAAGTTGTAAGCTGTTAAAGTCATATACATTCTTTTGAGCTACCCTGTATATATATATATTTTTGTTTGTTGTTGTTATTATTGTTGTTATTACAGTATTACTATTATTATTACTATTATGAACCAAACAGGCAAAAGATTGTGAAAATATATACTCTGCGTGCTTTATCCATCAAACCGATAAAAGACAGCAATGAAGAGTATTTGTCTACTCACGAAGCATTCTTGCTCTCGTACTGCATTGAGAAAGTTGAATTAATTATAAATCTCTCTCTCTCTCTCTCTCTCTCTCTCTCTCTCTCTCCTCTCTCTCTCTCTCTCTCGGATCACCAAATTCGCTGATGACACCAAGCTTGGGGCCAATGTTAGGACGCCCGAGGCGATCGAGGAACTGCGTGCGGACCTAGGTAGGATAGGAGAGTGGTCCGAAAAATGGCAAATGCCGTTTAACTTGGGAAAATGCAAGGTGATACACATTGACTACGCCAATCCCAAGTCAGACTACTCGATGTTGGGTAGTAATATCGAGGCCACTGATTTGGAAAAGGACTTGGGTGTACTAATTAGTAGCGACCTTAAGTTTACCAAACAGTGCGTAGAGGTAGAAAAGAAAGCCCAGAAGCTGTTGGGTTATATCAAGAGGCAATTTCGATTTCGGAACAAGGAGATTGTACTCTCTCTGTACAATTCTCTGGTTCGGCCGCACCTGGAGTATGCTGTGCAGTTCTGGTCGCCCACCCTCAGGAAAAATATTGAGAGGCTGGAGCGAGTCCAGGCGAGGGCCACAAAGTTAATCCCTTCCGTTAGGCATATGGGCTATAATCGACGTTTACGTGCCTTGAATTTGTCTTCGCTGGAAACTCGGAGGCTGCGCGGTCAACTCATCGAGGTTTTCAAGTTCTTACGTGGGTTTAAATGGTAACCCAATTCGCAACAATGGTTGGAAGTTGGATTTGAAACGGTTTAGGACTGGTGTCTGTGGGAATTACTTTACCTATAAGATCTGTGACACGTGGAACAGGCTACCTTCAGAAGTTATGAACAGTTCCTCTGTGGATAATTTCAAGAAAAGGTTAGAACGAATCTTGCACACTATTTGAGGGTATATGAAATTTTCCCTGGCACCCGTTACCATTGGTACTTCCTCGGTATGGGCCGCGAGGCTTTTTGAGGTACTTCTTTTCCTTGTAACTCCTTGTAACTCTCTCTCACACAAATGTCATTAAAATTGCATTTTGTTAGAAAGTTTCCGTTAATGACGACAAATGATGAATATATATATATATATATATATGAAAATTATTTCACGAAGGTAACACGTGAAAAATATTTATGATGAATAAAACCACGAAGGAAAGGAAACACAAAATGGTGCTCAAGCGCTTTCGTCAAATGACATCCTCAGGAACACTGAAGTACATAAAAAGGTTAAGCCTATATATAGGTTACAGAAAGAAAAAAAGAAAAAATAAATAACATACATACACACACACACACACACACACATATATATATATATATATATATATATATATATACATACATATCTATATATACAATACATACATACATACATACATACATATATATACAATAAACAGAGAAGTAAAAATAATAAAAAATTAAAATTAAAACCTTAAAGGATTACCAGTGAGGCGTAGAGATTTGTAAGGAAAAATATCAATTTTTAGCACAAGATCAAATGGATTATAAAAATACAAAATTATACTGGAACTCTGCCGGGTTTTAACACAATGCTGCCTATGGTCAGGTTTCGATATATATAAAAAAAAAAAAAAAAAAATAATAATAAAAAAAAAAAAATAAAATGCAAATTAAAAGTTAATCGATTTTTAGCACAAGATCAAATGGATTATAAAAAATACAAATTTATACTGGAACTCTGTCCGGGTTTTAACACTGCTGCCTATGGTCAGGTTTTGATATATATAAAAAATAAAATGCAAATTAAAAGTTAATAAAGTAGAAGACAAGTTTACCAAAGATTTAATGTTTTACCCTTCTTATTTAAATCTGTTTTAAAGGAATTCAACATAACAGGATCGAGTTGAAAAAGACCTTTGCTTATGTTGAAGTTATTTGAAAGTTGGATAATGGCAGACTCAAGAATATTTCTATTAACAATGTTGCTTGAATGGAATAAAACTGAAGCATTATTCCAATCAATACAGTGGGCTAACTCTGACAAATGGACAAAAAGGGCACTGGACAACTGTCCTGTTCTAACGGAATATTGATGCTGTTTTATACGTGTGTGCAAATCCTTTCCCGTCTGACCTATGTAAAAGGAATCACATTGTTTCAACCAATTTTATAGATAATGCCTGAATTATTGGTAGGGCTATTTTTTACTATGATATTTTTCACAATATTGTTATATGAAAATACTACATTAATATCCAAAAGTTTAAGTACATTAGCAATGCCTAAAAAGCCGGGAAAATGGAAGTACTAAAATATTTTTTGACAAAGTACGAGTGTTAATATTGACACGATAGAAAGTTCGTTTTGCCTTGTTGAGACAAGATTCCATAAACGCAGATGGATAACACAAATCACTTCCAATACGTTGATTTTTTCCAATTCGGCATCGATGTATTCCGGACTGGCGATCCTAAGGGCGCGGAGAAACATTGATGAAAATATGGCCTTCTTAGTGGGGGTATCATGTCCCGAGTAAAAGTGTACGTAGGACAAATTGTTTGTCGTTTTCCGATAGATACTAAACTTAAAACCTGGGCTTTCCCTATGTACACGCACATCCAAAAATGGGATTGAATTGTCTTGCTCAACTTCTAAAGTAAACTTAATGGAGGGGACTTGATCATTTAACTGAAGGAGGAAGCTATCCAGGTCACGATTTAAATAAGAAGGGTAAAACATTAAATCTTTGGTAAACTTGTCTTCTACTTTATTAACTTTTAATTTGCATTTTATTTTATATATATATCAAAACCTGACCAAAGGCAGCAGTGTGTTAAAACCCGGACAGAGTTCCAGTATAAATTTGTATTTTTATAATCCATTTGATCTTGTGCTAAAAATCGATTAACTTTTAATTTGCATTTTTTTTTTTTTTTTTTTTTTTTTTATATATCGAAACCTGACCATAGGCAGCATTGTGTTAAAACCCGGCAGAGTTCCAGTATAATTTTGTATTTTTATAATCCATTGATCTTGTGCTAAAAATTGATATTTTTCCTTACAAATCTGTACGCCTCACTGGTAATCCTTTAAGGTTTTAATTTTTAATTTTTTATTATTTTTACTTCTCTGTTTATTGTATATATATGTATGTATGTATGTATGTATGTATTTGTATATATAGATATGATGTATATAATATATATGTGTGTGTGTGTGTATGTATGTTATTTATTTTTTCTTTTTTTTCTTTCTGTAACCTATATATAGGCTTAACCTTTTTATGTACTTCAGTGTTCCTGAGGATGTCATTAGACGAAAGCGCTTGAGCACCATTTTGTGTTTCCTTTCCTTCGTGGTTTTATCATCTATATATATATATATAATATATATACTATATATATATAATATATCGTAAAGAACGACGCTTGTATAGGAGAACATTCCGCACAAGATGAGAAGAGAGAATGAAAAAATGAGGTAACCACCTGGGAATCGAACCCGGGATCTTCCGATTGCCGATCAGATATGATAACTATTACACCACGGGCCTCACTCGAACAAATGCCGTAATTCTTCTACATACGCGCAGAAACCAATGCCCCAAGGGGGCACCTCCCGCATGCCGTATCTATATATACACATTTCAACTGCAAAGAACGCGCAGTATAAATAACGTAAAGAACGACGCTTGTATAGGAGAACATTCCGCGCAAGATGAGAAGAGAGAACGAACAAATGAAAAAATGAGGTAACCACCCGGGAATCGAACCCGGGATCTTCCGATTGCCGGTCAGATATGATAACCATTACACCACGGGCCTCACTCGAACAAATGCCGTAATTCTTCTACATACGCGCAGAAACCAATGCCCCAAGGGGGCACCTCCCGTATGCTGTATCTATATATACATTTCAACTGCAAAGAACACGCAGTATAAATAACGTAAAGAACGACGCTTGTATAGGAGAACATTCCGCGCAAGATGAGAAGAGAGAACGAACAAATGAAAAAATGAGGTAACCACCCGGGAATCGAACCCGGGATCTTCCGATTGCCGGTCAGATATGATAACCATTACACCACGGGCCTCACTCGAACAAATGCCGTAATTCTTCTACATACGCGCAGAAACCAATGCCCCAAGGGGGCACCTCCCGTATGCTGTATCTATATACATTTCAACTGCAAAGAACACGCAGTATAAATAACGTAAAGAACGACGCTTGTATAGGAGAACATTCCGCGCAAGATGAGAAGAGAGAACGAACAAATGAAAAAATGAGGTAACCACACGGGAATCGAACCCGGGATCTTCCGATTGCCGGTCAGATATGATAACCATTACACCACGGGCCTCACTCGAACAAATGCCGTAATTCTTCTACATACGCGCAGAAACCAATGCCCCAAGGGGGAACCTCCCTCATGCCGTATCTATATATACATTTCAACTGCAAAGAACACGCAGTATAAATAACGTAAAGAACGACGCTTATAGGAGAACATTCCGCGCGGAATGTTCTCCTATACAAGCGTCGTTCTTTACGTTATTTATACTGCGTGTTCTTTGCAGTTCAAATATATATATATATATTATATATAATATATGATGAATTTCACAATTAAACACGTGAAATGAATGAATGATGCAAACCCACATATATATATATACACAAAAATTACCCCAGCATGATTCCAACCCAGCACCTCTTGAATAGAAGAAGACCCCAACCATTTCTCTACAATATAAGAGTTAGTACAATCTGGGGGTATATTCCAACATCCGAAGGAACACAACGTTTTCGTTTCCAGAGGTGTTTTCCGTGCGTTTTTCATGCTTGATATCGTATCTGTTTCCCCCATTGTTACACGAGAGATTTCATTGAAATGGTGTCATTGCGTTGAGTGCAAGGGGTGGAAGAGGGGGGGAGGTTAGTAAGAAAAGCACCTCTAAAGGCGAAAGGGTTGCGTGTTCTATCCGTTGTTCAAATATAATATGCCAGGTTGTACTAACTTTTACGTGGTCGTAGCGTATTGGTCAGCGCTCTAATCATCATCTCAAGATGTGCTGGATTCGAATCCTTGTGTGGGCATTTTTCTGCATTATGCCAAATTGTGCGTGTTCATGCATAATATTCTTTCTCTCTCTCTCTCTCTCTCTCTCCCTCTCTCTCTCTCTCTCTATATATATATATGGGTAACAAACCTGACCTCCGTGAAATGAGGAATCATCGCACGGAACATCTGAAAGGGTGATATATATATATGCAAAGAAATCACAAAGCAACACGTGATCTTTTTAATAAGCAAAGAACCACAGGGAAAAGGAAACACGAAGTCCGAGCGCTTTCGTGATATATTCACATCTTCAGGGACAATTTCTCTTTTGTCCCTGAAGATGTGAATATATCACGAAAGCGCTCGAACTTCGTGTTCCTTTTCCTTTTCCCTGTGGTTCCTTGCTTATATATATATATATATATATACACACACCCTATAGTATATTGAGGGTAAAGCTTGTGTAGGATGTCTGTATGTTGTTCTTTCCTATTAAAAATTTATGCTCCAGAACTGCCATAACTTGTTTGATGCGTGATACGCTAATTTCCTTGCATCTAAAACCCAGTTTTATTCCGCTTTTTTTAATACCACTTTTGCAGGTTTTGTGCTGTAAATTCCGGTTATGCGTTTGTGCGGTGGAATAAGTTGACGTTGTTTGTAAGGTTTGCATATTTTTTGATTTAATACAAAGGCGATGTTACAAATTAGGTTTGGAGATCTCGTTTTTCTGGGTTTTATTCTTTAGTTTATTCGGTGTGCAGAAAAAATGTGAATATGCCCCGAAGTGAACGTGCCCAATGTGAATATGCCCCGAAGTGAACTTGTCCAAAGTGAATGTGCCCAAAGTTAACGTGCCCAAAGTTAACGTGTCCAAAGTGGACATGTTCAAGGTTGAAGTGCATCACAAGGTTGAGATGCATAATGTTGACTTACCTAATGGCGACAACAAAAATTCTAAATATTCTTGAAGTCGAACCATTCAACTTTATGCATGTCGGTTTAATTCGCGTAAAATTAACTTAAATTAGGTTAGGTTACTCTAGGTTTATCATTTTACCTAAAATCTAAATATTGGTTTGTTACTTTCAATTAAAATATTAAAGAAAACTTTTTTTTCACTTAAATCGTAAACTTGCATAACGTCATATTGGATGAGGTCTAAGGTCGAAGGTCAACATTTGAAATTCGATTTTGTTCATGGAATTCTTTTATTCTGCATTAAAATGTTTCATAAAGTTTTTTATATTTATTTTCTCTACTTAAAAATGTTTATTTTCTCAATATAAAAAAAAAAAATTGTGGGGTTCTTTTTTGGTTATTATATAGCAAAACTGAACCATTATTATTAATATATACATATATATATATTAGTGTGGACCAAAAAAATGAAGGTTTAAAAATCTTTGTTCCACATGAGTATTGTTATTCCTTTTGCTTACCTTAATCAAATTACAAAATTTAAAACCTCTACGTCAAGTTTTAGGGGTCCCGAGAAAATTGCACTTTTCCTTTTAATGCTGAAAAAATTAGTTTTTCCTCATTTTCATAAGTTCTGCTTTATTTTTTGTTGGAAATTCTTTACGATTCTTGAAAACTGTTTTGAGCAGGTATTGTTTGTCCTCTTCTTTAGTTGTCACTGCTGATTAAATTTTTCAATCAATGCAACACCCCGCTCAGCTGTGTCATTTGTCACTCTAAGGGCACGAACTCTAGCACAGCCTCTTTGGTACTCAGGATCTATTCCCCATGTTGATGCAGAATTTTCAGTGAAGAGAGAATTGAGATGTAGAGCATCAAAAGAGATTTAGTCCTTGAAGTAACAAAATCAGAAATCCTTTTTTCTTTAAAGAAGCTAGGGTTACCTTTGCTTCTAAACGTTTCAGTCCCTTATTTCTTGGAGGCATTTTGATATTATTTCGCATTTGCTCCTTTTCTTCAAGGGATATGCTTTTGTCAAAGAAGCTTAATCCAACAAGTGTTTCTGAGAGGTACCACAGATGTCGTTTAATGGCATTTTGGGCTTGCTTGATAACACTTGATATCAAAGAATTTTCCTCCATTATTGCAAGATCTTGCAAAAATTTAAGATCAACATTTGGGGCTTCCTCTGGTTAGAAGCTTTTGCCCAAGATTTTGCGTATACCAATGCAACAAATAAACAAATTTCTGTTATTGCATCAAGTTCTTTTTTAGTCATCTTAAATTGATTTTGGAGAAGAAAAAGCTTAAATGCATAAATTCCTTTTGCCATCCATCTTGCATGATGGTACGCTCCAGGTCTCTTCAAGGGAGTATTAGAAATGCTTTCTTCTCCAAAAAACAAGAGAACAAGTTGAAAAAATTCTTTATAATCATCTCTTGGCTGTTTAGAGTTGAGTGCCTCCTTCATGATTAAGACTGTTTGATTTTTTAAATCTTGAACTCTTTCAATTATTCTGCAGCTTTGGGAATCAACAGCAGTTGTGATTTGAGAATGATCCATAAAATCCCATTGAGTTTTGAATCTTTTGAAGATTGGAATATCAGGTTCAGAGGAATGGCCCATAGAAGTCCGGAAGACTTGAGATAGGACAATCTCATAAATATGGTGTCTGCAGGCTAAATATAAAAGCTCTTTTCCAAGTTCTTGTTCAATTTTAGTGCAAGCTCCAGCATGGATTCCGGTATTGGATGCTGTTGTGCCTTTTTCTGTTTTTCATCAATTTATCATAACAGCTTATTAAGGAGTCAATCTTTCGGATGGCACTGTCTCTACGCATTGTGGGAATCCTGGCTTTCTCCCAGTAGGTCATCACTTCATCTAAGCAAAGATTAATGGATCTTCTTCGTCCCAATTTTTCCTCTTTTTGATGGAAGAAATATGTTTGCAAAACTTGCAGTTTTGTAGGTAAGCGGCAACAAAGTATATCTTTATTTAAATGGCCAATGAGCCAAACTTTAGTTTAGAACGAGTAGCCATTTTTAGTTTAAAAAATTAAATTTCTGAAATAGTAAAATAAACCAGTTAAATTAGGAGATAAAAAGGATAACTAAAAGGTTCAAGCAATTAGGCAAAGCCTTTAATTTAGAGTGACCATTAGGATAATATATTTTATCCAAAATTTTTGTTTTCCTTATTAATAATTTCTCTGAAATAATGATCTAAGATTGTTTTTGTACTCTATTAACACCAAAAATTTCTTAATAAGAAGAAATTTTTTCATAAGTTGCAACTCAAGAGTTGAGTTGATCATTGATGTTCTAAGCGCGCCTATTCATTGGAAATTTTTATAAGTCATTAAATCTCGGGACCCCTAAATATTCTCATATTTGACCAAAAGTTTGCTGACATGTCTATCTGGTCCAAGGAACAGGGCATTAATGTGGAACAAGGATTTCTTCAACTTTAAATTTACCCCCCATTTTGGTCCCACTATATATATATATATACACACATACACATTTTGACTACAAACAACACACAGTACAATTAATGTAAAGAACGACGCTTGTGTAGAAGTCGTTCCGCACAAGATGAGGAGGGAGAACGACAAATGAAAAATGAGGTACCACCCTGGAATCGAACCCGGATCATCCGATTGCCGGTCAGATATGCTATCCACTACCCATGGACCTCGATCAATCAGAAGCATTGGTTTCTGCTCGTATGTAGGAGATTACGACTTCTGATTGATCGAGGTCCATGGTGTAGTGGGATAGCATATCTGACCGGCAATCGGATGATCCCGTGTTCGATTCCCGGGTGGTACCTCATTTTTCATTTGTTCGTTCTCCCTCCTCATCTTGTGCGGACGCTCTTCTACACAAGCGTCGTTCTTTACATATATATATATATATATATATATATATTTATATATATATATTTGTATGCGCCTCAGTGGTGTAGTGGTTAGCGTTCGCTGACTACGAATCCATCGGCCCCGGGATTGAGACCCGGTGACGGCAGCCGGCGCGCAGCAAAACCCTGCTGTTCATCCTTCCACACAATAAGAAAGTGGTTGGTAGATAAATGGGTATCCTGGGTGGCCTAGTGGTTATGACGCTGGTGCTGGTGGGGCGTGGTTCGGATTCCATGTTAAACTGTAGGTCTAAGGTGGAGTGAAAAGCTTGACCTTCGTCAGAATGAACAATTCGGGCGGAAGCTAACCAAAGGTGTGTGTGTGTATATATATATATATATAATATATATATATATATATATATATATATATATATATATATATATAGTATATCTATATATATATAGTTACTTTAAAACTGGGAAAACCCTATTTCGTTTAGACTGCCTTTTAGACTTTATTTTCAAGTCTTGAAAATAAAGCTAGAATATACCCAAATTATCTCTATTGACTATATGTAATAATGCAGTCATTACGAACCGCAAAATGCAATTTCAAAGGAGATAAAACGAACCGCCATTATATATGATAATTCCCACTCTGGGTTTCTTTATATGCAATATGCATACTGTAGGGCCATGTATAAAATTGAGTTTGGCTTAAACCCTAATTATTATGTAAAAAGAATTAATTGAATTAGTCTACATATCTTTAATTTTTAAATTTTTTTTTACTTCTCCCTGACGTCTAGCCTTCCACGAGTGTCGTTATCACTTTTTCATTCGTTGTAAGACCTTCCTTTCGTAGAGGGAAAAGGTAGAAGATATAAATATTGATAAGTTGCGGTAGAAGTAATATAGTTGAGCTAAAAATAAAACACGGTACTGCTCCGAAGCAATATTGCTATTCTTTCTGTGCTATATGAACAATGAGTACACAGAATGAAATTTTGGATGGCATTGTATAGTAATTTGCTTTGTTCCGTGTTAAAGATTCTGTTCTGTGCTAAATTAGTAAGTATATGATACTTAAGCGAGTATAAAGTACAACAAACACAAGTGTCGCTTAAAGGGTCAACACGGCTATTAGTCGTTTGTGATTAAAGAGCAAAATATACTTAGCCTCTTAAGCGTTATCGACGAGTTATCTCTTCTATCGGTGCGTATAAAAGTGACACTTAAAAAGTTAACTTGACCAAGCCTAACCTAAACTAACTTGTTCTCTCCTCTCTTGTCCTGTCGTAACCTCTATTAACCCTTTATGGACGACCGGTACAAATTACTTTTGATATAATACTAAGAACATTCAAGGCGCTTTTGCCAGCCAGACGTAAGAGAGCAATTGCAATACAATACTGTATCTTGCATGCATCATGACCATTAATTACGTCATGACTCCGAAGCATGTCATAGTCACCTTGACGTGGTCCAACTTATTGTACTACAGCTGCCGTTTTACGCCTGGCAGGAAAAAAAAGCGTCAATTAAATGTTTTAGTAATGAATGATGGGGTTATTAACCTTCTTCGCAACGTCTAAGATCATATAATGAAGGGGACCTACAACTTTGCGCACGATCCGAACAACGGATCGCCACATAATCTGGACACAGAGTACCGTCTATCATCCAACTACATTCCAAACCCAATGTCACTTAACTTTGCTGATCGACGGGAAACGATGTTACGACAATGGCCACGACGTAGCCCGAACGCTTTTAATATTATATGAAATGTAATAAACATTTGGAAACGTATTGCGGGCTGGAGGAAACTGTGTGACGGACCGCAGGGGAATATATCGCGTGATTTTTTAAATATTTGTCATTTTAATGTCTGTATATTTTTATTAACTGAAATAAAAGTCATTTCTTGTTTAGTTGATGCTTTCAGTTCTTCTATTGAGTGTGGATTCTGTTTAAACGCTCTATCCTTTAAATAACCCCCGCAGATAAAAGTCACATGGGTTTACATCCGATGATGTTGGTGGCCATGATATTCCTTCATCATTAAACCGCAGGCAGGAAATCTGTTGAACAGGACTCTTTGTCGAAAAGTATGTTGTTAGAAGTGAAGCACCTCATTACTAGTGTGAGGTCTGACTTAGGCTATGCAACTCCTAATGCAAAATGATTGTTATATCGTACAAATTTAAAAAAAATATTTCGTACTTTTATTTCAATTTAAAAAATACAAACCTTTTGAAGTATCAGATATTTAAAAAAATCACCCTATGTATTTCCTTTAGTAACCTACTAACCTTCCTATTATACGATTCTTTAAACCTGGCTCTCTCTGAATAGGTGGTGTGTATACGTTTGTGTACATATGTACTTACTGTAGACTGTGCATTTTTATATGGTACAATAAAACATACACTGAAAACAGTCTTTTGTTAAACTGCATTTTCAAAAATGCATAAAGTTGAAGCACTTTTAAATTCATTTTTTCCCCCGAGTTGATGCTCCCTTTTGTTTCAAATCCCTGAAATCCATTTGCACAAATGACAGTTTAACAGAATTAGAAATAATATTGCTTCGCATGCTTTCATTCTACTAAAGGAAATTTCAGTGGAATAAAAACTTCGTTGAAAATGATGGAAATTGTTATTTGACAAAGTTTATCTACGTTGAAGCTACTTCGATTTAATGTCTTTTTGTTTCTACATTGAGTTTCCAAAATGTTTCAAAATTTATAACTGTTCAATTTATTTATAGGCCATGTGCTCACCCATTGGGTGACTTAACGAACAGAGTAATAAAGGAAATAGTCACGACCAGTATGTTTATAACAAAGACATGCGAAGTTGCAGTTCACGGTATTAAATAAATTATTATTTATTCCTAAGATCCAAACATGATTGAAAAAAAGCTTCATAATTTAATCAGGATGATCATTTCAGTCATCCAACCTTTAATCATCACCTTCGAGTGTGGGTTCCCAACCTTTTTCGGTAGTCTTATAACTTTTTGACACCATGCTTTTCTAAGTACCACTACCGATGATACGCGGAGCTCTTTTAGGTGGTACGGAAAAGGGTTACAAATATGCATCTTGCAAATTGATAATTATTTTCATGGTAATATTTTCAAAAGTAATATTAGTTGTAGATGAATAACCCGCAACTTTTCCGACAGCGAGTTTGCGTGCTATCCAATTTACCGTTCAAGTAGATTTGAAAGTATTTAATGATAAGGTGCAAGGTCAAAAGCAAGATTCTGATTCAATGCAAATTTCGATGAATACCATTAAAATAAATATTATATTATTAAAGACAAAGCTGAAAATTTAAGATTGAACATCTGTGGTTTTGAATAAGTGGTTCGTTTCCACTAAACCGATTGGTAAATTTTAACTAATTTAATTTATAAGTACTCTTAATATTGTTCAGTATGATTAATAGAACGATAATTCGAAACATCAGTGCTAATGTATATACACAACATAATTCATTCACTCGTAACAATGATGTTTATAACTTTTTGGAATTTGCAAAGTTTAGAAGATTATATTTGCAGCTTCTGTGTTAAATGGTCATTATTATTATTATTATTATTAATTTTTTCTTTTACGCGAAATGGTAAATCCATGTACTGAGTATGCTGTTTAACTCAAATATTCTTATACTATCAGTGTTCAATCAAGCTATTGAGTATTTGGATTTTTTGTTTAATCTCAGATAGAGAAAACATTTATTTAAGGTTTATCTTGATTTTCTCTCTGTTTAATCAAATTCTAATGAAAATAGGAACGAAAATCTCCAAATTTGTTAATCAAAACCTCGACTGCGAACGGCGCAATGAAAATAGCGTTTTTCTTACATTGCGTGATGGATGTCTTAGTGACAGCGGTTCGAATCCGGCAAAGGTATAAAAATTTACAAATTTGTTTCTGTACATATATGTACTCACAGTGAGTATATTGAAGCTTAGAGTAAGATAAAAAATTTCGGAGCTATTGAAGAATAGGGACCCTAGCCTTCTTTAGTTAGCTTTATAAGGCTAACTAACGAAAATATCATGACCTAACCTAACCAATCGTCAAGGGCGTACAGTTAACCTAACGATTGGTTAGGTTAGGTCGTGATATTTTCGTTAGTTAGCCTTATAAGCCTAACTAAAGAAGGCTGGGGTCCCTATTCTTCAATAGCTCCAAAATTTCAAATTACATTTCAAAAAATGAAACACATTCAGCTGAAAAGAATTAGAAAATGTGCAGATTAAATGGACTTATCTTTAGCAAAGAAACAGTACTAGTTTCGAATTAATTAATATTTGGTAAGAGTTTTGGAAAAGATTTTTTTGGTCCAAAGGGACCGCTTATCAGCGGAATTATTTTAATAGATTCAACGGAATATTAATATGGTGATTCGCAGGAACATTTTTCATCCAAAATAGACTTTTCCTCAAGAAAATATTTTCTGTACTTGACAGAAAAATCTGTTTTCCGTATCGCAAATACACTGCATTTTTTTTAATGACCATACAAACTACTGTCTAAATCTTTGCATGATAAGACATGCTATGTAATAACATGACCATTAACCATTTTCATTAAACCAAGCATATATATATATATATATATATACACATACATACACACACTAGGGACACTCAATATATTTTGGCCCACCCTTTTTCCTTAGTTAAATAATAGGACATGGGACTGAAATGTCTTTTGGGCCGTAAGTTTGAACTTTCTGCGCTTCACATAACCGGATTGTTCCAGTTTCAACCTCCCCTCCTTGTATGAAACCGCTTTTAAACGTCCTTGTATAAAATCGATGGTTAACGCAGTTTCGAAAATGGCGTCTGACAGTGATGTGCGTCGTAAACAGAGAGCTGTTATCGAGTTCTTAACTGCAGAGAAGGAAACAGTTGGAAATATTCACAAACGTCTACAAAACGTTTAGGGAGATGCTGTTGTTGATCGAAGCACAGTTGGACGCTGGTCTAAACGTGTGAGATCATCGGAGAGAGGGAGAGCCAGCCTCGATGATGAGCCACGCAGCGGTCTCCCGGCATCGGCTGTGACATCTCACACTGTGCAACGTGCTAACAGCATCATTCGATCAAATTGGCGCGTCAAATACAAGGAGCTATCACTGGAGCTAGAAATTAGTGAAGGAAATGTGAATACGATAATTCAGCAAATGGGATACTCAAAAGTGTGTTCACGGTTTGTTCCTCGAGAACTGACTGAAGATCACAAAGGCTGAAGAAAAGAAATTGCTTCTGAGTCGTTGGTTCGATACGAGACAGAAGGGGATGACTTCCTTTCACGAATTGTGACTGGGGATGAGACTTGGGTACACCACTTTGAACCTGAAACAAAACGCTAATCCATGGAGTGGCTCACGCAGATACCCACGCAAAGAAAAAGTTCAAAGTGGCTCCCTCTGCAGGAAAAGTTATGGCCACCATCTTCTGGGACATGAAAGGGGTGATTCTGGTGAACATTATGGAGAAAGGACAAACAATCAACTCAACAGAGACTCCAGAGACGTATAAAGCGGTTCGATCGGAGAGAAAAGTGGAAGATGTCCTGCTTTTGCACGATAACACAAAATCACACAACAGTTTGCAAACAAGAGAGGCCATCACAAAAATGCGCTTGTGTGTTACCCCCCCTCCATACAACCCGGATCTGGCACCTTCAGTCTTCTATTTGTTTGGGCCAATGAAGGATGCTATTCTTGGAAGAAAGTTTCAGAGTGACGATGAGGTTGTTGAGGAGACTAAGAGGTGGTTCCAGCGGGAGCCAGCGGACTTTTACCAGCAAGGAATAAAGGCCCTTGTTTCGAGGTGGAGGAAAGCCGTAGAAAAGGATGGAGACTATGTGGAAAAATAAAAACTTGTAAAAAAGGTATGTAACTACTTGTGTACAAAATTTCTGGAACTTACAAGGAAACTTGGAAAGAAAAAAAAAGGTGGAGCAAAATATATTGAGTGGCCCTCGTGTGTGTGTATATATATATATATATGTATATATATATATATATATATATATATTCTGATAATTAGTTACGCATTCGTATGTTCAATATTAAATACAAAATTCCCGAGAATGTTAAGCACTTTTGGCATTTTACCCAAACACATTCGAACGTGCAGGTAAAAAAGAAGTGTGTTCTACGTGAAAGCACGTGTATATATATATATATATATATATATTATATATATATATATATATATATATATATATGTATATAATGTTTCAGACCAAGAAAAACCCAGGATCCACTCATGACTAGTCTACCTAACTGTGTTTGTAATTGTGTACTGCGCAATGCGCATGTCCTCCGTGGTGGCAGAGGGGACCTACAATTTTACGTGGGTTCCGAAACCCAAAAACCTTAATTTTACTACCTTAAACTGTACCCAATCTATCAACATATGCGTCTAATCGATTTTTAAATGTGTTCATAGACGTGCTACTAATTACTTCTACCGGCAAACTATTTCAGCTGTTTACTATTCTTTGCATAAAATAGTTTTTGGCGACTGCCGTCTCGAACCTTCTAATTGTTAGCTTCCACATGTTATTTCTAGTTCTACTATACTGTGCTATTTCGAAAAAGCTATTTCTATTTGCATTATCAAACCCATTCATAATTTTAAAAACCTGGATTAGATCACCCCTTAGCCTCCTACTCTCGAGTGTAGTCAATTTTAACTCCTTAAGCCTATCCTCGTACGACTTTGACCTGACCGATGGAATCATCTTAGTTGCTCGTCTTTGAACTCTTTCGATTTTTTCATATCCTTGCGCATATTCGTATGCGGATTCCAAATTGGATCGCGTACTCCAAATGGGGTCTAACTAATGATTTATAAAGAGGAACAATAACATCGCGCGAATTCTACTCAAAATTCCTTGCCATAAAACCAAGCACTTTGTTCGCTTTATTGACCGCTCCTGTACTTTGTTTCGCTACTTTTAAATCACCAGTAACTATAACTCTTAAATCTTTTTCTTGATCTACACTTGCCAACTCCTTCCCTGACATACTATACGCAAAATTACCGTACGCGAACCTATATGTAAAATTTTGTACTTATCGACGTTAAATCTCATTTGTCGTGTGACCGACCAATCTACGATTTTATTCAGATCTTCCTGGATTTTACTTCTCTCTTCGTCATTAATCGCCCTACCACCCAACTTCGTGTCATCCGCAAACTGTACTGACTTGGCCGACATCTAAATCGTTGGTATATATGAGAAAAAGCAAGGGGCCCAATACAGAACCCTGAGGAACGCCGCTCACTACATTAGCTCAAGGAAACTCCGCTCTATCAACGACCACCCTCTGTTTTCTACCTCGCAACCACTCTTCTATCCAATTTAATACTACATCCTGATTCTATGAGCCTTAGTTTTGTGAACGAGTCTTTTGTACGGTACGGTGTCAAAACGCTTTTTTGAAAATATAAATGCACTACATCTACCGCCCGATGACTATCGTAAACTTCAACCACGCTTTGGAAAAATTCTAAAAGATTAGTTAAGCAAGATTTGTTTCGCCTAAAACCGTGCTGCATATTTCTAATCAAGTTGTGCAATTCTAAGTGTTCGACTATACGATCCCTAATAATTATCGATTCCAGTAGCTTACTTACGACAGACGTTAAACTGATTGGCCTATAATTTCCCGCCGCACTTTTATTGCCTTTCTTAAAAAATAGGTGTTACATTGTTAAATTGAAGTTAGCTGGTACGCACCCCTCAGAAATAGACGCATTAAAAAACTTTGTTAGAGGCACAACAATGCTTTCTTTTAATTCTTTTAGTTGTATGGGATATATGGAATCCGGGCCCGGTGATTTAAGCATTTTCATTTTACAAGTATAGTGCAGTACCTCCCTTTCACTCACCTCAGTATTATGTAAAGTATTACCATTGTCAAACGGTATTATGGCTATGACCGTAGGGATATTCGTTACATCTTCTATTGTAAACACTGACGTAAAACATTCGTTTAGCAGAGTAGCCATTTGCTTGTTCTCAGAAACTAGCTCAACGTCAGAATTTCTCAACGGTCCTAAGACGATCTTTACCGGGTTCCTATTATTAACGTATTGGAAAAATTGTTTGGGGTTTTCTTTACTGTCACGAGCTATGGAAATTTCAAATCGCGCTTGGACTTTTTCATTACGGTTTTCGCTTCACGCCTTCGAGGTATATAGTTGCTTCGTAATCACAAATTGTCTTTATCGCACTTATGTAGCCTACGAGCTCTATCTCTACTCTTTATAATATCCCCTACTCTAAAAGTAAACCACAAGGGCTTGTTATTTACTTTCGCACACTTAATCTTGTACGGTACACATTCCTCATTTATAGTCCTAAGCACCGTTTCAAACGATTCCCACATTATTTTTGCGTTGGAGGTCCCCATTACATTTTCCCAATTGACGCGTGACAAGTCATTTCTAAATTTACAAAAGTCTTACACGTCTTCTTTATAAACGATTTTTGCGCGAGTTGCAAACACTTGTATATTGAGAAATTCAATAACAGAAAACATGTCAAAAAATGGCACAGTGCCTATTAAACAGGAAAGAATTTCCAAATCTCCAATAATGGAAATAGTACGCACCTGCTCTGCATTATTATTTTCGGATACGAAAAATTGCGTTGTTAATAAACTTATTTAGTTATAAATAGCATAAACAAGCAATAAATGGATAGAGAGAGATGGATCGGTGTATAGATAGATAGACTTTAATTTAATGCTTTGTTTCGCAACCAAGCATATACTGGGTTACTGTATAAATGCTATGTATACGTCAATTAATTAAATACATATACTGTATTTTACGCTGTATTACGTATTTACGCAGATAAATAGTATATATTCCAATCATGATATATACTGTATATATGTTGCAGTCAAAACCCAAAATCAATCAAAACTATGATAGAAGCCACAAAGGTTGTTCGGTAAACCTAGTATTACTTAATCAAAACTAGTTCCACCTAAGTTAGGTTAGGTTTGGTCATTATGTTACATGTATATATGTTATAAACAACGAAATTAGTCATTTCGGCTTTTGACTAGTCAATACGCGTAAGAACTGTAACAACTGTAACGATTTTTAACAACAACCTTTGTGCCTTCTAGTTTTGACTAGTAAAAACTGGTTTTGACTGAATTCGGGTTTTGACTGTAACATTATATATTGTCTAAGTGTGCGTGCGTGCGTGCGTGCTTACGTGTACAATAACTTTAAAATAATTATATATATTTTATTAAGGATACCATATCGACAAGATCGAAATATAAAAACAGCAACAATTTCTGAGGGTCAGATAATATTTGCTGGGCGCAAAAACTGTTATAATGAATTTAAATAGAAATTAAATAGAATTAAATAGAAGAACTTTATAGAAATGTTTAAAAATTTGTCACTTCGCATACGAGTATTTAGAATAATTTTTAGAAGAGGTTTTAGTTAAATATAAAGACTTCTCTTGGCTGTTTAATGAATTCAATTGGGCATCAGCTCATTTTTGGAGAACATTTGCGTCTAGATTGGTTTTAAAATGTAACTTTATTTGAAAAAAAGCAAATAAAGTTAAATAAAGTACAAAGCTTAGATTATTAACTTTTGTTTTATATTTAATTGCATAATTTTTGCGTCCTACTACTGTAACTGCCAGGGTCTTCCTTCGTATGATAGAGGGAATCTACAGCTTTATGTGGGGTCCGGGCCACCGGTCACTACGTCATCTGAACGCGAGGATGGTCGCCCAATCAACCGACCAACCAACCAGCAGCTACTACCCAATTTCATTGTATACTAACAACCACAGCTCTATGATAGAGTGAACCTAAAGCTTTACGTGGAATCCGTACCATAGGTGGTTACATCATCTAAATGCAGAGGACGGTCATCCACCCAACTAAAGGACAGACTCGATGTAATGACCCTGATTTTGCCAAGACATAGCCGTTATTTATGTCAACAAAGATTTCTAAATACGACTACGCTTCAAAATTTATAATTGCCTTCCTCTCAAATCGTTGCAAGTGTTCCCAACCCAACTCTGAAGAAAATGTTTGCGGGTCGGAATGTGGGCAGCAATAATAATAATAATAATAATAAAGTGAATAAAAATAATAAATTTAAAAACCTAAAATTTATAACCAAAAAAAATATTTGCCAAAATTGCATTACAGCCAAATTCTCAATTAAGGCCACATTTATCCGCGCATATCTTAAAAGTAGTTCGATTGATTGCATACACGGAGAATGTGTGTGTGTGTGTGTGTGTGTGTGTGTGTGTGTGATAACAATTTAGGGATAGCAAGTTTGAAGAAAATACATGGCAAGGAGTCAAACTACGTCACTTTTAAGATGAAGTATGTTCACAATTAAAGAGACTAATTAGTGTAGTATGTTAAACTAAATGTAAAAGTTAT
>JAJOZX010004454.1:250000-270000 GCA_023014485.1 Bathynomus jamesi | reverse complement strand
GCCCACCACTGTGTACATATATATATGGGAATGAACTCAGAATGGTCCCCTGAGGTTTTTTATGATACACACAGACCGTGCATGGAACAAGGAACTCTTCTGGGATAATTAAATCCACTATAGTTCGAATAAGTAATGGTAAATGACAAATACAATAGTTTTTCTTTTTCATGATGCTAGCCCGACGTGGGCAACGGGTCACTCGCAAAGAGGTCCCATAAATATAGCTTCCCTCACCAGCTATCTGCAAAGCAAACAGGATCCAGCTTTGGGACATGGATCTAGGGTTTAAAGCAGCCTAGCCCAGCTACATTTAGAACCTCAATATAAGCAAAAGACTCGCTGCCTTCACGTCAGATTGAAAACATCAAAGAAAAAGGGGTAACTATTATATTTATTCGGACTATAGTGAATTTAATTATCCCAGAAGAGTTCCTTGTTCCATGCACGGTCTGTGTATCATATATATATATATATAATATATATATATATATATATATATATATATATATATATATGATGAATAAAACCACGAAGGAAAGGAAACACAAAATGGTGCTCAAGCGCTTTCGTCTAATGACATCCTCAGGAACACTGAAGTACATAAAAAGGTTAAGCCTATATATAGGTTACAGAAAGAAAAAAGAAAAAATAAATAACATACATACACACACACACATACATATATATATATAATACATACATATCTATATATACAAATACATACACACATACATACATACATATATATACAATAAACAGAGAAGTAAAAATAATAAAAATTATAAAAAAAATTAAAAATTAAAACCTTAAAAGATTACCAGTGAGGCGTACAGATTTTGTAAGGAAAAATATCGATTTTTAGCACAAGATCAAATGGATTATAAAAATACAAATTTATACTGATTAAAAGTTAATCGATTTTTAGCACAAGATCAAATGGATTATAAAAATACAAATTTATACTGTCCGGGTTTTAACACAATGCTGCCTATGGTCAGGTTTCGATATATATAAAAAAATAATAAAAAATAAAATGCAAATTAAAAGTTAATAAAGTAGAAAACAAGTTTACCAAAGATTTAATGTTTTACACTTCTAATCTATATCTGTTTTAAAGGAATTCAACATAACAGGATCGAGTTGAAAAAGACCTTTGCTTATGTTGAAGTTATTTGAAAGTTGGATAATGGCAGACTCAAGAATATTTCTATTAACAATGTTGCTTGAATGGAATAAAACTGAAGCATTATTCCAATCAATACAGTGGGCTAACTCTGACAAATGGACAAAAAGGGCACTGGACAACTGTCCTGTTCTAACGGAATATTGATGCTGTTTTATACGTATGTGCAAATCCTTTCCCGTCTGACCTATGTAAAAGGAATCACATTGTTTACAACCAATTTTGTAGATAATGCCTGAATTATTGGTAGGGCTATTTTTTACTATGATATTTTTCACAATATTGTTATATGAAAATACTACATTAATATCCAAAGTTTAAGTACATTAGCAATGCCTAAAAAGCCCGGGAAAAATGGAAGTACTAAAATATTTTTTGACACGTGTTACCTTCGTGAAATAATTTTCATATATATATATTATATATATATATATATATATATATATATATATATATATATATATATAATATATATATATATATATATATATATATATATATATATATATATATATATAATGTAATTTTACTTGACGACTTCGTATTACTACGCTTATCGTGCACTGTCAAGACAGTACGGTGCAATAATAAGATATTAAAACCTAGTCATTTAAATAAAAATTCCTGTCAAATGAAGTCAATGTAAATTACTGTAAATTGCATGTGCAACATTGCTACAAGTTTTTATACTCTAAAATTGTGAATTAAACGTTTTCATGTTATCCAAAGTGTTGTCACGAATTAGTTACAAAAGAGTAACGGTGACGGTATTTACAGGGAAGCATAAGCTTT
Organism: Bathynomus jamesi; assembly: GCA_023014485.1. NCBI lineage: Eukaryota > Metazoa > Arthropoda > Malacostraca > Isopoda > Cirolanidae > Bathynomus > Bathynomus jamesi. The sequence goes on along the minus strand of JAJOZX010004454.1, from coordinate 268,022 downwards.
CGACGGCTATGACCATGATCAAGTGTCCGTGGAAAAGAGGTTGGGAGACATGACCTCTACACACTCGTAGGAAAAGCAAACACACAGGTAAAAGAAAACTTTATGCAGAGAAACAATACAATTATCAAAGCTTTACAATATTTTTTCAATATTTTCTGTACAATTTAGATATCTGATATGACTAATATATTCACAGTATTCTAATCTGAATAAGCTGTTGAAAGCATGGAAGCTTTTTAGGCAAAAAGCGACAAAAACGAGGTGGAAACGAATATTGAAAGGGAAGTGGGTATAGAAAGAAGTTATTTCTGTGAAAAGATAAAATAAGCGATACCCAGCAGTAAATAACAAGATCTAAAAAGAAGTATTTATAATAGTCATAATAGTATAACTATAATAAAAATAAAGGAAGGTATATCTCCCGACCCAAAAAAAAATCTTTATTTAATTTAAACAAAATATTTGTAAATTTTAGATTAAAAAAAGTACTTTATTCAAAATTATGAGGTGCAGTTTTGTTAAAAATGAATTAAATAAACAATTTGAAGATAAACTTGGCTTAGATTAAACAAAGCTTATATTGACATGAAATTGGGTTTGACATCGGTGTGAAAAACTTTAAAATGCTTAATTCCAAGCAAATATATATAACCTTATTTTTAATCTAAATTAAATTTGTTTACGATTAAAATTATTTATTAAGTTTAATTTTTAACAAAACCAGACCTCCTTATTTTCAACAGGGTACTTCGTTAGTATAAAATCAGAACAAAAAATTTGTTTAAATTAAATAACGAGAATTTTTTTTTTTAAATATATAATGAAGGTAATTACTTATTAAGCATGAAATTCATTTTTTCGTAATAAGCCCTTACATCAGGTCATCCCATAAGTAATGTCGTTTTTTAGATCGGAATTTGAAGGACAAAAAAAAACTCAACTGAAACTTTTTAATCTAGTATATATTTTCCATCGGAATCAATGACACTCTGCCAACGTCCTACAAGCTTTTCAATGTCATGTTTATAAAATTCAGGCGGTTTTGAGGCAAAAAACGTACAAAGACTGGTGTGCAGGTCATCTAAAGAAGTATACTGTTTCTCGTCAAGATAGTTTTGCAGACTCCTGAAGAGATGATAATCTGAAGGCGCAAGGTCTGGAGGATGTGGAAGTTTTTCCCACCCAAGCTCCTCAATTTTTGCAGAAGTGATCCGAGCGGTATGAGGACGTGCGTTGTCGTGGTGGAACACGATTCCTTTCCGATTAACCAAAGAAGGTCTCTTTTCATTTAGTGCAGTGTTCAATCGATCCAGTTGTTGACAGTAGACTTGAGCGGTGATTGTTTGGTTGTGGGGTAAGGTTTCAAAGTGTATTACACCACCTTTATCCCACCAAACACTGAGCAACACCTTCCGAGGGTGAAGATTTAGTTTTGGCTGTGGTGTCGCTGGTTCACTGGCACAAACCCACTGTCGACGGCGCTTAACATTCTGGTACAGTATCCACTTTTCATCGCCAGTCACTAAACGGTGCAAAAACGGATCTTGGAGTTCACGGGAATGAAGAGCTGTGCTAATGTTTACCCGCACCCTCAGATTGTCGACCGACAATTCATGTGGCACCCATTTTCCTAACTTAGGCACTTTCCAGAGTTGTTGCAAATGTCGATGGATGGTGGACGGGGATGAATTGAGTTTCTGGGCCAATTCTTCGACAGTTGTTGAAGTCTTCTTCAAGTGCGGCTAACAGCAAGGTCATCATCAAACTCAGCAGGGCGTCCGGAGCGTGCTGCATCTGTCAAACAGTAGTCACCATTCCTAAACTTTTGAAACCATCTTTGACGTTTCCTCACATGCAGAATATCGTTGCCATAAACTTCCTGAATGTTTCGCATTGCTTCAGTAGCACTCTTCCCTTTTTGAACTCGTAAAGCATTATATGCCTGATATGCTCTTCTGATACCGCCATGTTTATGAGGGTTCACATAAAGCAAAACACACGTCTTCACTGGTCAAGGTCTGTAAAGTATGTAGCGAAACACGATAGATCTCCTCTTCGATATAAGCTTCGGAAAATTTATGCTTAAACCGAGTAGGACTAATTTAAATTTAATCTATCGTAAAAAACGACATTACGTATGGGATGACCAGATATATATATATATATATATATATATATATATATATATATATGCTGCAAACCTACAAGGAAAAAGAAAAACGATTCCAAGGCCTTTCGTGTATTCAAAGCTACACCTCGTTATATATATATAACTTATATATAAGATGGGGTAACTGGGCTCTACTAAGTTTAAGGTAAATTTCGTTATTATTTTTTCCATACTTTTTAGGTACCTATACATAGGTAGATACCTACAATTTATGGAAAAATTCATACTGTTATATAACGAAATTTACCTTAAACTTAGTATGGCCAGTTACCCCTGCAGGTGCTCAGTTTCCCCTGCAGGTGCCCAGTTACCCCATCTTACGGTATATATATATATATATATATATATATATATATATATATATATATATATATATATATATATATATATATCGTGGTAATAATAACAACAACAAAAAATCACTCAAAAATGATATCGTTTTTCCTTTGATTTTTTTAATATTTTTTTTTATACCATTCAAACAAGCTCTCCAAAATGAGAAATAATTCTAACGCATTATTCAAAACTAACATATTTTTTAAAAGTCAAAATATAAATACTGAAAATTATTAATGCTTTTTATTTATTTATTTACAAAAAATAAATGAAAACGAGGAAAAAATACGACACATTTGAGAAAAAAATAACATTTTGTGTTTTTTTTAATTTCGAACCATGAAAAAAAATGTAAATATTTGTATACAAAAATTCTCTCACTGCAAAATTTTCAATTAGTTTTCATGTTTCAAAATAAAGTAGTGTGTGTATATATATATATATATATATATATACACAGGGTGAACCATACGTCGCTTTACCAGAAAATAAACTCATGCGGTGCACTTCGGTAAAGCGACTTATGATCCACCCTGTATAATATATATACAGTGTGTATATATATATATAAAATCGTGAGTAAGGGAAATCCACCTTCCATATAAAACTGAGCTGCCCATCTCCTACATATGATAAGTCTCGGAAGCAGTTTTCTTCTGTCTTATTTGGCTGAAATTTGATTCCTTGTATTTTATTCGACGCTTCCTTTGGGGATCCCCAGTTTGATTCCGAAACAGCGGCAGATCCTCCATATCGTATGTTATGATTACTCTCGCAGCCTTTGTCTCATGTTTCTCTAGAATTCTTCCTGTTTGATGTGCTTTTTATATGCATTGCTTTGTTGTAGCAGAGGAATGCATTTCATAATATATATATTATATGAAATGAGAGAGAGAGAGAGAGATTATTTAAATATATGGAGTAAAACAGTTTAATAAATGAAAAATATTCTGGAATAACCTTTATTCTCTCCATACTGACACTATGGCAAGAAGGATACGTTGCAACAGTGATAAGAATACTGCCTCCTAAACTCCAATTCGCTGGAAACTTTTCTTAAAAGTCGAATACAATTGAATTAAAGTAGGAATATCTGACCAGCCGTACGCAGTGAACGATTTGGAGGACGTTTGTTTTTTTGTATACTGTGCAGCAAAAAGCTCAACAAATGGTCGAAGGTGTAATAATTGCATAGGACTTCTCAACACCTGTTGAGTGAGTGCATTCAACGCTGCACGAGTCATCTCTTCTGAAATTCTGTGCAGAGGAAGTGCAAATTATACACAGGCCTGCGAATGAGAACTTTGTAAGAGTTGTTTTCTTACTAATAACTGATTTTATATAATTCAACTACACTGATTTCGAAAAAGGTGGCCATTTTTTTCTATCACCTAAGGATTTTCTACAAACTGGAAGGGAAAAAACAACAACAACAACAACAACAACAACAACAACATAAATAAATATTATTTATTTCTATTTACATTAGGTACCTATTTCGCTTTGTTATACTAATTACAAATGCAAACAACTTTAGAAAGAAAGAAGACTATTAACGTCAATTACATATTCATCTTTATTTGTTCTGAGTTTTCTCGTGAAATCTGTGCCTTTTAGTCTCGAATGTACGCGCTGTTCCCTTTCTTTTATGTAATAATTCTGGAGTATCCCGTTTCAACATCCAGCAGTAATCAGCCATCATGCTGATGTCCCACCTTCCCTGATATCTCTTCTCCATTTCTTTGATGTCTTGGTGAAACCGTTCTCCTCGTTCTTCGCTGAGTGCTCCGAGATTCTCAGGGAAGTAATCCAAGTGTGAATGTAAGAAATGTAATTTTAAACTCGTCTTACAACCCAACTCTCTGCATTTTGAACTTTTTCAAGATTGTTCATTGTTCTTTCAAAGTGTTCATCCAAAGTCAGTTTTCTAATCTGGGGACCAACGAAAATTTCTTCTTTCAATTTTGCTTCCGAAAGAGTTGGGAATTTACCACACAGATACTTAAAACAATCCCCATCTTCGTCCAAAGCCTTAACAAATTGCTTCATCAAGCCCAACTTTATGTGAAGCGGAGGTAAAAGGACTTTCTTCGTGTCAACCAAACTTTCACATTGAATGTTTTTAGAACCAGGTGTCAGGTTGACTTTGCGTGGCCATTCCTTTTTTATCTAGTGCTAAATTCTTGCTCGGCTATCCCATTCACACAAAAAACATGGAAACTTCGTATGACCTGGTTGTTGACCTAAACATACAAATCACTTTTAAGTTTTCACAAGTAGCCAACCGTGTTCTTTGTATTAACCTTAGTTAGAAGAAGCTCAGATTTTCGTACGTTTCCTTCAAGTGAACGAATGAGCCAAAGGAACGGATGCATACAAGTCCGTTGTGAAGGAGGACGCCTTTTAGACTTCTTTTGGAGGAATCAATGAGAAGTCTCCACTCATTTGGGTCATAGACTGCAGCGCTAGCTTAAGTATTAGTTCCGAAACATTGTTGCAAATACCATGAATTTTCTTGGGAAAATACTGGATGAATTCTTTTTCTCGATTTCTGTACCAATAAAATGACGTCTCGGGAGAAAGCAAGTTCTTTGCACGAAGTCTGGATTCCAAAATCTCTGAAGAATCCTTCGGGAGACACAAATCTCTTACCAAATCATTAAGTTCACTTTGTGAAACAATTGGGGTTCACTAGATGTTTCGGTTGAAAACAATCAGTATTATCGTTTCCATCGTCATTAGACACCGAATCAGATGAAGTTATATCAAGAGTATTTGGTTTAGTAGGTACAGATATACCAGGTCCATGAGCAACAGGTCTTATAGCAGACTGAAAGTTTGGATAAGAAATTTCCTTTTTATTTGTAGTATTGTGGCCTTGTACGTTACATGAACAAAAATAGCAGTCATTGCTGTGATTTCTAGGCTCACGCCAGACCAGTGAAATCCCAAAAGGTAAAGAATCCTTTTACCTTTACTCCACAGTCTAAGTTGTTCAACACAAACACTGCAAACTTTATGTAGAGCCCATGATTTGTGTTGATTCCCTAGTTTCATTCCGAAGTACGCATAGTATGCTTTCTTGACGAAGTCTTTAATATCTCGCCTTTGTTTTTTCACAGTAAGTTTTCCACAAATATAACAAAGTGTTTGGGCTATTTACACACCCTGTGGTTGCCATAGCGACAAATAAACAAATTTTTTAAAAGAGAAATATAGTCACCGCGCACCTTTGAATAATAAAGAACTAGAACCTCGCACGCACTAGACAGACTGATTCATCTCGTGGCTTTTCAATCACTTATTTACTAGCGGTGCCTTTCTCGAATGTTCTAGAAGACGCTATGACGTCACGTCTGATCTGGAAGCATTTATAGGCAGTAGTTTTTATCAAAATTTAATTGAGTCAATTTTAATGAAAATTACTTACATATGTAATTTGACATTTTGTGAAAAATCTGTACGTGATGACGAAAAATGAACATTATTTTTGGAATCAGCGTGCAAAAAATGACTATATAAGTGATAAAATATTTCGGACAACAAAACCATCGCCGGCCTGTGTTATTTATTTCTTTATTCTTTTATGCGTGTGTGTAATATCTGTTTGGAATATTTGTGTGTTTGGTCCATATTTGTGTCCAAAGAGAAGTTGTAGTACGAGGTTAATACTTGTTAAAAGTAGTGAATTCTTTTAAAAATGGAGGTGTGACAAGCCATTGTATCTTTTTGTGATTTTTTTAAACTTTAAATGGTTAAATTATGAATTTTAGATACGTCTTCTATTCATCATTTACAGTGATGGTTTCACACACACACACACGCACACGCACACACACGCGCACACACACACACACACACATATTTGGCTAAGTTACAAAGCCGTAACACTTTTGCATTTTTTATTGTTGATGGCGACATTTATCCAAATCTAAATAACTGAATTAACTTAGCCTTTCATTATACTGTATTCCTTTCTCATGATATTTAATAACTTTAAATAAAACAACAAAAGTCTAAATCCATGACAACACCATAATGTCGCTACTCACACATTCGTGACATGATGAACTCTGCTTATCCTAAAGATTGTCATTATGAAGTGAAATAGCCAAGAACACACACACACACACACACACACACACCGATATGGTTTATGGGGTTATATACAGAGTTGAGGTTGGCTTTCAAGTTCGAACCTGGTAGAGCACATCTTTCTACAGTACTATCTTAAATTCACTATGAATGTATGTCTACGGAGATAATTCTGTTATTTCTGTTTATGCGAACAATTTATATATTTTTAGGAAGTTTCAATGGAATAATATAAGAATATGTCGGATTTGCTTCCTTTATGAAATGAGGTTTGGTAATCATGAACAAAAACAGTGACAATAGCGTGATGATAATGGTGATAATAATGATAATGATGATAATGATGATGATGGTAATGATAGTGAAAAATGATGGTGGTGATATTATTATTATTGCTATTATTAATGATAATGATGATAATTTTAGTCATTAAAGCTGACCTTATAATGATGATGGTAAATTTTATAAATGATAATGATAAATTTATAAGATTTTATACTTTATTATTTTTATTCATTTAAAAACATAATTTGGGAATATTTGGATGGGGGTTATTTAACCTCCTTCGCAACATCTAAGGTCAGTATGACGGAAGTGGACCTACAGCTTTACGTGGGACCTGAACCATGGATCGCTACATAATCTGGACGAAGAGGACGGTCCCCGCTCCAACCACGACCCAGATCCAACGTTGCCTAACTTAGCTCGGAATGCAAATATAGTATAAACATAATAAGTATGTGGTAAATGATAGCCAAATAACGATCTACAGTTGTGTATATATATATATATATATATATATATATATATATATATATATATATATGACAAATTACTCTCAAATATATTAACTCAAGATATCTCAAATGATACAATTTCACTAATTTTTCTGTAAATTTATAGCCTGTCATCCACAGATATTTCAGACAAGGTCTGTTTATATTTAAAAATATATTTTTTAAATAATGTCCAGTTTTCGAAGACAAGCGTACATGTCAAAATTGAAGCTAATAATAGACATTCGTTAAATGATAATCTTTCGGGAATAAGATACTATTTTCTCCAAATTATATATTTAGAATTATTATGCAATAAACAGTTCAAATCGCTGAAGTAAAGAATAAAGATGATGATCACAAAACGAAAAACAAAATTTATGACCAAATTCCTGAATTATCGATAAATTATTCTCGAATGAAAATTTTTGCGACAAAAATATTTCGATCCGCGATCACGAAGGCAACGAAACATATTTTGCAATACTGTGATATTTTTCGATTTGAACTATTGCATTTTTCATGACGAACCAATAACCAGAATTGATTTTTTCTTTTTTTTCGAAATGTAAAATACTGTATTTTCGATGATGAAACAATAGCTATAATAATAGATCTAACCAAATCAATACTGACTACTTGACCAAGCCTAAGCCTAACGCGGGCATAAGTATAACCTTTGGTTTGCTTCCGCCCGATTTGTTCATTTTGAAGAAGGTCGAGCTTTTCACTCCACCTTAGACCTACAATTTAACGTGGAATCCGAACCACGCCCCACCAGCAGCTCAGCGTCTTAACCACTAGGCCATCCAGAGTACTCATTTATCTACCAACCACTTTCTTTTATTGCGTGAAAGGATGAACAACTGGGTTTTGCTGCGCGCCGCCTGCCGTCACCCGGTCTGGATCCCGAAGCCGATGAATTCGTAGTCGGCGACGCTAACCACTACACTACCGAGGTGTATGTTGTTATTTATTCATAACATTATGACCGATGGTACAAATTCTCGAAAGATCCTCTGACCGACGGTACAAATTCTCGAGGGAACAAATTCTCGAAATGTAATTTGACCTACTGACCAAATCATCGAATTGTATTCCAACACTAGCAAAGCCTAATACTATAAATTTGCACAACACAACAAACTCCATGAAAATGCTTCTCTTCAACATTTCGGGAAAAATTGTATTTCAATTTCTGTCCTGTCGTTTAGGTTGTAATGTTCCTCTTTCAACCACCAAAGGTTAACCCATCCGTTATTGTGGGTTAGATTAAGTTGGGCTATTATAGGTTAGGTTAGACTCTTTCATGCCTGATTTGTTTAAATGATTCATGCCAAAAACAAACTTGTTATTTTTCATAAGGACTAAAATTACATAAAATTTTATGGTCGCATTTGCGACCATACGGCATGAAAGGGTTAAGACAAGTTAGGTTAAAGACGGGTTAGGTTAAAGACGGGTTAGGTTAAAGACGGGTTAGGTTAAAGACGGGTTAGGTCAAAGACGGGTTAGGTCAAAGACGGGTTAGGTCAAGTTAGTTTTTTAAGTGTCGATTGTTTGGTCTTATCGACAAAACGGGTATAAATCCGATCCAAATAGACTCTGGGGTGAGACCTTTCAAAAAACAAACGTTGTGAGTTGTGATCGACGAACCAAAATTTCAGGAGGTCGAGAAATTTTTCCCTTATTAAGTGCTGCGAACCTACCCAACAAAAGAAAATGAAACAAAATGATCTAACTCAACCCAACCTAACCTAACCAAACTACACCTAAATTTCATTTACAATGACGGCTATATGAGGAGTTTCATAGGCGATAAAAATAAAATGAAATTTTAGTCGACACCATTTAGAGAAAATGTCTATCCTCGTTTTAGTTGTCGTTTAAAATGTAATAACAGTCTTTCCAAATTGCCTTCACTTCGAAATTTAGCTAGATTAATTTAACAATTTTAAAGGCGTTGCAGTATCACTTAATACAGTATAATGAGAACGAGCAGAATTAATATAATAATGATAATAATAGTTATTTCATATAATAATAATAATAATAATAATAATAATTAATATTAATAAAGTTTAAAAAACAAATTAACGCAGAACTTCTGTATCCTTTAACAAAGTGTATAAGTGACCTAAAGTCTTATTAGCGATCCCAAAGGCTATTTCACGCCCCAAAAATTTCATCCCCAAGACCTAAAATCTGAGTTTCACCAATAATTTTAACTTCAGCTCTCCTGGAGAGCGGAATAACCTAAAAGTTTTATAACGACGGGAGAAAAACCAGAGAAAGTTGAAAAAAATTGTGGAGATATAGCAGGAAATCAGGCAGAAGAATCTTTTCAGAAAATATGAGAGAGAGGAAGTAACCTTGACTGGTCCATTACTGCCACTCATTTTTATGTACACATTCAGATGGCTTAATTATACTATACAGATGGAAGCTTTATCCGATTTATTATATATAACTTTTCTGTTATGGATTAAATATTTTTTCTGGAGAAGCTGTTGGATGATGATATGGTGTATTATACTATTATATCTCTCTCTCTCTCTTCTCTCTCTCTCTCTTCTCTCTCTCTCTCTCTCTCTCTCTCTCTCTCTTTTAACATGTGATTTTTCTCTAAAGCGCGTTTTATTTATGTATTTTAAAGTAATTCGCTAATAGCTTTAGCTTAACTTAAAAACGTTAAACTTTTAAATTGTTTTCAAACTTTGTTTCAAAATTAGAAACTACAAAAAAAAAAGGGGTCATAAATATGTTTCTATCTCCCCTCTTATTTTCATTTATTTTTCTTTCTCACCCGTTATCTCATAGCCTTTTGCTCTTTCTTTCTTTCTTTCTTTAACACACACAACACACACACCACACACACACACACACACACACCACAACAATACAGTGAATATGTTCTTTTATTTTCTGAGAATTTCTTTGTTTTGTTGTTTATATTTGCATCCTTTTGTGACTTTTACACACACACACACACACACACACACACACACACACACACACAACACATAGTCTTTAGAATTGTTTTTGCAGTACAGAAACAGCGCTCAATTTGTATAGGTGCTGACATGTTCATTAGAAGCGAGAAGATTTCGTATAGATTTTTCAGACCAACTGAATATTATTTTTTTATTTTCAAATTTTAAAAGTTTTGGAAACAAGTTGGAATGTTTTTGCGCAATTATGAATATTCATGAATATTTGTTGACCCTTTTTTATAGTTTATTCCAGAGTGTATAGGATTATAATGTTTCAAAATGTTGTTTTGTATATATATACAGTACTCAAGTTTCACTGTTTCAATGCATTTTAATCTTTGATATCTACATGCTTTTAAACTATTTTTTTAATCTTTTGAAGTATTGTGTGAAGTATTTTATAGCAGTTTCAGTATGATACTATTTGTGTGGTGTGTGTGTGTGTGTACTCGTTAAACATACAAAATTCCTCCAAATTGAACATTATTAATTTCGAGAAATATTTTAGCTGCTGTCGAATTTTTCATTTCATTTTTCATTTTTATTATTTCTCTTCAGTTTCAAAATATTTTACTCTTTTTGAAGGGAATTTCCCCTCTGCATTCATCTGTCAGCTACGAATGTTCTCGGTTCTAAATCTTGACTGTTAGTATTTCGCTTAAAGCTTTAAAAATGGTGAATTGCATTATTTAACCGCCGTCCAAACAATCACAGGTGTCACATGACACACTAAATAAAAACAAAAACAAAAACTTATTTTATTATATTATTTTAATTAAAAATCATGTTTAAAGTACATCAAATAAAACCTGAATAAGAACAAATTGTTTTAAAACTGAATAAGAATTCGTCTGCACTGAAGAAAATTCTTTTTACACTAATTAGAAGATTAGACTAACAAGTTTGTCTTTTCAGTGCAAACAAATTTTTATTCAATTTTTAGAAAATTTGATGTTTTAAAACAATAGTAGCCTCCCTCCCCGCCCCCCAAAATCAGTGCAGAGGAAACTGGCATGTTGCGAAACGTGAAATGCAAACCACGGTCGTAATATCATCTCGAGACTAATTTAAGTTTAATCAATTCAGAGGTGGCTAACATGTGGCACGGAACCCTATGTTTTCGTGGCACGCGGGCCCACGCCTTATATACACTGTATATCGGAAATTGGTGTGTTCCTTGGGAACCTTATTCTAATGAGTAATATGAAGACTGTCGTCAAAATTTTATCTTATTTACTCTAAGCATATATATATATATATATAATATATATATAATATATATATTATATATATATATATATATATACACGGTGAACCAAAAGTAGGTGGACAGTAGGTTGAATACGGTTTGTGTTATATTATATTATAACTATGGTGTTCATTATAACTATGGTGTTTGTGTTTTATTATATTAAATATTATAACTAAATTTATTTAAATTTTATTTTGTATTATAGTATACAAAAAAATTAAATATGTATTCTCAAAATAAACGTTATCATTTACTGTCCACCTACATTTGGTTCACCCTATATATATATATATATATATATATATATATATATATATATATATTAGTGATGTAGCGGATGCGGATGAGGATGTTTGATTTCAACATCCGCGGATGCGGATGCGGATGTCTACATTTTCGTTATTTTTTAGGATATATTCGAGATTTGTTGTGTTTAACGTATATAATAAGTTATTATATAGAGAGAGCTGTAGCTATAATGTAGTATAATTGATTAATTGTACAATAATTGCTGTACTTTTCTCTGAACATATAAATAATATCAAGCATCTAACTAATATAGAAATCAATCAGTGAATTCGTCTGCAAATAAATTCGTTATATTTTGTTGAGTTTCAGCCACAATTAGAAACCATAATTGTGTTACCAGGATGCGGGACGTGAACCCAACTCAAATGCACCCCACCGACCTCTTTCCCCAACCTCCACCCTTATAGAAAGAGATCTTTAATTAGCTTGATAACTATTTATATTAAGTTTAAAGTTTTATTAGGCATATTTATAAATGAGTAATTAAAATAAAGTAAACTAAGATGTTCATCGTTTAATGTTCAAACTTAATTATAGGAAGGTTATGCTTAAGGAACATTAATTTTTCTGCCTTTTATGCTGCCAGTCTGTTTCTCTTTTCATCATATACTGTATTAATCCAGCACTGCTAAATAATCTCTCGCTTGGTACGTTTGTTGGAGGACAGGCTAAATGTTTCCTTGCAAGTTTACTCAAGTATGGATAGATATTCTGCGTATTTTTCCACCAACTAATAGGATTGTCACATGCAGCCAGGCGTTTTTCTTGGTGATAGCTCTCGATCATTTTTACTACATCTTTTGACATCGCGTAGGTCTCGTCATTGCTGCTTGACTCAAGAAACTGAGAGACAGATTCTATGATAGATTTGCTTGTTGAAGGTGTTGGTTCTGTCACTGAAACTTTTATTCTTTTGGTGGGTGGCGAAGCGACAGATTCAAGAGATTGAAGCTCTGCAACTGCTTTGCCAAGTGATGATTTAACTCGTTCTAATGTACTAGGTGAAAATAACTTAGCTTTGTAACGTGGATCTAAGTAGGTTGCAAGAGAGTAACTTCATACAAGAACAGCCTCTCGTCTTGTCGCTTGCATCACTTTTGCGCACAATGAACTAGTTCTATTAATATAGTAGAATTTGATAATTTCCGCTTATTAATGGTTTTATCTCAACGGTCCACATCCGCACAACATCCGCAGTCCAAAGTGCGGATGCGGACGCGGATGCGAGAAAATGTGCGGATGTGACCTACATCACTAATATATATTATATATATATATATATATCAAAGCTATTGACTTCTTAGGGAAACGGAGCTTACAGAAGGACCAACACAACGGCAAACATTTTCATTTATTTTTTGTACTTCAGACGTTTCGACAAATCTTTTGTCATCATCAGTGAATTAATTCACTGATGATGACAAAAGATTTGTCGAAACGTCTGAAGTACAAAAAATAAATGAAAATGTTTGCCGTTGTGTTTATATATATATATAGGGTAATCAAAACGCTGCAGTGCACTGATTGTAATTTAGTTTTTTGGTTCAGATTATTATAATTTATTATTATTATTATTATTTATTATAAGTTCTACGTTATATACAGTAATTATAAAAAAAAATAAAAATAAAAACTCGGTGCACTGCAACTTTTTGATCACCCTGTATAATACTAATTAATCAGTGGCACGGTGTTGTTTTCGATTCAAACTGTGGTACATTTTCGCAAAAGGTTGGCCAAATATTCTAGGCACAGGTGACCGTCATCCATGCAGCTACCTTCCAGACCCAACATCGCTTAACTTCGCTGATTTTAAGAGACTCGAAGTTGCCGACAGGTCCAGGACGTAACCCATAAAATTTGAATAAAGCTTTTTTTCAAATCTTTAATCTACGATAAAGTTGAAGTACCACTTTACCCGAATATTTCGGGAGTATTTTAGAAAAGAAATATAGAGAGGTAAAATGGGTCATTTGTAATCACTGAATTTCTTCTTGAGCGTGACCCTTTAAATCAGCGATTCCCAACCTGTGGTATGCGTACCACCGATTGTACGAGCAGCAGTTTTAGGTAATTGGTACTCAAGAGGGTTGTAAATACGAAGCGTACTAATTGATAACGCGTAGTACTTTGATGCTAATATTTCCTGAAGTAATGTTAGTTGTAGATGAATAACCGACAACTTTTAGGACTGCGGATTTATATACTATCCAATTTACCGTCCAGGTAGATTTCAAATTACTTAACAATAACGTTGAAGGTCAATATATCAAGATTTTGAGTCCGTATAAATGTCGGTATAAATTAAAATAACTAACTTTCAAACAAAGCTCAAAATTCAAAATTAGAAAAACCACAGTACCCTTCCCTACGATTTTAATTCAGTGAAAAGTGCACTTTTCTTCCGTTTTTCCTAAATGGTGGTACTTAGAAAGACAGTAGCAACAAGTGGTACGTGAAAATAAAAAGGTTGGAAACCCCTGCTCTAAATAATAAGTAATACAAATTCTATAATTTAAAATAAGTCAAAGAATAAAACTCTAAACTCAAAATACGACACAAATATAATTTCTCTCATTTGAACCTCCTTTTCGAGGGAATTTCATATTCTCTAATATTCTTTTTAAAATCAAATGGGATCCTCTAATCTTATAATTGGGTTTGTAATACGCTTAGGATGAAAATGAAAGGTCTCAGAACTCAGTTTTATATTAAAGTCAAATATTAGGTTTCCGAAACTAATGCATCCATCCCGTGTGTATATATATATATATATATATATACACGGTGAACCAAAAGTAGGTGGACAGTAGTTGAATACGGTTTGTGTTATATTATATTATAACTATGGTGTTCATTATAACTATGGTGTTGTGTTTTATTATATTAAATATTATAACTAAATTTATTTAAATTTTATTTGTATTATAGTGTACAAAAAAATTAAATATGTATTCTCAAAATAAACGTTATCATTTACTGTCCACCTACATTTGGTTCACCCTAATATATATATTTTTTTTCTCTCTCTCTCTCTCTCTCTCTCTCTCCTCTCTCTCTCTCTCTCTCTCTCTCTCTCTCTCTCTCTCTCTCTCTCTCTGACACACACACACACACAACACACATTTTTAACTTAAAACTTAATTAGAGCATAGTTTCATAATTTTAAAATGCGAAGTAAAGTTTCGTTAAAAAAAAAAAATCACATATGAATCCTAAATTGGGGGGGTACCGACCAGCTGGATGTGCTTCGGGATCAGCACTCCCTTATCTAATTCCAGTGCGAAGGATTTCAGTATAAATAAATAAGTTTAGAAAGTTACTCTCTCAGCACAGTGGCCTTTGAAGTTCATCGAATAAATGATGCGACTTTGAAATTACTTCTTGTATATAGTAAATAATTAAAAAAACTCCATTAATAATGAATGATGTAAATTAAATTAAATAGTCTAGTGTTTCATGCTCGCCTTTAATGCGTAAATGAGTACACGATATAAATGTATGCATGGTGTGAATGAACTCTGAAGCCATTCTTTTAATTATACTTTTTCCTACTTTCCTCTAAACCTTCTTTCACAACAATTCTCCGGCGTCAGCAATGGCTGGCGGATGAGGCAGAGCCTTGTCTGTTCTGTACTTTGATACTACTGTATCCCTATTCCTGTGTGAAAATTTTACGCGTCTTAGGATCCTTGTTGGCCTAGCTCTGTAAACCACACTCGCACAGTATATCTGGTCAATACAAATGTGTGTGTGTGTGTGTGTGTGTGTGTGTGTGCATTTTAGTGATCAATTTGATTTTGTACACACTCAGAATTATGGTTTTATATACTGGATATTGTTCTATCTTCATTCATTACGGTAATCATCACCGTCTGAAAAATATCCTTTGCTTTCGTGTGCTTCCTTTCGTTTAATGCGCTTTCAGCTTATAAAACTGAAAACTTCATATTCCTAATCTGTCATCAGCTCATAATTTTATAATGAGACGAGAGTGCTTGTAAAAATAAAGACGCTTTGCCTACTAATTATTGTATATAGAAAGCATGAATTATACATAGTAGTATGTACAGGGTGTCCCGTAAGTCTGGACCCATAGGGATTTATAATATATTTTTTTATTATGTTGCAGGTAAACCATGTCACTGACGAGAGGAGAGAGTTCAAGTTATTTTGCTGGTCGGGACCCGCAGTCACCGGGAAGTGGCCGAAGAATTCAACAATATGCATCCAGACCGCGCACCAATCACACACAGATGTGTTGGCAAGTTGATAGCCAAATTTAAGGAAACTGGATCCGTAGCTGACAAGCCTCGCAGAGGACCTTCAAGGACTGTTACGGAAGACGAAACCAGTACCAATGTGTTGGCTAGCTTCGCTGTCAGTCCCAAGAAGTCACTTCGACGCATGTCCAGCGAAACTGGGACTATTTTGTAATTTTATTAATTTTGCCCTATGGGTCCAGACTTACGGGACACCCTGTATATAAAGCATGAAAAGTGTAGTCTGTCCCGACTTCGACATCTTTATTATTATTATTATTATTATATTATATATATAGAAAGCATGAATTATATATATGTTACAGTCAAAGTGTGTAACCAGCCATTTCGCGTAATGGCTGAAACTTTTAGTCATTTCGCGAAATGGCTGTTTCACTTGGTCATTTCGCGAAATGACTAAAATCTTGAGCCATTAAGCGAAATGGCTGAAATTCCACCTTGGTCATTTCTTACAAGATCATTTGCCCAGTTAGGTCAACTGTATGCCCTTGACAATTGGTTAGGTTAAGTTGTGTTATTTTCGTTAGTTTTAACGAAAATAACACGACTTAACCTAACCAACTGTCAAGGGCATACAGTTGACCTAACCGGGCCTTCAATGGCGGACATCGGAATAACATTGAAGGCCCGGTTAGTATTTGAAAACCTTTATATTGAAAATTCAAATGTGTTCAAATGTGTATTTGAAGAGTGTTTCTCACTTATTTGAACAGACCTGTGGATGTATGTATGTTTTAGCAGATTTAGCTAGTTAAATAAAGGTTTCCAATTTTGTTGTGATGTTTGTTATTTCTATGAATTCATGACAAAAGTAATTTTAGCCATTTCACAAAATGATCAAGGTGGAATTTCAGCCATTTCGCTTAATGGCTGAAGATTTTAGTCATTTCGCGAAATGACCAAGTGAAACAGCCATTACGCGAAATGGCTGGTTGCACACTTTGACTGTAACATATAAAACATGAAAAGTGTAGTCTGTCCCGACTTCGACATCTTTATTATTTTTATTATATATATAGAAAGCATGAATTATATATATATATATAAAGCATGAAAATTATAGTCTGTCCCGACTTCGACATCTTTAAAGCACTCACACAGTATTTGCAAATCTGAGGACTGAGAATGAACGGCTTGATTAATTTTAGTTAATTTCGTTGAGAAAACGTACGACATCTGCACTGCAGGTATACGTTTGTCGCGTGTAAGCTAGGAAGAGCATTAATACAAAAGCATATTTTCAAACGATAATGAGTTCCCGCGTGCAACTGTCATTTTATTGGTTAATTTGTATAATTTAAGGTGTGGTACCATGGCAACGAAGGAATGTGTACCTCGTATCTACAGTAACGTGTTAAATATAAGAGTCTGTCATATTATTTTTTTATTCCTCTAACGAAGGTTGTAGAGTTTAAATGAAACAGTTATATTTAGTTATATTTATATTTCCGCATTACAGAATTATCCATACTTGCGTATTTATTGTTTATATATATATATATAGTTAAAAATATATAATAAAATAATTGTTATATATATAATATATATATATATATATATATGCTTGAAGTTAAAAATCTATAGAAAAATAATTTATATGAAATGCGAATTAAATGTGTTGTTAAAACGTTTGAGATACACTTTTAAATATAAATGTATACTTTTAAAAGTAAACTTACGTACACCCGCGCGTACACTCAAAACAAAACCTTCTTAAATTAGATGAAATAACTTTTTTTAGTTATAAAGAATTTCTTTAAAATTAAGAAATAATCTTAAAAACTTCTTTTTGGAGTGATTTGAGGCAG
>JAJOZX010004454.1:37500-247500 GCA_023014485.1 Bathynomus jamesi | reverse complement strand
CGAGTTGAAAAAGACCTTTGCTTATGTTGAAGTTATTTGAAAGTTGGATAATGGCAGACTCAAGAATATTTCTATTAACAATGTTGCTTGAATGGAATAAAACTGAAGCATTATTCCAATCAATACCCTATGCGCCCTATTATTAGCTCGGTGGGCTCTATTACTTATAAACTCTCCAAATGGCTTGTCAAAGTCTTGTCCCCCATTCTCGGAACTATCTCTGATTCACATGTAAAAAATTCCATGGATCTTACGGAAAAGTTGAATAATGCACGTACTGAAACTAACGATAAATTGATCAGTTTTGATGTTTGTTCATTGTTTACAAAAGTGCCGATTGACGATATGCTTGACTTTCTCTCCCAAGAATTACATAAGTATGACCTGCCACTACCTTCACACATTGTTTTGGAACTCATTAAGCTTTGCATCAAAGACTGTAAATTCACTTTCAATAACGAGTATTATCAACAAGTTTTTGGGATGGCTATGGGCAACCCCTTATCGCCCCTCCTCTCCAATATTTATATGGAGTTTTTCGAAATTACATATATTCCGAGAATCCTGGGGGTTGGCATCCCTTGGTTGCGGTACGTCGACGATATTTTGTGTATCTGGCCCATGAATCGTGACCTGGATAGCTTCCTCCTTCAGTTAAATGATCAAGTCCCCTCCATTAAGTTTACTTTAGAAGTTGAGCAAGACAATTCAATCCCATTTTTGGATGTGCGTGTACATAGGGAAAGCCCAGGTTTTAAGTTTAGTATCTATCGGAAAACGACAAACAATTTGTCCTACGTACACTTTTACTCGGGACATGATACCCCACTAAGAAGGCCATATTTTCATCAATGTTTCTCCGCGCCCTTAGGATCGCCAGTCCGGAATACATCGATGCCGAATTGGAAAAAATCAACGGTATTGGAAGTGATTTGTGTTATCCATCTGCGTTTATGGAATCTTGTCTCAACAAGGCAAAACGAACTTTCTATCGTGTCAATATTAACACTCGTACTTTGTCAAAAATATTTTAGCACTTCCATTTTTCCCGGGCTTTTTAGGCATTGCTAATGTACTTAAACTTTTGGATATTAATGTAGTATTTTCATATAACAATATTGTGAAAAATATCATAGTAAAAAATAGCCCTACCAATAATTCAGGCATTATCTATAAAATTGGTTGTAAACAATGTGATTCCTTTTACATAGGTCAGACGGGAAAGGATTTGCACACACGTATAAAACAGCATCAATATTCCGTTAGAACAGGACAGTTGTCCAGTGCCCTTTTTGTCCATTTGTCAGAGTTAGCCCACTGTATTGATTGGAATAATGCTTCAGTTTTATTCCATTCAAGCAACATTGTTAATAGAAATATTCTTGAGTCTGCCATTATCCAACTTTCAAATAACTTCAACATAAGCAAAGGTCTTTTTCAACTCGATCCTGTTATTTTGAATTCCTTTAAAACAGATTTAGATAAGAAGGGTAAAACATTAAATCTTTGGTAAACTTGTCTTCTACTTTATTAACTTTTAATTTGCATTTTATTTTTTATATATATCGAAACCTGACCATAGGCAGCAGTGTGTTAAAACCCGGGCAGAGTTCCAGTATAAATTTGTATTTTATAATCCATTTGATCTTGTGCTAAAAATCGATATTTTTCCTTACAAATCTGTACGCTCACTGGTAATCCTTTAAGGTTTTAATTTTTAATTTTTTAATTTTTATTTTTACTTCTCTGTTTATTGTATATATATGTATGTATGTATGTATGTATGTATTTGTATATATAGATATGTATGTATATATATATATATATATATATATATATATATGTGTGTGTGTGTGTATGTTATTTATTTTTTCTTTTTTTCTTTCTGTAACCTATATATAGGCTTAACCTTTTTATGTACTTCAGTGTTCCTGAGAATGTCATTAGACGAAAGCGCTTGAGCACCATTTTGTGTTTCCTTTCCTTCGTGGTTTTATTCATCATATATATATATATATATATATATATATATATATATATCCTTGATAATGTGAATATATCACGAAAGCGCTCGGACTTTGTGTTTCCTTTTCCTTGTGGTTGTTTGCTTACTGTATATATATATATATGGATACGCCTCGGTGGTGTAGTGGTTAGCGTCGCTAACTACGAACCCATCGTCCCCAGAATCGAAACCTGGTGACGGCAGACGGCGCGCAGCAAAACACAGCTGTTCATCCTTCCACACAATAAACAAATTGGTTGGTAGATAAATGGGTACCCTGGGTACCCTTGTGGTTGAGACGCTGTGCTGCGGGTGGGACGTGGTTCGGATCCCACGTTAAACTGTAGGTTTAAGGTGGAATGACAAGCATGACCTTCGTCAGAATGAACAATTCGGGCGGAAGCAAAACCAAGGTTACATATGTATGTATGTATGTATGTATAACCTGGCCAAATTATTAGAATCATCAGTCAAAGGTTACTTGTTAATTTTAGGATTTTTTTTTTTTTTTTTTAAATAATTTTGTAAATCTAAAATAAGCCTCGTTTCAAGAACTTTTATCTTATGATCATTTCCATATTATTAGTCTTCGTTTCCTCTTTTTAATTTCTTTTTTAGTACTTCTCATAAATTTTGTGAGTGTTTTGTATTTGGGGAGTTCCCTCCCCCATTCCCCCGACACCATCGAAGTAAGAGGATCTAATTCTCAGCAAGATACGACTTTCGTATCATACTCCATTTCAGTACTTGACAAAGTATTCAATATAATTATTAAGTAAATTACTTAAACAAAGGTTCTTAAAAGATTATTTTCTTTATTTTAACTGATACTCTTTTTAATGATGAGTTAATTACCCTAAAAGTGTATGAAAACTTCTCTCTCCTCCTCTCTCCTCTCTCTCTCTCTCTCTCTCTCTCTCTCTCTTTTTGAAGAGGATAAATATAAGCAGTTATAAAGTAGATTTAAAATTAAAATCTCTACTACCCTATATATATAGATATATATATTTTTTTTTTTGCATTTTCTCAGCATTTTTATGGACAAACTTAAGTAAATAGAAGTTCATATCTTTCTTAGATTAAAAAGCTATTTCGGATGAGCATTTTTAGCTTTTGATATTTTTTTATTTATATATTTCTGTTCCCTGTTTGTAGTATATATATATATATATATATATAATATATATATATATATATACGTGTGTGTGTGTGTGTGTGTAAAGGGTTACCATAGGGCGCTACAGCTGATGTAAAATTGCAAATTTACAAACGTTTTATCAAGAAATGAAAATTTTACTTTAAAGCTGGTAAAGGAAATTCTGGGGAATCCGTCGCGGTCGCTGCAGTGTGCGGAGCTCCAATTCTGTCAATGTAAAATCACACGCGATTCGATTCGTCACGACCCAAGTCGTCAGTCTTAAGTTGGAAGATGATCCTGTGTGCGGCAGGCCTTAATGTAGTTTTCAATTTTTGTTCCTCCAAATCTAGAATTTTGTGAAGCAAAATCAATGATAGAGAGAGAGAGAGAGAGAGAGAGAGAGAGAGAGAGAGAGAGAGAGAGAGAGATTCAAAGACCTTTCCGTCCATTCAGGGAGGCTCTTTTTATTAAACTAGTGTTTTTTTAATTATTCTATCAGTAGCAGAAAACTGGATAGACAAACATAAGGCTCTCTCCCCACCCTCCGCTCCCTTCCCGCCAAAGGCGGGTACAGAAAAAGGTCGAAGAAAATATCTTGACCCTGAAAAAGTAGCCAGGGAAATTTTACAGGAGAGAGAGAGAGAGAGAGAGAGAGAGAGCGAGAGAAAAGAAATTAGGGAACCACAACCATATATATAAGTATATATACACACCCACACACGTGTGTGTGTACCGAGAAAATAGACTAAAAAATAACGCAATTCTAATTTTTGTTCATGAAATTTCACTAAAAACGTTTTTGCTGTTTATATTTTTTAAGCAAGAAGTTTAATTAAGTCCTTTTAACTTGATTCAATTTGCGTTTCGGTCTTTCCTTTATTTATTTTAAACTTCGTGTTTAATTTATCAAAGTTTTACTTCCACTTTTTTAATGAAAATTTAATAAAATAAATGAAGTTATTATAAGTTTAATTAATGCTTTTAATATGCAGAAATTTTTATTTTAAAGTATTAAAATTAACAATTAAACGCGTATCTTTTAGTATAAAGTTTATAACAGTAGAAAGAGGTTTTTTTAACATTACGTAAAAATTCTCTTTATTTGATAATCTTAACTTCACGATAAAGAACAAAGATTCATTTTACAACAATCATTTCTTTCACAGCTTTATTCTTGACTTTTCGGGAATTTTTTTTTTACAATTTTTACAACTATTGTAGGGGGGGGCAACTATTGTAGGCTAATACGCCTACTATTGTAGGCTTTTGCGGGCATTCGCCCTTGGCCCCTCCTTCCTGCATTAAAAAAAGGATCTTTTCCTTTATAGCACCCCTAACTTCTTCTTTTCAGTTAGTAACAATTTTGATACTGGTTAAGTCGTGATATTTTCGTTAAAACTAAGGAAAATATCACGAATTAACCTAACCAATTGTCAAGGGCGTACAGTTGACCAAACCGGTCATTCAATTAACCTAAACGGGCATTCAATTAATCCCAAAAGTATCCCGCCCTACAACTTTAGAATGAGACGTGAATGTAAAAATTAATCAACTAGTTAGGTTAATTGAATGCCCGGTTAGGTCAACTGTACGCCCTTAACGATTGGTTAGGTTAAGTCGTGATATTTTCGTTAGTTTTAGCGAAAATATCACGACTTAACCCGTGTCAAAATTACTACTAACTAAAAAGAAGAAATTGGGAGTACTATAAACGAAAAGACCCCCCGCCCTCCCAAAAATGATAGTGATAATGATAAAATTTATATAGTTAAATGTTAATTAATTAAAGTTTAAATGGAATAATTAGTGCTAAATAATTAACATACAGTAGACAGACTAAAGTACAACTGAAATTAAGATAAAAAATATTTAATGCAGTTACTTTTAAAATGCTTTTAAAATACTTTTAAAATACTTTACGTTTCTCTTAGTTTATTTGGTCATTTGCTCGTAATACGCACGGGAACATTACGTACAGGATGTCCTTAATTATCAGTAAAGAAGGACAGAAACTGGCACAGCGCTCGGCTTAATGAGGCCCATTCCACTAACTCTTGTATTATTATTATTATTAGCATCACCGAGATTCAAATCCCCGACCTCAGTTCTTCACCTCGTTTATAGGGAAACGGTACCACCGACTGAGTGGTGTACTCTGCTGGCGGAGGATGCCTTTATTATAAAGGTTTACAGTAGTGGATTTCGAAGTGTTGCCTAAGAATTTGCAAATGGTTATATGAAACAGATTATCAACCTTTTTTTTTTTAAGGGTACAAGCAGAGCCTTCGGCTCCCTGCCCTAGGGGCGAGGCTTGTGCTTCGCAAACTCGCCTACGGCGAGGGCACGTTAGGGTTACCCCTTTGGGGGGAGGTCATTCTCCCTCTACCCCCCAAAACCCCTCACCCCATTTATCAATTTGGGGGGCTAACCCCCCTCCCCATTACTCCCACCCCTCTCCCCATTACCCCCACCCCTCTCCCCATTACCCCCACCCCTTTTGTTTTGTTGGTTGAAACATTGTGAGTCATAAATAAACAGGAAATGGATGGAAACAGGAAACGGAAGGAATTGTAGGTGTTTTTTTAATAGTTTAAGGATTATGTAATGTGTCCTTCTGGAATGAAATACAGTGTGTCCCCCAAAAATGTACCCAATATCGTAATCATTTGCACTTAAAAGTGATGCGTAATTTGAATGTTCTGAATGTGAAAATCTTGAGTATAGGTTCATGTTGAATAGAAATGGTGTACAAGACTGAAAATTTGTGAATAGATTTGCTGGTGTTGGTTTATGGTATGTTTCAGTAGCGAATTAGTTATTACAAGCGGTAGCTCGCTATCGCTCGCGACCGTTGTACAACTTAGCCATCCGGGCGGGTAGCACTGTGAAATATACTGCTATATACGCCATTACCCCCATTACCCCCACCCCTCTCCCCCATGACCCCCACACACAAAAGTAAAAAACGCCATTAACCCCACCCCCACTCCCCCTCCCCCAATTACCCACCCCCTCCCCACACACAAAAGTAAAAAACGCCATTATCCCCACCCCTCTCCCCATTACCTCCACCCCCTCCGGGCGGGTAGCAGTATATGTCACAGTATGTGTGAAGCTCAAGATTTTCACGGCTGCGTTCTTTTCTGTAGTTTTATCGCGGTGCTGGGGCCCTCGGACCCAGTAATTGTGACCTAGGACCGGGAAACTTGACATAGCACATCGGAAGCTCATGGGCTATCAGTTGGTGGTGGTTGCAGAATTTTCCGATGTGCCGTTTAGGCTGTGCACGGTTCCGAAGAAAGCGGACAGACACACGCACACGCACACGCACACGCACAGACACAGACACGTTTTAGCTCAATAGTATATAGGATTCCTGTAAATTAATGTCGCTATAAAGAGAAGTAAATTATAATATTCGTATTCAATTATGAACTTCATGTCCTAATGTTGATAGTTTAGTTTTCATTGTTGAGGAGCTAGAAATTTGATACGACATTATGGACACTTGATACCGCACTAATAGGATACTACCGTAACCAACTTGTTTCATGATAGTCCAGAAAGACTAGAATAGAATAGAATACGTTACAAGTTACAGAAGTTAGTTACAGGCTAACAAAGACCCTAAGATCCACTTTAAACTACAGGTAACTTAAGAAGGAAAAACTAGGAAACAAAGAGAAATAAGGAAGAGAAAAGACAGATTAAGGAAACTAAACGCTCTTATACTGTGTTTGCACTTATATAAGCGGTTAAAGCTTTTTTTTGCATAGAAATGATGGTTCTATTTTTTAAGCTGTTTCTGCATATAGTTCTTCCTTAAAGAGAAAATATACTCTGTTTTGGATGCTCGGTTACGCAGAGTCGCGAGTATCTTTTAATTAAAGTTGAACACGATTCATTCACTGTTTATCAATACTTTGTTTATGCCTACGATGTTTATGGCTTCGTTTATCGGTACATCTGTGTGTGTGTGTGTATATATATATATATATTTTTTTTTTAATTGGGGTTGTTTAACCTCCTCCTCAACATCTAAGGTCATATGACGGAGGGGACCTACAGCTTTACGTGGGATCCGAACCACGGGTCGCTACATAATCTGGGCGTCGAGGACGGTCTCCCATCCAACTACTACCCAGACCCAATGTCGCTTAACTTCGCTGATCTCCGTCCGGGAAGCGGTGTTATGACATTGGCCACGACGTAGCCCTATATATATATATATATATATATATATATATATATATATACATTCAGACTGTGCATGGAACAAGGAACTCTTCTGGGAAAATTAAATCCACTATAGTCCGAAAAAGTAATGGTGAATGACAAATACTAAAGTTTTTCTTTTATATGATGGAAGCCCAACCTGGGCAATGGGTCATTAGCAAAGAGGCTCCAAAATATAGCTTCCCTTACCCAGCTTTGGGGCACACTCGTATATATAGTGATTCTATGTCTAAACTTGTTATGTATTTATTATTGGCAATGGTTGTTTTAAAAATTTCTTCTTAGAATTTATATAATGAATAAGAATGTTTTCAGTATTACTTCTAAATTTAGTTGTATCCGATATACTTCAATCATTTTATGTAATCCTTCCTGTTCGCTATTACGATACCTTTTCCTTTCTCGGGACAGGATTTATAATTGAGTCGTCTTTAGGTGAGTTTTTGTTTTTGGAATATTGATGACAGTCTTATTGATTTGAAATAACAACATTTTACGGGGTTTGAAGACGCTTCATATTTAGCAGTCGTTTGTTTGGGATGTATTTTTAAGGTTTCTTCCTTTATTTTTTTATTTTAAGCACATATATTTCGTTTCACGAGGACACTGTTACATTGTTTTCTTTCTCCATGAAAACTATTTTCCGGCACACCTAATTCATAGAACCATTCACAGATTCTTAGGAAACATTTACAGGCTTAACCCCCCCCCCTACAAACACACACACACACACACTGCATCAAAGGATAACATTTACCCATAGTCCCATATTAAGAGCAAATAACTAAAAGATCTTACTGAAATTATTACCCAATAATTCTCACATTTAAACCTAAAACTTATATTTTGCCAATAACCATTCAATAACAACACTTTTCAATTTAAATTAAACGCGCCATCGTACCTCATTTTGCTTATCTATAAATTTCAGTAGGGAAGCTATTCAACATGCTACTTTCATGTTTCCTGACGCCAATCATACATTAGGATATATGAACACGAGTGCAGATCATACAGAAAGAGATCTGCTGAATGAACCTTCCAAATCCTCAATAAGAGAGCAATTTTTTAAAAACTTAATCACCACTATGATTTGATTGACCCTTTTCAGCCACGATCATTTCAAACTTCTTACAAAAATCAATCGAAATAGGACAGAACTAACGCATCTTGAAATTTTTTAACATTTACCAACACAAGACCATCCATAGAACTAAATATACTTCATATCAGATTTATACAGTAGATCCACAGAGCCCAGCGTTATAACTACATTTCATTTTTTTTTAAATTTAAAAATTTTAAAAAGCCAAAACCACTCTATATACAGTTAAGGTCTCATTGGTGTACTCAAACTTAAGTAATGAAAGTGACACGACCAATAACATAAGATAAAACCTTTAATTAACATATATTCGAAAAACAAACTGGCTCGTTAATTACAAAACGAAAATTCAAACTTTAAAAATAGCAAAAAAATTTCCACTATTTCGTCTACTCATTTTGTCGGTATGCGGCTGAAGACTGATGACGTCACTGGTCCCTAGGTATATTATTTTTAGTATTCGTGTGTCTAAAAATTAATCCA
Organism: Bathynomus jamesi; assembly: GCA_023014485.1. Taxonomy (NCBI): domain Eukaryota; kingdom Metazoa; phylum Arthropoda; class Malacostraca; order Isopoda; family Cirolanidae; genus Bathynomus; species Bathynomus jamesi. The sequence continues at coordinate 238,533 of JAJOZX010004454.1, read as the reverse complement.
CAGTTAATGAATTCATGCATGCAACAATATCACTTTATGATCGATGTAAAAGCTGTCTCCTAAAAGTATTTGAATAGAATTAACTAGAACTGAAACTAATTTCAAAGCTCGTTCAGTATATTTTTGTCATGTCAATATTCACATCGCATCTTATTGTAGCCATACAGTCATATATAGAAGGCTGGTGCGCACACACACACACGTGTGTGACTACTTTATGAAACCCCAACATTTTCACATTTTCAATTGTGAATGGCTCATATAACGTAATACATTTAACGAAATCTAGCGTATTTGTTTAACCCATTACGAACCAAAATAATTTTTGTTTTTTTTTATTTCCTGATGATATTTCTTGATATAATTCAACTTTGGAGAGACTTTAAATAAACGTGAAACAGGTTATCTTATACAGAAAATTTTAAATAAAAAAATAAAAAATAAAAATTAATATTTCAAAATTTCACTTTTAAGTTCTAACCTACAATAAAGTGTATTGTTAAAATGTGTCCCAAAAGGGACAATGAACGTTAATGGGTTAATGTTTTTTTCAACCTCCTTCGCAACATCTACAGTAAGGTCATATGATGGATTGGTTCTACAGCTTTACGTGTGATCCGAAGCACGAGTCGCTAATTAATCTAGATGCAGAAAACTATTCTCCAGACACAGTGTTGCTAACTTCGTTGATCAATGGGAAGCGGTGTTTTGACACTGGTTACAGCGTATCCCTCAAACCTAACCTATCCCAACCTAACCTAACCTAAACTAAGTTAGCCTTCATTATATCACTTTTTCGTGATATATAATGATTTTCAATACAAAAAATAACGTAAAACTATGGCAGCACCGCTAATGTAGCTACACGCACTTTCGTCTCGCGGTGAGTTCGGTATGCATTCTAAAGATTGTCATGGTCTTCCTTAGGTAACCCAAAACACACACACACACACACACACTCGTATTGATCGGATAGACGTAACTTATTACAACGAAAAAAGACTCCATCCAAATATTTATTTCCAACAGCTGATTTAATCGATGTCTTAGAAAAGCCATCTTCCTTCCTCGAAGGCAAAGTCAATGTTTCTGATAAGTGATGCACGAATATATTGGCTTTTCCTAATACCCACTTTCATTTCTCTCCTCTTCATCCTTCCTCTTCCCTTCTGCATCTTCATTTTAGGGCTCTTCTGCGAGTAAATTTAAATAAGCAGATCATACACGCTGTGCATCTCCTGTTCTAGCTATAAATTACTTTTTCTTGTCTCTCACCAAATCGTACAGCCATGCGATAGTCTGATTTTGGCTTTTATTTTCATTTGAAACCATATTATTCATAGGTAGAAAAAAACTTATAAAATTATTTAGGAAATTTTGGTGTAATTTTTTTTGAAGGTACACTATGTATGATGGGTTACTGTAGTAAATTTCATGAACAATAAAATGACTGCAGGTAAATAAGTTACGAAATATATATATATATATATATATGAGAGGAGAGAGAGGGAGGGAGAGGGAGAGAGAGTTAAACACACGTTGTAAACTATTTAATGTTGATGTAACCTACGAACAATCAAAACACAAATGAACCCTTCCAAGTACTTTCTATTTTAATATACAGTTTCTGAAGAAGAGTTGTAATAATTTCAAAAGTACTCGGAAGAGATTATTCTCTCTCTCTCTCTCTCTCTCTCTCTCTCTCTCTCTCTCTCTTCATATATATATATATATTTATTTTTTTGTGTAGGAAGGAGGGGCCAAGGGCGAGCGCCCGCAAAAATGCCCCTTTTTATGTAAGAAGGAGACCCGAAATTAAGGTCTCCGGCCCCTTTTATGTAAGAAGGAGACCCGAAATTAAGGTCTCCGAGGCTCGTTATGTAATTTTTTTTTATATAATTTTGAAAAGATTGTGTAGTATGTAAACGCATGTATGTGTAGTAAAGAATAAAGGGAGAAGTGTGTGTGTTTGAGAGAATGCTGGACTGCTTACGAGGGTAGATAAGAGACAGAAAAAGATCAGCTAAAGACAACAGTAACAGGATTTCCAGCACTCCCTGTATCCTGCCTGACGTACCCCCCCCCCCCCCCCCACACACACGCCCCGGAGAACTTCCCTGGTCGATTGGTGTCTACAATATATATAGTATATATATATATATATATATATAACCGTATATATATATATATATATATATTCTGAAACAACCCATAGGAAAAAAACCCGTACGAGTACTTTCGAGTTTATTTCAGTTCCTCTTCAGTTTCCCTGAAGAGGAATTGAAATAAACTCGAAAATACTCGGATTGAATGTTTTATTTCTTTTGAGGGTTATTTCAGAATAAAAAAGTTCACGCTTTGAATCTAAATCTCAACTATATATATATATATATATATATATATATATATATATATATCCCCGCAAGGGGGTTTCTAAGCTCGTGCTCATGAGTGCTCTTTGTGCTCGTTTGTACGTGCTTGTTCCTGGAGGTTTCACGTGCGCCCTCCCGGCCCTAGCACCTAAGGATGATGGGGCTCGACCCTGCAGTCTTTGTCATCCTTGGTCTTTTTCCACTTCGACTGTCCCCTCCACCCTTTCTTTTTCCTCTGTCTTTCCTCTCACTTTTTCTTTGTTTTTCCGCCGAGATATGCCCTTTTAAATAGAGGCGAATCGGTTCTTCCCGAACTTAAAAAAAAAAAAAAATATATATATATATATATAAAACCTTGGTTAACCTTGGTTTTTCTTCCGCCGAATTGTTCATTCTGACGAAGGTCAAGCTTATCATTCCACCTTAAACCTACAGTTTAACGTGGAACCCGAACTACGCCCTACCATCAGCCCAGTGTCTTAACCACTAGGCTACTCAGGGTACCCATTTATCTACCAACATTTTTTTTTATTGTGTGGAAGGATAAACAGCTGGATTTTTGCGCGCCGCCTGCCGTCACCAGGGTCTCGATCCCGGAGCCTATGGGTTCGTAGTCAGCGACGCTAACCACTGCACCATCGAAGCGCATATATATATATATTATGTGTGTGTGTGCTGTATATATATATATATATATATATTATATATATAATGTAAAGAACGACGCTTGTGTAGAAGAGCGTTCCGCACAAGATGAGGAGGGAGAACGAACAAATGAAAAATGAGGTACCTCCCAGGAATCGAACCAGGGATCATCCAATTGCCGGTCGGATATGCTATCCACTACACCTAGGTCCTCGATCAATCAGAAATCGTAATTCTCCTACATAAGAGCGGAATCAATGCCCTGAGGGGGTACCTTCGCATGCCGTACATACTGTATATACATTTTAACTGCAAACAACACAGTATAATTAATGTAAAGAACGACGCTTGTGTAGAAGAGCGTTCCGCATGCGAAGGTGCCCCCTCAGGGCATTTGATTCCGCTCGTATGTAGGAGAATTACGATTTCTGATTGATCGAGGACCTAGGTGTAGTGGATAGCATATCCGACGGCAATTGGATGAACCCGGGTTCGATTCCTGGGAAGTACCTCATTTTTCATTTGTTCGTTCTCCCTCCTCATCTTGTGCGGAACGCTCTTCTACACAAGCGTCGTTCTTTACATTAATTATACTGTGTGTTGTTTGCAGTTAATATATATATATATATATATATATATATATATATATATATATGTGTGTGTGTGTGTGTGTGTGTGTGTGTGTATATATATTATATATATATTAAGAGAGACAAACAACGACAAGAAAAGACAGCAGACAATGACAAACATACAGACAGACAACGACAGACAAAGTTAGACGATAACAATGACAGATGCAGATACACAATGACAGAGACAGACAGACAGGCAGCGACGGACAAAGACATAATAACAACGACAGATGCAGATACACAATGACAGAGACAGACAGACAGGCAGCGACGGACAAAGACATAATAACAACGACAGACAGATGCAGATAATGATAGACAACGACAGACAGACATACAAATACAAACAAACAAACAAACAAACATAGACAGACAAGCGGACGCAGACAGACAACGACCCAGACAAAATATCCAGAAAATTCTTTGGATCCTTCGACTTTACATGCAAAGCCTGTGATTAGGTTATAAAAAGAATGTGTCGTGCGTCAAAGAAATTTGTAGATCGTGCAAGTTAATATATCACCTTTGCCTTTGGTCGCGTGATTCGACAATCAGACTGTGGCCACAGTGAAAGAAGTAGGAGGAGGGCTGCAAAAGGGATGATTCAAAATCTCATCGCAGATTCTCAAGAGACAAATAAATGAGGTACTAACCACCGATCAGGGAGGCCATCAGTGGTTACAGAACGGATACAAAGGGGCTTTGCTTACCACGTGAGACCCATTCCACTTATCTTTTCCACGGGTTTGCGGATTATCATCACCTACCACAATGACGGCTTAACGTTATTTGGCTGAACTAAGTTACAATGAACGTGTGGTTGCGAAAACTACTGTCTTGAGCCACCAATGTAAAGTTATTAGAGTAACAGGAGTAAATGCAAAAAACCACTTTTTTCTACGTGAAGGTCAAAATATGATAATAAAAACCCACTCTAATAGACAGAGTTTATTTCCACAACAGTTTCGATGCCCACTTGCATCCTCTTCGGGTGCCAGTGGGCATCGAAACTGTTGTGGAAATAAACTCTGTCTATTAGAGTGGGTTTTTATTATTATAACAGGAGTAAAGTGATGATACACAGATCAATGACACGTTGCATTGTCTTCGGTCGTCTGCTTTTACTAATCATTTCACATCGAATAGCCGCTCGTCGGTGTGGAAATCATACCTTAAAGATTGGTGTATATATATAATATATATATATATATATATATATATATATATATACACCTGACTAACCATTTCGTATAATTATTATTATTATTATTATTATTAATATTATTATTATTATTATTATTTTGTCATTTTATATGTAGAGTATTATATACAAAATCGTTAGCCAAATGTCAACCTCCCTTGAGAGTGTGACTAATCAAGCATGTCAGGAATCTTATTTGAAGCTTACAGTTTGTCTCGATGGTTTTAGTATGACGCAATCATAGTATACAATTTCAAATGTTAAAAATAGTGACTTGGTTTTTATAAGAGACGTGTTAATTTTGTTAATTACGTATTCTTTTGAGAGATATCCTTCCCATTGTTCCAGTTGGGTATTTTGCAGTTAAATACCTAATAGAAATGTTGTGTCGTACGTTACGTTTGAAGCATTCCGGGTATCTAAATATAAACTAACTTATAAAATTTTAGAAGTAAGTGGGAATAGTAACTTCAAAGATGAAATAATTCCTTTGTACCATCTCGAGGATGTCTTTATCATAACTAATAAAAATATACTTAAGAAGCTTACATTTAAAGTGCACGACGCATTAATCATTGGAAAATGACGCTCATACTACACGCTAATTGCGTTAATGATAAATACATTCCTTTATAACAAAACAAATAATAATAATGGTAATAATAATACAAGATAAATAAAAATAAAAATTTGTAAGGTCAAGGTATCTAAGGCTCATTGCCAATGTATTTAATAGTCAGGTATTTAAAAATTAGACTCTGTATCCCAACAGAAAAGAGTGTGTAATCGTATCTTAATGTCTTTATGTAATATATATAAATAGAGTATATGTAATCTCCACTTATATGTCTTAAACTTACCGCAGATAATCTTTGTATCTCTGTTTCTTTGTCTCTCTGTCTTTAAAATCACTATAAATAACCTCAATTCTCTCTGCATTATCTTATAAGATTTGTCAAATAACTCCATTATGCTAATAAAGCCTAAAATTTGCTTCCAAGTTCTGTGTCATGTATGTGTAGGAAAACATTGATTGTCCCATTACATATGTAAAATATATATGTGTGTGTATATATATGTATCATGTGTAATGTGTATCCTTTTCACAATAACCAACTTAATCCAAGACTCTGCCTCCGTGCAATGTGCATCACTGTTAATAGATTAATATTATCGCAAGACGTATATTAACACTACAAGATTTCCAGTGGGAGGATTTCTGATTTAGTTTCTTTGGCTCTTTATACACTAATAATCTCTTTGGGTCAACACCCCACCTTCTATTCTTTTTGGAACAAATTTCTTATAGAATCAATGTCAAACTCATGGATAATTATACATTTTCATGAGCTAGATAGAGTAAGGTATAGAAGGTATAGAAGTCCCAGTAAAACAAAATAATAATAATAAACCCCATCAGCTCATTTACATTACAGTTTCTACTGGGGTTGATTTTTGTAATTGTAATAGAAGTTCTGGAACGAGTTGGTCATTCTGCAAAGGGTCAAAGGGTATTTGAGTTTTATATTCTCATTTCCTGATGGTTTGGTGGTTCCCTCTGCCCTCTACGTAAAATTTCTGTAAACTATAGGAAGTGGGAGGGGTTCTATCGCTTTCGGAAGAGAACTTCACTGAAAACCCATCACCAATAATAATAGTAGTAATGTTCGGGGTTGTCCAATTTCGTTCGTAATGGCAATGGTCATTTTACGGAGGGAACCTACAGCTTTACGCGAAATTCAACCCACCTCCTGGTAGCTACATCATCTGAACGCATAGGACGGTCACCTATCCAACAACTAAGTAGACCCAACGTCGCTTTACCTCACTTATCTAACGGGAAGTAGTGTTGCGATGTGACCACGACGTAACGTCGCCACCAGTGAATGTATAGCGCCATCTAATAAATAAAGAAAAAATGTTGATCACGTATTATTTCTGTTAGAATGAAACAACTGTGAAAAAAAAAGGAGGTGGAGTCACTGGCAGTTTAATGACTGTTCAGAAACGTAATGAATTAAAAGATGCCCCGCCCTCCATTGTCATGAAGTGACTATCACCCTCAATACCTAATCGATCCTTCTACCCAACATATAGAGTATATAATTATAGCCCAGCGCTCGCCTCAACATACAGTAAAGGAGTGGGCAATTAAGTAAAATACACCCCACAACGGCAAGTTATAGATTGGGCATAATGATGGGTGGGAAGCCGGGGTAGGGGAGGGTTAACTTGGCGAGCCATTGAACGAGTGCCAACTCGCTAAAAAAAAAAAAAAATAGCGAGCATGTTTCAACACGTTACAGCTTGTGGTAAAATTTATTTAACACTGGATTTCTTTAATTTCGACATCATTTACGATATTTTTTCGAGTTGATGATATAGACAGATATACCACAGACAAACTAACTTTATTGTGAATATATATATATATATATATATATATATATATATATATATATATATATAGAGAGAGAGAGAGAGAGAGAGAGAGAGAGAGAGAGTTACAAGGAGTTACAAGGAAAAGAAGTACCTCAAAAGGCCTTGCGGCCCATACCGAGGAGGTACCAATGGCAACGGGTGCCAGGGAAAATTTTGTAAAAGTTTATTTTTCTTTCAACTATCCTAGCAGTAGTAGAAAACTGGATAGAAAAGTAGAAGGCTCTCTCCCCACCCTCCGCTCCCTCCCTGCCAGAGGCAGGTACGGAAAAAGGTTGAAGAAAATACCTTGACCCTGGAAAAGTAGCCAAGGAAATTTTACAGGAAAGTGGAGAATATATAAATAGCTCTATATTTAGCTTGCTCACAGAGACACCGAGCAAGCGAACTCCTGCAGAGTTTTCTGAGGTTTTAATCTTAAACTATGAGTGTGTTCAGTACTTTGTCTAGCCTATTTTTAAACAAATTTACACTTTGACTGGAAACAACCTCTGAGGGAAGTTGGTTCCAGATATATTAACTATTTTATAGGAAAATAAATTTCCGCAGACTGAGGTCCTAAATGTATTTACACACTCAAATAGTGTGCAAGATTTCGTCTACCCTTTTCTTGAACTGATCCACAGAGGAACTGTTCACAACTTCCGAAGGTAACCTGTTCCATGTGTCACAGATCTTATACGTAAAGTAATTCCCACACACACTAGTCCTAAACCGTTTCAAATCCAACTTCCAACCATTGTTGCGAGTTGGGTTATCATTTAAACTAAACATACTTCTAAAATCGACATCGTTGAACCCGCGTAAGAGCTTGAAAACCTCGATCAGTTGACCGCGCAGCCTCCGAGTTTCAAGCGAAAACAAGTTCAGGGCGCGTAACCGTCGATTGTAGCCCATATGTCTAACGGAAGGGATTAACTTTGTGGCCCTCGCCTGCACTCGCTCCAGCCTCTCAATATCTTTCCTGAGGGTGGGCGACCAGAACTGCACAGCATACTCCAGGTGCGGCCGAACAAGGGAATTGTACAGTGAGAACACAATCTCCTTGTTCCGAAACTGAAATTGCCTCCTGATATAACCCAATAGTTTCTGGGCTTTCTTTTCCACCTCTACACACTGTTTCGTAAACTTAAGGTCGCTGCTAATTAGCACACCCAAGTCCTTTTCTAAATCAGTCACCTCGATATTACTACCCAACATCGAGTAGTCCGACTTGGGATTGGCGTAGCCAATGTGCATCACTTTGCATTTACCCAAGTTAAACGGCATTTGCCATTTTTCGGACCACTCTCCTATCCTACCTAGGTCCGCACGCAGTTCCTCGATCGCTTCGGGCGTCCCAACATTGGCCCCAAGCTTGGTGTCATCAGCGAATTTGGCGATCCGACTGACGATGCCACCGTCGATATTATTTATGTAAATGATAAACAGCGGCGGCCCCAAAACGGAACCCTGAGGAACCCCACTAGTGACCGAGGCCCAACCCGAACTAGCACCTTTAATTACAACCCTCTGCCGCCTATTCTACAGCCAGTTTTCAATCCACCTACCTATTTCCCCACCGATACCCAGCGCGCGCACTTTCGCCATTAGCCGGCGGTGAGGTACCTTATCAAAGGCTTTCTGAAAGTCGAGATAAAGTATATCAATCGCCCTACTCTTATCGTACTCACCCAACATGACGTGGAAAAACTCGCGCAAGTTGGTGAGACACGACCTATGCCGTCTAAACCCATGTTGGGAGTCCCCAAGCAGCTTGTAGGAATCCAAATGGTCACCGATCCTATCCGCTATTATCCCCTCTAATAATTTACCTACAACTGAAGTGAGACTAATAGGACGATAGTTCCCTGGACTTTCGTGATCCCCTTTCTTAAAGATAGGGGTCACCTTGGCTTCCCTCCAGTCACCAGGCACCTGGCCCGTCTCCAACGATTTGTTGAAGACTGTAGCCAGGTGGGGAGCCACCTGGTCGCGCACCTCCCGCAACACTCTGGGGAGAAACTGGTCTGGCCCAGGAGCCTTAAACGCGCTCAGTTTGTCTATTCTATCGGCAACGACTGTCGCGGTACATCGAACATTATCCAGGCCAGCACCTTCGTGCCTCACACCTGGCTCGGGGATGATGCGGGTGTCCTCCCTGGTGAGAGAGAGAGAGAGAGAGAGAGAGAGAGAGAGAGAGAGAGAGAGAGAGAGAGAGAGAGAGAGAGAGAGAGTATTATTAACTAAATCGGATTAAGGTTTTTAAAGTAGTGTTTACATATTTAATTGCAAATAAAAGGAGCGAAAATGTATAACAGTTTTTCAATTTTAAATAAAAGTATTTTTGATTTATTTATAATTTAAATAAACAACAAATAAATAAGTGAAGTAATAAATAATGTTTAATGTTTACTTCTGTTTCAAAATTTATTGGTCCGTAAAGGCAATTCTACGTCAATTAACCAACTGTAAATGTTCTGCCTACTCTCTCTCTCTCTCTCTCTCTCTCTCTCTCTCTCTCTCTCTCTCTCTCGCGAAAGTGCGCGCGCTGGGTATCGGTGGGGAAATAGGTAGGTGGATTGAAATTGGCTGAGGAATAGGCGGCAGAGGGTGGTAATTAAAGGGGCTAGTTCGGGTTGGGCCTCGGTCACTAGTGGGGTTCCTCAGGGTTCCGTTTTGGGGCCACTGTTGTTTACCATTTACATAAATAATATCGACGGTGGCATCGTCAGTCGGATCGCCAAATTCGCTGATGACACCAAGCTTGGGGCCAATGTTGGGACGCCCGAAGCGATCGAGGAACTGCGTGCGGACCTAGGTAGGATAGGAGAGTGGTCCGAAAAATGGCAAATGCCGTTTAACTTGGGTAAATGCAAAGTGATGCACATTGGCTACGCCAATCCCAAGTCGGACTACTCGATGTTGGGCAGTAATATCGAGGTGACTGATTTAGAAAAGGACTTGGGTGTGCTAATTAGCAGCGACCTTAAGTTTACGAAACAGTGTGTAGAGGTGGAAAAGAAAGCCCAGAAACTATTGGGTTATATCAGGAGGCAATTTCAGTTTCGGAACAAGGAGATTGTGCTCTCACTGTACAATTCCCTTGTTCGGCCGCACCTGGAGTATGCTGTGCAGTTCTGGTCGCCCACCCTCAGGAAAGATATTGAGAGGCTGGAGCGAGTGCAGGCGAGGGCCACAAAGTTAATCCCTTCCGTTAGGCATATGGGCTACAATCGACGGTTACGCGCCCTGAACTTGTTTTCGCTTGAAACTCGGAGGCTGCGCGGTCAACTGATCGAGGTTTTCAAGCTCTTACGAGGGTTCAACGATGTCGATTTTAGAAGTATGTTTAGTTTAAATGATAACCCAACTCGCAACAATGGTTGGAAGTTGGATTTGAAACGGTTTAGGACTAGTGTGTGTGGGAATTACTTTACGTATAAGATCTGTGACACATGGAACAGGTTACCTTCGGAAGTTGTGAACAGTTCCTCTGTGGATCAGTTCAAGAAAAGGTTAGACGAAATCTTGCACACTATTTGAGTGTGTAAAGACATTTAGGACCTCTGTCTGCGGAAATTTCTTTTCCTATAAAATAGTTAATATCTGGAACCAACTTCCCTCAGAGGTTGTTTCCAGTCAAAGTGTAAATCTGTTTAAAAATAGGCTAGACAAAGTACTGAACACACTCATAGTTTAAGATTAAAACCTCAGAAAACTCTGCAGGAGTTCGCTTGCTTGGTGTCTCTGTGAGCAAGCTAAATATAGAGCTATTTATATATTCTCCACTTTCCTGTAAAATTTCCTTGGCTACTTTTCCAGGGTCAAGGTATTTTCTTCAACCTTTTTCCGTACCTGCCTCTGGCAGGGAGGGAGCGGAGGGTGGGGAGAGAGCCTTCTACTTTACTATCCAGTTTTCTACTACTGCTAGGATAGTTGAAAGAAAAATAAACTTTTACAAAATTTTCCCTGGCTCCCATTGCCATTGGTACCTCCTCGGTATGGGCCGCAAGGCCTTTTGAGGTACTTCTTTTCCTTGTAACTCCTTGTAACTCTCTCTCTCTCTCTCTCTCTCTCTCTCTCTCTCTCATAATGACAAACACTATTTTTTTCTTTTTCATGATGTCTTTTGCTTATATTGAGGTTCTAAATGTAGCGGGGCTAGGCTGCTTTTCCCGAAGCTGGATCCAATCTGCTTTGCCGATAGCTGGTGAGGGAAGCTATATTTTTGGAACCTCTTTGCAAGTGACCCGTTGCCCATGTCGGGCTAACATCATGAAAAAGAAAAAACTATAGTGTTTGTCATTTACCATTACTTATTCGGACTATAGTGGATTTAATTTTCCCAGAAGAGTTCCTTGTTCCATGTACGGTTTGTGTGTAGCAAAAACCTCAGGGAACCATTCTGAGTTCACTCATATATATATATATATATATAATAATGAACAGGAACACCAGAGAAAATAAACATCCTTCAAGGTTTAATAGTACCAACGTTTCGGAATGCACTAATTCCATCTTCAGGGCTTAACCAAAACATAGCAGATCTATCGATGATTCGTCAGAATTTAGGTCTGGTTTTAGTTTATAAATAAACAGAGACTCCATAATTTTAAGCTTAAGGTCAGAGCTTCCAGCAGCAAGTACGGTGAAATTAGACTGTGAAATTGGGTGGTTATTGTTGTGCGAGTGATTACGTATGAGAGAATTAGGTGGTTTGCCAAGGGGTAAATTTGTACGGACCGATTTACCGAGATGTTCGTAAATACGAGATTTTAAATGTCTTTTAGTTTTACCTATATATGACCCCATACAGTGGTCACACTTGTATTGATAAACTATAGATGACTTAAGAAGTGTAGGAATAACATCCTTGTATTTAAATAAATGGTAAATCGATTTAGACGGGGTGAATATAATTTTAATACACAGTTGTGGGTAGAATTCCTTGAGCAATTTTAAAAGTTTATTTCTAATGCTAAAACTTGAGGTTCCCATATAGGGCAAAGTGAAATACAGGATATCTTTGGGGACTGTAATTAAGTTTCTAGTTGTAGGGCTTATTAGTCTATTTAAGGTTCTGCCTATTGTAGTCTCCACCAGTCTAGAAGGGAAATTATTCTTGGCAAGGAGTTTTCGGATGAAATCTAGTTCATCGTGTAGTTTGAAGTAATCTGAACAGATATTGAAAGCTCTATTGGTCAGAGTCGAGATTAAATTTCGTTTGAAACCTAAAGGGATAAAGGAAGAAAAGTTCATAGTAAGATTGGTAAATGTCGGCTTTCGGTAAACGGAAGTTTCAAAAGAGGAATTAGTTTTTATTATCTTAATGTCCAAAAAGGACAGAGAGCTATTAGATTCAACTTCTGAAGTAAATTGAATGTTAGGGTGCTTAGAATTAAGGTAATTACGAAACAAAGGGATATGGTCTGGTGATTTAAACAGGAGAAAAGTGTCATCAATATATCTTCTATAAAAAACCGGTTTAAAGTTGGAAGGACACTCATTCAACCATTTGACTTCATGATGACACAGAAACGCGTTAGCTAAGGTGGGACCAAGAGGCAGACCCATTTGAACACCTTCAGTCTGTTTAAAATATTCACCGTTGAATATAAATATAAGGTCTTCCACGGAAAATTTTAATAGTTCTTTCATTTGGCCTCTATTAAAACCCTGCACAGTATCAGTATTATTAAAAAGATTATCAATACATATATCAATAGTTTCTGCAACAGGCACATTGGTAAATAAAGATTTTACATCGAAGCTAGCCATTGTGTAAGAATTATTATTTAATGAGGTAATTTCTCTAACGAAAGAAAAAGAATCCCGTGCTGTATACAAATTATAAGTTATAGGTGATAGTATGGGAACCAAGAATTTTGAAAGGTTATAACTAAAAGTTCCAAGAGCCGATAAAATTGGCCTAAGCGGACAATTAGGTTTGTGTATTTTAGGGAGTCCATACATAATGCCTGGGCTGGATCCAGAAACAAATAATTTAGTAAAAACCGTGTCTGAGATTATATTATTAGATTTAAGTTTTCTAAGATACCTATTAATTTTATCTTCCTGTTTTAAAATTAAAGCAAAAATGTCACCAGTTACTTTAGTAAATCTAGTTGCATCATTTAAAATATCTAACACTTTATCAACATAAACATTCCTGTCCAAAAGAACAACGCCATTGCCTTTGTCTGGTCTTGTAACCACCAATGACTTGTCCAAAGACAGATTTCTTAGACTTTGAAAACTCTTCCACCTCCATATTAGATCTATTGCCATAAGGGTTAAAAGCATAAAATGAAGTAAAAGCTAAATTACGTAAATTATTAGATAAAAAGTTAAAACCTTTACTATGTGGGTCAAAGAATGAATGTTTAAAAAGGTCCTTAAAAAATAACTCAAAGTTGAGGAAATAATTGTAAAAATTAAGTTTCTTTGGAGTAAAAGAGAATTTCAGGCCTTTACAAAGGGCAGATTTTTGAATATCACTGAGAACTTTGGAAGAATAATTAAAGATGAGATCATTAGCTGCTAGATTATTACTCGTATTATATCCTAATTTTTGGAGTTTCCTGTTCTGAACAAAATTCACCCTTGCAATACATTTCAAATTGCCCGTCTGAATGACGTTCAAAAGATGTGTTGAATCTATACCAGACACCAGAGACTTAAAATCACAAGTAGACCGATTAAGATCCCGATTACATTCACTAATGAGCCTTTTCTTAAATTTAATTTCTGCATCTAGTAATTGTTTTTGACAGTTCCTATAGGTTTCACTTTTTTGTAAATGAAAGTTACTAAGTTTGAACCTCAAAAAGCCAGGAATCAAACCCTGGTTTCTGCAGCAAGTAAGGAACCGCAAATCACACTGAAGTTTTCTAGCCTTGTAGTCAAGTTTTTCAAGTCTTCTATACATGTGCAATGCTGGTCTTCCATAGCGTTTGGTGATTATATCGGCTATTGATTGGTGGCGTGGAAAACGCAGTTTAATAATGAACAGGAACACCAGAGAAAATACAAACATCCTTCAAGGTTTAATAGTACCAACGTTTCGGAATGCACTAATTCCATCTTCAGGGATAGGCTATAATGAGTTATGAGCGGATCTAGGATCTAAAGTATGTTGTTTCTAAGTAGGCTGGACTAAGATTGATAGCTGCAGTCACGCTGCTATAGTTTTGTGTCTCATGGGTATTGCATCATGTGTTGAAACATGGAATAGTTGCTTTCATTGGTTAGATCTGACATTGCCATGTATTGCAAGATGAAATAATTAAATACTAAAAATTAAAATCTTCTTTTGAATTGAATAAATTGTTTTAGAAATTTGCAAACAATTTATTCAATTCAAAAGAAGATTTTAATTTTTAGTATTTAATTATTTCATCTTGCAATACATGGCAATGTCAGATCTAACCAATGAAAGCAACTATTCCATGTTTCAACACATGATGCAATACCATGAGACACAAAACTATAGCAGCGTGACTGCAGCTATCAATCTTAGTCCAGCCTACTTAGAAACAACATACTTTAGATCCTAGATCCGCTCATAACTCATTATAGCCTATCCCTGAAGATGGAATTAGTGCATTCCGAAACGTTGGTACTATTAAACCTTGAAGGATGTTTGTATTTTCTCTGGTGTTCCTGTTCATTATTAAACTGCGTTTTCCACGCCACCAATCAATAGCCGATATAATCACCAAACGCTATGGAAGACCAGCATTGCACATGTATAGAAGACTTGAAAAACTTGACTACAAGGCTAGAAAACTTCAGTGTGATTTGCGGTTCCTTACTTGCTGCAGAAACCAGGGTTTGATTCCTGGCTTTTTGAGGTTCAAACTTAGTAACTTTCATTTACAAAAAAGTGAAACCTATAGGAACTGTCAAAAACAATTACTAGATGCAGAAATTAAATTTAAGAAAAGGCTCATTAGTGAATGTAATCGGGATCTTAATCGGTCTACTTGTGATTTTAAGTCTCTGGTGTCTGGTATAGATTCAACACATCTTTTGAACGTCATTCAGACGGGCAATTTGAAATGTATTGCAAGGGTGAATTTTGTTCAGAACAGGAAACTCCAAAAATTAGGATATAATACGAGTAATAATCTAGCAGCTAATGATCTCATCTTTAATTATTCTTCCAAAGTTCTCAGTGATATTCAAAAATCTGCCCTTTGTAAAGGCCTGAAATTCTCTCTTACTCCAAAGAAACTTAATTTTTACAATTATTTCCTCAACTTTGAGTTATTTTTTAAGGACCTTTTTAAACATTCATTCTTTGACCCACATAGTAAAGGTTTTAACTTTTATCTAATAATTTACGTAATTTAGCTTTTACTTCATTTTATGCTTTTAACCCTTATGGCAATAGATCTAATATGGAGGTGGAAGAGTTTCAAAGTCTAAGAAATCTGTCTTTGGACAAGTCATTGGTGGTTACAAGACCAGACAAAGGCAATGGCGTTGTTCTTTTGGACAGGAATGTTTATGTTGATAAAGTGTTAGATATTTTAAATGATGCAACTAGATTTACTAAAGTAACTGGTGACATTTTTGCTTTAATTTTAAAACAGGAAGATAAAATTAATAGGTATCTTAGAAAACTTAAATCTAATAATATAATCTCAGACACGGTTTTTACTAAATTATTTGTTTCTGGATCCAGCCCAGGCATTATGTATGGACTCCCTAAAATACACAAACCTAATTGTCCGCTTAGGCCAATTTTATCGGCTCTTGGAACTTTTAGTTATAACCTTTCAAAATTCTTGGTTCCCATACTATCACCTATAACTTATAATTTGTATACAGCACGGGATTCTTTTTCTTTCGTTAGAGAAATTACCTCATTAAATAATAATTCTTACACAATGGCTAGCTTCGATGTAAAATCTTTATTTACCAATGTGCCTGTTGCAGAAACTATTGATATATGTATTGATAATCTTTTTAATAATACTGATACTGTGCAGGGTTTTAATAGAGGCCAAATGAAAGAACTATTAAAATTTTCCGTGGAAGACCTTATATTTATATTCAACGGTGAATATTTTAAACAGACTGAAGGTGTTCAAATGGGTCTGCCTCTTGGTCCCACCTTAGCTAACGCGTTTCTGTGTCATCATGAAGTCAAATGGTTGAATGAGTGTCCTTCCAACTTTAAACCGGTTTTTTATAGAAGATATATTGATGACACTTTTCTCCTGTTTAAATCACCAGACCATATCCCTTTGTTTCGTAATTACCTTAATTCTAAGCACCCTAACATTCAATTTACTTCAGAAGTTGAATCTAATAGCTCTCTGTCCTTTTTGGACATTAAGATAATAAAAACTAATTCCTCTTTTGAAACTTCCGTTTACCGAAAGCCGACATTTACCAATCTTACTATGAACTTTTCTTCCTTATCCCTTTAGGTTTCAAACGAAATTTAATCTCGACTCTGACCAATAGAGCTTTCAATATCTGTTCAGATTACTTCAAACTACACGATGAACTAGATTTCATCCGAAAACTCCTTGCCAAGAATAATTTCCCTTCTAGACTGGTGGAGACTACAATAGGCAGAACCTTAAATAGACTAATAAGCCCTACAACTAGAAACTTAATTACAGTCCCCAAAGATATCCTGTATTTCACTTTGCCCTATATGGGAACCTCAAGTTTTAGCATTAGAAATAAACTTTTAAAATTGCTCAAGGAATTCTACCCACAACTGTGTATTAAAATTATATTCACCCCGTCTAAATCGATTTACCATTTATTTAAATACAAGGATGTTATTCCTACACTTCTTAAGTCATCTATAGTTTATCAATACAAGTGTGACCACTGTATGGGGTCATATATAGGTAAAACTAAAAGACATTTAAAATCTCGTATTTACGAACATCTCGGTAAATCGGTCCGTACAAATTTACCCCTTGGCAAACCACCTAATTCTCTCATACGTAATCACTCGCACAACAATAACCACCCAATTTCACAGTCTAATTTCACCGTACTTGCTGCTGGAAGCTCTGACCTTAAGCTTAAAATTATGGAGTCTCTGTTTATTTATAAACTAAAACCAGACCTAAATTCTGACGAATCATCGATAGATCTGCTATGTTTTGGTTAAGCCCTGAAGATGGAATTAGTGCATTCCGAAACGTTGGTACTATTAAACCTTGAAGGATGTTTATTTTCTCTGGTGTTCCTGTTCATTATTAAACTGCGTTTTCCACGCCACCAATCAATAGCCGATATATATATATATATATATATATATATATTTATATATATATATATATATATATATATATATATATATATATATATATATATATATATATATATATATATATATATATATATATATATATATATATATATATATATATATATATATTAAAAATTTGAAATAAAATATAGTCATGTAAATTTAATAATGTTTATTTTATAAAAGCAAACTCGGCTTTTGTATATGTAGTTTATTTTTGCTTTTGATTAAAGTGAATATTTTTATTATAAAATTATTTTTCTAGTGTTAATTTAAATTTGCAAAAGAATGTAAGAATGTATGAAACTGTCAACAATATATCATATATATGCACACACCTCGTTAACCTCGTTGCTGTTCAGTGTGATGGTTTCTCTTCACACGAAGTTCAAGCTGGTGGCTCCTCCTCTAGGTCTGGCTTGGTGGAGGAGCAAGTTGCTTTCTTGCGCTCTCCACCGTATATAGCCAGGTACACTCGGCTAATCTGGTACCGTCCTGAGCCAGGCATCTAGTCTTCTCTTGAAGACTTCAACTTTAACCCCTGTAACGTTTCTGAGGTCCTTTGGAAGCTGGTTAAAAACTCTTGGCCCCCTGACAACCAAGCTATTTTCTTTCAGTGTTGAAGAGGTCCCTTTCGGGCCTTTAATTTGGAAACAAGACACCCTGCCTTTCCTATTTTCCAGTGTTGTTTGAATGGTAATTGGGTTTAGTTTGAGGTTTAGTACCAGTTTTCGATCATTTTCCATATGTAGATTATGGTGTACCTCTCTTTTCTTCTTCCCAGGGAGTACAGATTTAGTTTACGTAGTCTTTCCCAGTAGTTCAGTTCTTTTCAGCCATCAATCTTGGCTGTGAAATGTGTCTGAGTTTCTTCTAGTCTATTAGTTTCTTCCTTTTTATATGGGGACGTCAAGACTGAGCAATATTCAAGTTTTGGTATAATCAGTGTTTTTAGCAGGGAATCATTACTGTCCTGTCCCTTCTTTTGAACGCTCTTAGTACCTGTCCCGCGACTGTTTTTGCTTTATTTATAGCTATCTGATTTTGTGTTTCGAATTTCGCATCATCTGTCATTATTACCCCTAGATCGATCACTTTCGTGCTTCTCTGAATTTCCTGACTATCTGGAGCATAATATGCAGCCTGTTTAAGTTCCTCATTTCTATCATATCTCAAGAGCTGAAATTTCTCGGTGTAAAATGTCATGTTGTTGTCTTTTGAGCATTTGTATATTTTGTTCGTGTCCCCCTGCAAGGCCTCCACCTCAGTGACATCGCTGATTTTTCTGGTGATCTTTATGTCGTCTGCAAAGGATGTTACTATACTGTTGCTGTTTACTCCGCTGTCTGTCTGTTAACATGATAATGAACAGGAGTGGGGCCAGTACTGCCCCTTGTGATACTGAGCTGCATACTTCCGATTCTGATGATGATATACCTTGAATTTTGACGACCTGTAGACGTTCTCTGAGGAAGTTGTAGATCCATTTTCCCACTTTGCCTATTATTCCCATATATTTCATTTTATGTGCTATTATACTATGATCCCATTTGTCGAAAGCTTTAGCAAAATCCGTGTATATGACATCGTAGTTGTCATTGCCTTCCACTGCATCTAGGATATTGTTGTAGTACTCTATTAGTTGTGATAGGCATGATCTACCTCATCGGAATCCGTGCTGATTTTCGTTGAATCTTTCCAGTGTCTCCAAGAAATTGTAGATTTTCTCTCTAATTATTCTTTCAAATACTTTGGTGAGGTGGGACGTCAATGACACTGGTCTGTAGTTCCTTGCTTGAGATCTATCCTCTCCTTTATATATAGGGACAATGTCTGCTCTTTTCAAGATGCTCGGTATTTCCCCAGTGTCTGGGGATCTTCTCCGTATCCAGTATAAAGGTGTAGCTATTTCATTTTTACAATTTTTATTCAATAATGCATTCCAATTATCCGGACCTGCAGCTGAATGTGGTTTCATTTGTCCTATAGCTCTCGCTACATCTTCTGGGGTAAAATCAGTCTGTTATACACTCTTGCAATTTCTCTTCAAAGAATGCATCTATGTCAGGTATCGCTTTGTCACTTTTTGGGGTACTGAAGACTGATTCATACTGGGATCTCAATGTTTCAGATATTTCTTTTAGATCGTCGATTATTCATTATTTCTCTTCCTTAGGGGCCCAATAGCGGCCCGCGTTTTTGTTTTCCTTTCGCAAAGCTATAGAAGTATTTTGGATTTTCCTTCATTGCTTCTACCGCCTTTTCCTCTTCCCTCTCAGTATGGTCCTTTATCAAGGTTTGTATTTCCCTATCGATACCCTCCAGTTTTTCTTATATTACTTTCCTGGCATTTTCTCCGCAGTTGGCTAACTTCGCCTCCACTCTCTTTCTTTTGCGGAATATTCTTCTCTTTTGCCTCTGTTGCCAGCTCCTCTTTCCTTTTGGCTGTGATTTTGGAGCATATTTTTCTAAAATTCTCAGCGTCTTTTCTTCCAAGGTTGTTAGCATTTCTTAAGTTGTTTTATTCTCTAAAACTGTTCTCCACTCTATTTGGGCCATGTGCAATCTGATTGCTTCCCAATTTATAGTCTTGGAGTATAAGTTAAAGGCCCCAAATTTTCTTCTTTCCTCAATATGTGTCTTGTCTTTTAATGTTGTCTTCATATTTGTTGATATCTCAATTAAGTTGTGGTCTGAGATAATGGTTGGGGTTATTTTTATATCAGCAATCAAGTTCGTGTTATTCGTGAATACCAGATCTATGCAGTTATTTTTTCTGATATTTTCTGTTATCTCCTGTGTCAGCATGAACTCATTTGTGAGAGCTTGCTCTTGGTTTCTCTTGTGCCCCCGTTGTCCTCATATATATATATATATATTATATATATATATATATATATATATATATACAGGGCGTCCCAAAAAAATGTATACACACTTTAACAGCTGATAGCTCAATTGATGTTTCTTTCTTTCCCAGTTAAACCCATTAGAATTAATAATGGCAGTCAGACTAAGCTTTGAACAAAGGAAATTCATTCTAAAATGCTACTGGAAGTGTGAAAAAGCAGTTGAAGTGCAAAGACAGTTTAGGAGGGAGTTTCAAACAGATCCACCAACGCGACTTACCATCACTCGAATTAGAGATAAGTTTGAAGCCGATGGAACTGTTCAGAATGTCCACAAGAAGCGTTCCGGAAGACCACGGACATCGACAAGCCCCACAAAGCAAGAAAGAGTACTGGAAACGTATCACCAAAGTCCAAGAAAATCTGTGCGGCAAGCGAGTCGTGAGGTAGGAATTTCAGAATCGTCTGTCCAACGCATTTTGAAGCGCTGTCAATGGAAAAGTTACATTCCAAGATTAGTCCATGCTATTAATGAAGATGATCCGGACCGAAGAGTGGAGTATTTCGAGTGGTACTTGGCACGATGTGGATGTGGATTGGACGAAGGGGTTTCGTAGAATACCCTCCGCGTTCACCAGACCTCACACCACTAGACTTTTTTTTATGGGGATACTTAAAAGACAAAGTCTACGCTATAAAACCTGCAACAGTCGCTGAATTGAGAGCAGCCATTGAATGAGAATGCACACAAATACCAAACGAAATGTTTCGTGATGTTTGCGATTCCATTGCTTAGCGTTATCAGCAGTGCCTGGACCAGAACGGACGTCAGTTTGAAAACAGGCGTTGACAAAACAATTAAATAATGTCTGTAGATTCTATTACATTTTGAAAATGAAATGTATTTTAATAAACACTGCCTTTATAATTATTTAAAGTGTGTATAAATTTTTTTGGGACGCCCTGTATATATTCCTATCCACCTTTTTGTATTTTATAAATGGGAAGTTA
The DNA here is from genome assembly GCA_023014485.1 of Bathynomus jamesi. Classification (NCBI taxonomy): domain Eukaryota; kingdom Metazoa; phylum Arthropoda; class Malacostraca; order Isopoda; family Cirolanidae; genus Bathynomus; species Bathynomus jamesi. Next base: position 217,114 of record JAJOZX010004454.1, on the reverse strand, counting down.
AAGTCTCCGCAGATCATTATATTGGGGAATGGAGGGTTTATGGCCTTTATTAGGTTTCTGATATCATCAATGGTCTCCGAGATTTTTCGGTTGGAGTATTTGGAGGTCTATAGATGACTATCAGTATCACGTTAGTTTTTCTATTTTCACTGCTAGGAGTTCTACAAAGCTGTTTAACTTACTTATCACCATATCTGTCTTATGACCTTCATGTACAGTACATTGGAGTGGAGTGAAAAAAATTTTTTTTGAATTTCAAAATGCTTGGGGTCGGGAAAGTTGCATATTTATGTAGAACATATTGTGTGAAATTTTTGTAATCGTACGGCTATAAATAAATTGTGCACACTGAACTTAAAGTTTTTAAAAATTGTCAAAATTACTAAAATTTCGCCATTTTTATTTTCAGTTTTTTTGGACACGTGCTGTGTGAAATTTTTGTAATTTTGTAATTTAATTAAAAAAACGCGAAATTTTAGTAATTTTGCCAATTTTTAAAAACTTTAAGTTCAGTGTGCACAATTTAATTATAGCCGTACGATTACAAAAATTTCACACAGTACGTTTCACATAAATATGCAACTTTCCCGACCCCAAGTATTTTGAAATTAAAAAAAAAAAATTTCACTCCACCCTAATGTACATATATAGCACAGCCACCTTTACGAGAGAGTGAGTGAGTGAATGTTGGCAACTGGGCGCAAGTAAGGTCGAGTGTGTGATAATTCACAGATGTAGTGGGGTATATTATTTTTGTCATGTAGCAAGTGTTGTAGTACCTTGGAACATGAAAATTTATGTAAAAAAAAGTCCAGGAATATTTTTACAGTCGGAAATGAAATGGTTAGGTTAGGTTACACTACACTACACTACACTACACTACGTTACGTTACGTTAGTCTTGTTAAAATTTGGTTAGGTTCAGTTAGTCTAGATTAGCAAGTACCTTACTACTTAATAACAGAAAACAACCTTCGTACTCTTCTCGTTTCGATATCACTAATGTCAGGTTAGGTTAAATTAGATTTGGTTAAATTAGATTTGGTTAAATTAGATTTGGTTAAATTAGATTTGGTTAAATAGTCTTTTTAGATATATAGATAAAAAAAAATACCTCGCTTATGCGGAGATATACAAACACAAACACATATGTATGTCATTCCCTGACGAGGTGTACTTCTGAATACACGAAAGACCTTGGAATAATTTTTCCTTTTCTTTGTGGGTTTGCATCATATGTGTGTGTGTGTGTGTGTGTGCGTGTGCGTGCGTGCGTGCTCGCGCGCGCGTGTGCTGGGAGAATAAATCGTACAAATTGGAGCTGTAACTTCAGAAAAAGTTTAAAGTATATATAAAGAATAATTAAAGGATAAAGTTTCGTTGAGAGACTTTTTTTTTTCATTGAAGAGTTAAAATTGCAAACGTAATTTCAAGTTTTTCTTTTGAATGATTTTATCCCCCTTTTTTTTCATGGTTTTGACGAGGTGTTAAAACTCAAATTTTAAATAATTTTTTTATTTTCGTCATTTTGGCAGAAGCGAAGAGCCCAAAAGAAATTTTAATTTTAGTATTTTAATTTTTCTCTTGATAGAAATCATGTATGAAGATGCTTTAGTGAAGTAATTAAAAATTTTACATTCAAATTCTGACAGAAATTTTTTTTGGCACAATTTGGCATAAAAAAAAAAAAAAAAAAAAAAAGGTTCTGACAAGGGTATTGTACTTGCAACGCGTAGCAGAAGTGCCAGACCGAAATGAGGTCATGGTAAATTCGAGGACCCCATACATAACTAATCTTTAGAGGAAAAGTTACAAACCCCCCCCCCCCCCCCCCCAAAAAAAAAACCGCTGTTTTGGTTTAACTTATTTCTAGAAATGGTCGTCAACTTTTTTTAAATTTTAGATATATTCCAGCGTTTTGAATACATTTTCATAATTTGTTAATTTTAGATGTATTTAATTTATATATCATTTAGATACATCATTTATATATCATTAGACATCTTTGATAATTTATTTTAGATACACTTCATTTTAGATACACTGTCATTTAATTAAAAAAACATTTCAATAATTTCTTTTAGATACATTTCATTTACATATGTATTTATTCTCATTTACTTCCGATACGCTTCATTTATGTGTTTACTACGATTTACTTTAGATACATTTCGATCACTTATTTTCGATAAAATTTGTTTGAATCATAAACAAACGTAATTTCAAGTTTGTTTCTTTTCTAAAGGAAACAAACAATATTTCCTTCTTCGACTTTTTTAAAACTCAAATCCGACCGCAAAATGGACTCAGAATCCGGAAACGACCTTATAATGGCAACCATTCTGCCCATGAAAGCTTGTATTCGATTTTATATTAATTGCATTGATAAAACTTAGGATCCTAAGAGGATTTGTAGAAAGTATAAAGTGTGTATATATATATATATATATATATATATATATATATATATATATATATATATATTATATAATATATATATATATATATGGGATGAATTTCACAATTAAACACGTGAAATGAATGAATGATGCAAACCTACAAGGAAAAAAGAAAAACGATTCTAAGGCCTTTCGTGTATTCAGAGCTACACCTCTTCAGGGAATGATTCATAGTCATATTCATTCCCTGACGAGGTGTAGCTCTGAATACACGAAAGGACTTGGAATCGTTTTTCTTTTTTCCTTGTGGATTTGCATTATACACACACACACACACACACACACACACACTTCATTTCTACTGGCACAATATTATCTCCCAAGAGTGACCTGAAGCTAATATACGAATTACAGTATAAAAATCATAGGTGAAAAACACGGTATAGCTTTTTACTTTTTTCCAATATAACTTTTTTGCTTTATACGGATGCCGGATGACGCTGAAAATGCTTCATAGATGATTTGAAGTGATGATAGAAAGAAATTGTATTTTCGAAAATTTATAAGCGATTATTAGATATTCTCCAAGATTGAGGAGCAGTATGTCATCCACACGTACAAATTGGCATATTCACGGAAGGTTTTACGTCGTTGAGACTAAATGTTTGTGGTCCGGTTTGTGCAGAGTAAGCTTGAGGCTCTTTACATGTGGTTTGTGTGGAATAAATGAAGCCAGGCACAATATTGTGACGAAAAAATAAGTGTAAATACTAGACATGGGGCTGAGGCCTGGCCTCGTGGCCGGCCTCGGGCATATTTTGCAGGCCTCGGCCTCGGACCTCAAAAGTGGCCTTGGCCTCAGCCTCGAGGCCAGCTGAAAAATGGAAAGGCCTCGTGACTTTCGTGAGGCCTTAGGGAATCCTGATTTGTTTTGTTCTCTAATTTTCAACCCCCGGTATCGTTGGGATGGAGATTCTTCACGTGGGCGCGCTCAAGTGTGGATATTCTTGAAGGGGAGGACCATGACCTGACAGGTGACCGTATGTGGCGGCATACTTTGATAAATATTATTCAGACAGGTGACTAGTCAGGCGACAGTCTTTGATAAATACTATTCAGTTAGGTGACCAACGGATTAGTGACAGGTCACTGTAACGTTAGGTACATACATATTATATATGTCGCGGTATATAAATATTATTCAGTCAGTCAGCAGTAGCCCAATTGACTTAATGTAGCAAAACTAGTGTGGGAAAGCAATCTATCAGTTGGTCATCAGTTGAACTGAGCTCATATAATGTGTTTGTGTTATTTATGTGTATAAACTATTGTACTGTATCTATTTCTATAACAAAAATAGGCCAAACTATAGAAGAATACCACCTGGTATACTGATAACTAGATACTAGCGTCGATAATTTGGTTTTCGCCCGTCATAAATTGTAACATATAAACTTCGAAATAATATGATTTGAAATGAATATATAATATCGAATGCAAACAATAATTTTGTTAATATTGGCATTATAACTGAGCTGTAAATTGTTATAGTGTTTGCAAATAATTTTTTCAGTCTTTTTCATTTACTTTAATTATATAAAGTATTATACATGTAACTTTAAAAATGTCTGATAATAGATAATATCAGGTGCAAATATACTCTTGAATCAAATTACATATATAACATGTTGAAATATCAGGTGCAAATATATTGTTAATATTATCGTTATTATATTATTATCATATATATAAGTATATAGTAATGGCATGATATAAACTTCATACCTATAGGCGTACCGGGTACCATACATCAGAAACATCTTTCACATACAGTACAAGCCACAATTACATTAATGATCTTTGGTAGATTTTAAGACCACAATTTCTTATTGTCAAGATACATAAAAATGCAAAACTTAAAAAAATAAGGCATCTCCAAATGTAGCTCTGTTTGCAATGCTCGGTAGAGTCGCTAATAATTGTAACCATTCAGAAATTATACGATCAACACTCAGTAAGTTAAATGTTACTCCAATCTTGAAATATTTTGCTAGATCATCTTCACATCATAACTTTCCATGTTGTTATAAATACTTGAAATATTGCGAGTATATTAAAATGAGAAATAAGAACTGCATGAAATGATAAATAAAAAGTTATTGGGCTAATGTATGGTGCCCAGGAAATCTTGTTCTAGCAACTTGTCCGACTGTGTGACCCCGGCAAGTGTAAACACACAGCGTGTCGGTGTTGTGCTGTGCAGTGTGTGATAGATGAACGTACTTAATGCTCAATAGTTCCCTTTTATTAAGTAAGTGAAGTGAGCGATGTCTTTGTTTATTAACTAATTTTGAGTAGAATCTTGCTTTTTCTTATGGATTTCAAAAAAAGAAGAGATACAGGCTAGTGTGAGGCTACGGTAGGTTACCTTTGGAAGAGCTTTAGGCCTAGGCTAGGCTAGATTGTTGAGCCTTTCCAAAGCATGGAAGAGCTTATTCGTAAAAGATTTCGAAGCGAGTATTTGCACCCAGAGGTGCAAATACCGCATTCGTTATTTGCATCAGAATATCACGGTCTGTGTGTATCATATATACCTTTGCTTTGGTACCTTTGGTTAGCTTCCGCCTGAATTGTTCATTCTGACGAAGGTCAAGCTTTTCACTCCACCTTAGACCTACAGTTTAAGGTGGAATCCGAGCCACGCCCACCAGCAGCCCAGCGTCTTAACCACTAGGCCACCCAGGGTACCCATTTATCTACCAACCACTTTCTTTATTGTGTGAAAAGATGAACAGGTGGGTTTTGCTGCGTGCCGGCTGCCGTCACCGGGTCTCGATCCCGGGGCCGATAGATTCGTAGTCAGCGACGCTAACCACTGCACCACCGAGGCGCATATATATATATATAATATATAAATTTTTTTTAACTAATCACGGATTCCTCGTTCTTGCCTACATTTATCTCCTGAATATGTTGCTGCTATGCGGAAATAACTTTCATAACCTCATTTTTAAAAGTTTCACGAAATGAGTTATAACGTTTGGCTTTTTACAACCTTTGCAATGATAACCCCTCTCTTGCATTAATTATAAAAGGATGCTACACCGCATACGTGTGTGTGTGTGTGTGTAGGAAACTGGGCATAAGTGAGGTTGTTTGTGTGATATTTCACAGATGTAGTGGGGTATTTTTTGCGAGGTAGCAGTTTTGGTAAAAAGGTAAAAGATATGTTAGTCCTCATTTAGTTAGGTTACAATAGGTTAAATTAGTTAAAATTTAATTAGGTTAGATTAGTGAGTACCTCACTATTTAATGACATAACCGAAAATACCCTTCGAAACAGTTATCGCGCCCTTCTGAATTTGATGACACTAAGGTTAGGTTAGGTTAGGTTAGGTTAGGTGAAATTAGGATTGGTTAATCAGTGTTTTTAGATATATGAATTTTTTAGATACATGAATTTATGCGGAGATGCGTACGTGTGTGTGTGTGTGTGTGTGTGTCACAAATCTTGAATCCTATACAGGGGTTAGGTTAATAGTCCAGTAAATACTCTAAATGTATATCACAAAAGCGTTTATGGATGTCAATTCCGCGTGTGATATTCTTTCAGACATGGAATGGTGTCTTACGAGATGTTTTTCTTCATTCGTATTGAATATTTTCCTTTTGGTGCCCAAAGTTTTTGGTCGAGGATTATAAGTGAGTCATTTAAAGTGTTCAGTGTTCCCACCAAACAAATACAGTAGTGCAAGATCGAGGATCTCGGATGCCATTCAGCAGGCACTCGGCCATTCAACAAACACTTTGTGTCCGTAATGTTGAGTTTGGCCTGCAAACGGCTAAAGAACTAGAAAACTGTCAAGTCGGGTGAGCCGACAGGGTCTAGCCAACCATAAAAATTAGAATGATATATTAATGCCCTAATATTCTTGCTTTGCACATCACCACATCATCACTTAAAGAACTAAAACTTCACTCTAAAAAATTATAGAGATATTTCAATCCAATTTGGTGTCAAATTAGATCCGACACACAAAGTGATTTAAAAATTACATTACTTTAATAGTTTTGAAAAATTTAGAATTTTTATTGTCTTTATTTTAAGAATCATGTTAGTGATGTAATATTAAGTACCTAATGAATTGGAGCTTATTTGAGATCAATTTGAGTTAATATAATTCTTATACCACTCCAGTATCTACTAAAATTGGTTTAATTTAATGCAGTTATAATTAGAAATAAAATTTAAAAATAATAAAAACAGTAAAATAATAAAATTATTAAAAAAAAGGAAATTATTAAAAATGAAAGCAAATTTAAATTCTGAATTAAAAAATCATATACACAGAGACGAAATTTAAAAAAAAAAATAAATAACAGAAAACTTATATTTTTTCATTTTCATCACTTTTTATGAAATATACTTCTTACTCCCTCCCTCAACACAGATTTTGCTACCTCCTTTTCTAAATTGCGTAACAAACGTAAACAGCCAACTGACCGAAATTATATTTTTCCTATTCTCAACTCATAATTCTTTCTTTCCAGTTTTCATTCCTCGTGTTCGTGCGGTGAGTTCTTATCCTCTTTATTGAAACGACCCATTTTAACTTTTCTTCTTCTACCGTAGCGTGAACTGTTTAAAATTTTATTTGTAGTTTTTAATTTTTGTAATCAGCTTTTTAGTGTATTGTGTTTCGAATTTTTAGCCCTGAAGATGGGAGATTCTTCTGAAACGTTGGCCAAGATAAATGCTTCTCCATGCAGCCTTTGTCTTCTTCCTCCTCCTAAAAATTAAGCTCCTTAGGAGCAAACCTGTGAATGATTTTACAGGGTGTCCCGTAAGTCTGGAACCATAGGGCAAAATGATAAAAACGGCAATAAAAACGCCGAGGAGACTTTTGAGGACTGTTTGTGAAATGAGCGAGGATGATAGCAGCTGTGTCATCGTCGGTGGATGTCCTCGGAGGTCCACTGCGTGGTTTATCTCCTATGGATCTCGTTTCCCTGAACTTTGCTATAAGTTTGCCAACACAGCTGTGTGTTATCGGCGCGCGGTCGGGATGCAATCTGTTAAATTCCTCAGCGGCCTCCTCTGACTCCGATTTCCTACGAGCAGAATTACCTGGATGCGTTCTTCCTTACTCAAAGACATCATGGGCACTTGCATAAACGGAAAAACATGAATTACTTATTTTACACTATGGTTCCAGACTTATGGGACACCATATATATATATATATATTATATATATATATATATATATATATATATATATATATATATATATATATATATATACAGTATATATGAATTTATAAAGACAATTTATGGGCACCCTTTGTACATACAATTTATGAATGTAAGTGTGGTCAAATCACAGTGTAAGAAAAACAGTAGTACTTGTTTTAGCACTAAAATCTTGGAAAAGCTCATAACTTTTCTTCAGTCAGGATTACACAGTTGAGCTATAGCGCATTTACTCTACAATAGCTGTAGATGTGAGGCAAAGGTTTCCGCCTGCTGCGGGCCTATCATCTCTTGGGAACTGCGACAAGCCGATCAAAGTAAAGAGGCAGAGATCGAACTGGTTAAGAATTTGTGTTCGTGTTTTTGGTTTTCCAAAATATTACTAGTAAAATACAAATTCTCCTTCATGATGATTCTCTTACAGCTTTACAGAGATTCCTCCTTCGTAAAAGGTGTGTGGTATCAAACATTCATAGTTCATAAAGTGAGTCACTAACTGTTCTGGGCTATTTATGTTCCCTTCTCGTACGACGAGTTTTGTTGGCATGGAAACTAAAATACTTTCTTTGCAAAATACTTTTTATTAAGGTGGGTGTCCGTAGGATACAATTAATCTCGGAATCCTTTTAGGGAAGTACACAGCAAAATAGTTTGGTATATAACCTGTGACCGAGGCATCGACCTGGCTTTCCTACGCTGTATGAAAGATATTCTCTATTGTTGGAAACGTAATTTTGAAATTTTCTCCAAATCATTATTCATATTTATGTAATTATTTTTATATAACCTTCAAGCACTTGATTTTGGAGTAATTTATTAAAAAATGTGACGATTGTAAGCAAATGTGCAAATATAAACTTAAAGAAAATACTAAAATATTTTCTTACTACATTTTGTCACTCAAAATATTTAGACTAAATTTTGTGTGCATCAGAGGAAACATTTTAGAGATACAATACTTCTTTATTATGAAAAGCTCCTTCAAAACCTTAAAATTAAGCACTCATTCTTTCTTTCTCCTATGCACAAGTCTTATATCGTAAATGTCGTCATTTCATGTTTCCGTAATAACAATCAATAAGCCTCTATAGTCTTTCTTTATCCCGAATGAAGTTATACGTAAAGATACTTACGGTAGGTATAAGATTAAATAAAATTATGATCATACGTGCGGCTAAATCATACGGGGATTATATGGGTCGACAACTGGAGTATTCCGTCGCCAAGTTCACAACTGTCGTGGAAACCATTTCTTCAAGACACGTTTTCAAAAAACAAAAAACTTTCACTTAAAAAGACACGCAAAATTCTCAATTGGAAGACAAATAACAATTAGAAAGAATTCACACAAAAGAATTTTTAAGTGTTTTTCCACCCATTATATAGAGGTATTTTGCGCTTCCCACGCATGAGAGCCAATTGAATGATTGAGATTAATATCTGTGGCGTCGTAACAGCGACGTCATTGACGCTGAATATACAAGTTAATTACGGTTAAAAGTTAAATAACATAAAATTATGAAATGAGCAACAGTTGAGGGAATGAAGAACAAATAATGATGATGCGATGAACGTATAAAGAGAAACTGGTAACGAATAAAGAACAGTTTCAGACAGAATTTTAATTCTAAATACTAAAACTCGTATGGATTTATATAGTACGCAAGGATTAAAAAATTAAGAAATATATTAAGGAATATTCTTAAATTATATGAGCAGATTTTACTGCAGTATATATATATACACGAGGGGCGGTACGAAAGTAATGCCCTCGTGTGTATGTACACACACACACACACACACACATATATATATATATATATATATATATATATATATAGGCATGAGTTAAGTTCACTCCTATTCGGTACTATTTTTTGTATGACTTTCTTCCTACACGCAAAATAGATACTACTTTGTTGGAGATGTTTTTTGGGGGTTCAATTTAGGTTAAGTTAGGTTAACCTAACCTAATCTAAAATAAAATAAAACAAAAAATGGGGATGTAAAATCCTAAGGTAGCATGAAGTAGTAGTAATTTGATTTAGAATTTTTTAATTAAAATCCTAACGCGAATGAAATTCGAAAAAATAATCGTTGCATACGACAAAGGAGCGCATTCTCTAAACTTTTTAATGATACCCCTACCTACTTTAATGCAAACGTAAGTGATTAAAATTTTTTAAAAACAAAAGACGTAACATGTGGGAGTTAATGTAAGTTCAACGACCACCGACGAAAATGTAGACGAATTTGCACTCTTATATATATATATATAATATATATACAGGGTGTCCCGTAAGTCTGGACCCATAGGGAAAAATAATAAAATTACAAAATAGTCCAAAAATTTATTACATAATCTGTTCAAAGTGTCCGCCGTTGTGTCGCACACATAGTTGAAGACGCAATCTCCACTGCGACAGCACTTTCTGAATCACAGTCGCAGAAATTTCTTGACACGCCTCCACAACGCGTGCTTTAAGGTGGAAAATGTTCTGAAGTTTGACCTCGTACACTTTGGCTTTCAAGTGGCCCCACAAATAAAACTCCAGCGGAGTAAGATAATAATAAAAAATAATAAAAATAATAATAAAAATAATAAAAAAATATATTATAAATAAATTTTTGGACTATTTTGTAATTTTATTTTTCCCTATGGGTCCAGACTTACGGGACACCCTGTATATATATATATATATATACACACACACACACACACATGGTGTTTCATATGTATGGAGACATTGGAAATATGTAGAGAGTAATACAACTATGACAACGTCTTATTTTCAACACACTATTAGAAATGTTCATATTGTTCACCCTGTGTCCTCTGGAGACATTTGAAATTTGTTGTCTACGTAGACAAACTAAAAATAATTGAGGATTTGAAAGCTAAGATAAAACTGGAATTGCAGCGAATTTCTGCTGAAATAATCAGAAGTGTTCAGAGAGGTTGCCAATTAAGAGTAATGAAGTATCTTGAAGTTCACAGTGAACAATTTGAACACCTTCTGTAATAATATTGAAAATAAAACAGTCATAAAGTTGTATTACGTATTTACTCTTTCTATATATTTCCGATGTCTCCAGAAATATGGAAGACCCTGTATATATATATATATATATATATATATTATATATATACACTAGAATTAGAACCTACTACCTCTTGAATAGAAGGTGAGGGCGGTAGCCACTACACTACAACGGGATAAAAATTAACACAACCAACCACGCATTTAAACAACCGAGAAAACGTACAACAAATTATGTGGTGCAACGCTGGGGTCCCATAAATGGAATATCATACATGACACATTTTTTTACCGGATGATTGAATGAAATGTTGGTCATTACCTCGAGTGCGGGAGGGTTAACACATAACATGCCTCTGACGCGAAAGTGTTACGCGTTTCCTCGACTGTTTAAATGCATGACTGGTTGCGTTAACTTTTAACCTGTTTTAGTGTAGTGGTTAACCCCCCTCTCACCTTCTATTTACGGGGTGGTGGGTTCGAATCCTGATGTGGGGAATTTTTTCATATAATATATATATATGTATGTGTGTGTGTGTGTGTGAGAGAGAGAACTATCACTCCTTATACAAAAAATTTAATAAACCCCAACTCATAAAAAAAAATACCAAATGTAAAAAAAAAAAAAATCTGTAAATTAATATAGCTGTTAATTATCTTGTTTATAATAAATTATTTCTCTTCTTTCTTTTAATTATTCTTGATCATAATATTTACTTCAAAGAAGAACTAATCAGAAATGATGGAAAAACTGTATAAATATAATTGGTTTCTAAATTATATTATTTGATTAATTTTTTTTTTTTTTTATGGAGGAAGGAGGGGGCAAGGGGCGAGCGCCCCCAGAAACGCCCCCATACCTCATACGCCCGAATCGTACTCTTATTATCTCTGCATTATCTTATTCAAATAACTTCAATGTTTTTGTAATAAGATTTTAATTACGCAGTTATGATTTAGGTATAAAGTCGAAGATATAAACAATGCAGATATTTTGTACAATTCGGTTCATGTATATTTATATAAACGTGCATTGAGTATGTGTATAAACGTGCATTGAGTATGTGTATAAACGTGCATTGAGTATGGAATTTTATATACCGGTACAGGGCGTCCCAGAAGTCCTGTTCCAAAGGTTAATATCATGATGTGTATATTATGGATAAGTAATGATTGGTTTGTTTGACTTCCTTCGCAACATCTAAAGTCATATGACGGAGGGGACCTACAGCTTTACGAGGGATCCGAACCACGGGTCGCTACATAGTCTGGACGCAGTGGACGGTCTCCCATCCAACTACTATCCGACCCAATGTTGCTTAACGTATATTATGGGGCAGGAGTTCTGGGACCCCCTGTATATATTACTTAATTACATATATATATATCAGAAAACAACAACTATTTCGAGGAGAAAGTTAAATTAATAACAAGAGCCATATTTTGTCCATGGAGTTACACAGAATTCCTTTCCCTTTATTTCTTTGAATTTTTCTTATTTGTCAGTGTGTGTGTGTGTGTGTGTGTGTGTGTGTGTGTGTGTGTGTGTGTGTGTGTGTGTGTATTACCGTACATAACAGTGGAAATATGTCATTACAGTTTACGTAAAGTAGTGAAGCGTGCGATGGGATAGAATAGTTTATTAGTAAACCTTTCATATACGAGTATAACAGGAGCCTCCTTTCGTCTGCGCGGCACCTGCTTGTGGGGTCTCAAATCCCCTCCATTGAGACCTTCATCATCAGCATCTGTCGATGAGTTACATCCTTGACGCAAACATTTCATCGACATGCTTGGAACCGACCATGCAAAAGACTGTCGATAACTGCTGTTTCGTGTTGACAAACAATGACGTAGTGGATTTTGGGCCTTTGCCGAGAAACCAAATTAACAAAAAAAAAAAAAAATCTTCCGACCGATGTGTCAATCGAGTGATCGTCGCAGACTGACTGAATAACCACGACTAAGATGCAATTTTCCTCGCCATATTCTTAAACCCATAAATTTTAGGAAATGAAAAGATAGGTTAGGTTAATAGACTGAATAACAACGCATACACTTTCATCCAAAGATAGGTTACATTGGATTAAAAGACAACTTCAACACAGAGAAATATATCGAACATAATTACTTATATACACTTGTAGAATATTAATTTACAAGAGAAATATTTTATGCAAATTGAAAGAAATGCTGATAATAACTTTACGTTTTAATGATCGTTTTAATGATCGTTTTAATGATCGTTTCGATTGGAAAAAATGAAGCAAGATTTAATCTTATTTCGAATCGAAATTTATGTATTTGTGACTTCATGAAATCTATTGCTATTATTTCAAATTTGGTACTTTAAGATTATTTTAAGTAATAGGCGCAAAGTGTTTGTCTAACCTTGACACCTAAAGTACTTCCATTATTTTATAGTATCTATAGATATACTATAAATCTAGATAGGTATAGAGATAAAGTAGTCCTAAAGGACCAAATTTCTAGAGTGTAGTTATTTACCGTATTCAAACATTATTGAAAAAGTCTTAACCTTATCCACTGTATACGTTAGCTTTCCCTCACCTATACTTACCTGAACTATATATATATATATATATATATATATATATATATATATATATATATATATATGGGATGAATTTCACAATTAAACACGTGAAATGAATGAATGCTGCAAATCCACAAGGAAAAAGAAAAACGATTCCAAGGCCTTTCGTGTATTCAGAGCTACACCTCATCATTCCCTGACGAGGTGTACCTCTGAATACACGAAAAGCCTTGGAATCGTTTTTATTTTTCCTTGTGGGTTTGCAGTATATATATATATATATATATATATATATATAAATTGCCGTTAGTAGTATATAGCGTAATGTGGTTTATTCGTAATTGTAATGAAAGATATAAAAAAGATATAAAAAATAATAAAAATTAGCCCTAATTATGAAATTACAAAAGTAGGAAGAAATTAAAAAACAGCACTAATGAAATTCGTATGTATCTCATTTTGAGCTTTATTTATCGAAATCCCATCTTGATATGGTCGGTCACAAGAGGATTGAAAACTCTTGAAAACTGGACCCATTCACGATGTTTTCACCGCGCTGATGATGATGTAGAGGTGATGAGTGGTGACCCTTTCTTGTTAATCTTGGTTAAGAACCTACTCTTCCTACGCTTTGGAAATGACGGTTTCCCCATCCCCCCTCTTACTGAATCTCTCTCTCTCTCTCTCTCTCTCTCTCTCTCTCTCTCTCTCTCTCTCATATATATACACTCGATTGCGTTCATCTCCGTCTCTCTTCTCCTTCGTCTTTTCAAAGGGTTTACAAAGCAAACTATTCCATTTCTTAATCTTTCTCTTGCACGCTGTCTATGAAAACAAGGAAGCCTGCGTGCATATTCTTAACTTACCTTGATTAACGAGTCTTCTGGTCAAATCCATTCCTGACCCTACTCCAAGAAGTTCTCGCTCCCGCAGAAGACCCTCCAGGTACGCTTGGTCTATGTTCCCGGGGGGATTCGAAGGGGACGAGACCCCCGATCTCTCTCCCCCATCGGTGGATAAATTCCCCATGGCGGATGAATGTAGGTGCCCTTGGGTAATGGGTGTCTCCGTTGTCATGGGGTCCATTTTAGATTGGTTTTATTTTGATGTTTTGAGTGTTTACAAATTTTTGCTTTAATATTTTTTTTTTACAAAAGTTTTTTTTAATTTAGATTTTGATGTTTGTATTTTATTTTATTTTTAAAATTTAAAATTTTTTTTATTTATATGACGTTCATTTACTTGTTTTTACAGATTTTTTCTTTTTTTAATCAATGTTACCGAAAACATTAGTGTAAATTTTTAACTTTACTTTTTAATATTTTAACGCATTTTTTTAAAATTCGAGTTTTAAATTTTATTTTTTAAGTTAATATGAAAATAATTGTGCGTTAATGATATGATTATTATTACTGTTGCGAAGAAATAAAAGTTTACCCAAATTTTTAAAATTTAAAAGTTAAAAAATTAAGTTTAAAAGTTACAGATTTCGTTAAAGATTTTTTAAATACGTCAATATTACGATTGTTTAGAGTTTACACTAAAGCGAACTTGCAGTAAAAACACGTTCATACAGATTTAACACTTCCCAAAATAACTGTTTTTCTTCAATTTCGTAAACTTTTTAATTAATTTTATAACTTAAAAAATAAATCAATTTATATCGTTATTGTATATTTTAAATTTTTAATTTCCCTTCTCAAAATTTTTTATTTTTTCAACAGTTATTCAAACAGGTTACGTCGTACAATTCAAGGTAGGATAACTGTTTATATATATATATTTCCAGATTTCCCCATAAAAATTGTGGGTTCCAATTTCATTCAAAAGTTGGAAAAAAAAAATTTAATAAAGTCGACACAAACTATAATGATACTCAAAATATCTCAAAAACTTTTTGATTTTTTTTTTTAAATAAAAATTAGGAACTTTTAAATTATAAAACTTGTAAAATATTTCTTTCTTAAATATTACGAGGTTATAACTTTTTATCTTAAATATTTCAAAACTTTCTAGAGAATTTTTGACTTAAAAAAAATCACCAAGTATAAATTTTCGCAAGCAAACAAGTAGAGAGATGAAAACGCACGTCTAAACTCTCGCAAAGCTGTTGGTACACTGACTCGGTAGGAGGGCAGTTTTAATGTTTATATATTATTTCATGTTATTCCTATGCAGCAACCAGTTCAACTGCATAGAGAAAAGCCTTTTTTTTATGATTAGTAAGTTCCTCGTCTCTGAAATTATTTGTTTTGATCTTATGTTTGGAGGAAAAACATTGCATCATATCAAAATATATTTATACTTCGTTGAGTTTTTTAAGCTTAATTATTGGCTTAACATTTTTAAGGTAGTATTGAGATGTTAAATTAAGCATTATACAGGGTGGGCCGTAAGTTTCCATACATAGGAAAAATTAAACGTTTGTTTTTATGTTTCAGATACCCTAAGAATATGCGTTTGACGTAAGATTTTGTTTACTGATGAAGCAAATTTTTACGTCAATGGAGAGGTTAATCGGCAAAACATACGTTATTGGAGTAATGCTAACCCTAACTGGCTGAGTCCGACGAAGGTGCAAGGTGCCGGTAAAGTGATGGTGTGGGCCGGGATATGGGGTGACAGAATTATTGGACCAATTTTTGTCAGTGGAAATCTTAATGCCGAAAGGTAGATTAACATGTTGCAAGAAGAGATTTTCCCATCCCTGCTAAACGAGGAAGGTAACTTCCCAGTTTACTTCCAGCAAGATGGAGCTCCACCTCATTATGGTCTTCACGTGCGTCGGTATTTGGATCAGCAGTTTCCGGATGCTTGGATTGGTCGGCGTGGTCCTGTGGAGTGGCCTCCCAGATCCCCAGATCTCACCCCCCTTGATTTCTATCTTTGGGGGCACTTGAAGGCCATGGTGTATCAGGAAAAGATACGAGACATAAATCATCTAAAGGAACGTATCACCAACGCCATTACAAGCATAACGTCAACTGTGCTAATGCGTGTTCATCAACAGTGGGGAACACGTATAGTCCAGGCAATTTGTAGTTAGACCTGGGCAAAATTGCTTCAGAAGCTTTCTAAACTGTTTCCAGCTCAGGAACCATTGCCGAATAACATATCCAAAATCCGACAAAATTGGACCCCGGGAACACCCCCAAAAATGAAATTCAAAATGGCGGACTGGATGTTTCCTACGAAAAAAAAATATATATAATTTACGCTTTTATTTATAGAGATACATTTGATGCTTTTTCTTTCAGTTGTAATGTTTTAAATAATTCAACAATATACAACACAACCAGTTATTACGCAAATATAATGTTATATAGCTTTTTACAGATTTTTATAATCAATAATACAACAATTATTTTTTCCCAGTTTCAAGTTATGTTCATTACAGAAGAAGTGATACCTGGTCACAAACATACAGAAATTAATCCTCTTCATCACTATCATCGGATAGATTACCGGTACTTGGGTTGTTATCGCAACCACTGATTGGCACTCGCCACAAGCGGCTGAACAGGGCATTCCATTACGCTTGCATCCACATCTTGAAGTAGCACATTTCGTCTTGCAGGAGCAGCGGATCATGTTGAGTAGATAATTTGGAGCTGGTGGCTTGTCGCAGGCTGTAGGGTAGGTCATGGAGGTCATGAGGAGTTCCATCTTCATTACGAGGGAAAACGTCTGCGACTAGTAAGGTACTAAGAGCTGCATCTACTATCATATGACCACGTATCGCTCTTGAAACAGCTTTTCCAGACATCATGTGTTGCACGGCATTTGGTCCGTATATTTCTTGAAGTACTTCAAACAATCCTGAACCATTCATAAGAGTACCGACTGCTCCCAAAAGATTCATCAGAGTGTGAAATGATCCCAGCATTAAAACAATGTCCTGCAGGTCTCTCTGTTCATTGATGATTTGGGAAGCTTTCCAGAACAAAGGCTGATCAAAGGTAATAATGCATGGGACTTTTTGATCACGTGCTATCTTGCTCAAATATAGTAATGTCGAAAATATGCAGGTCATGTCAGTTGGCGACATATCTATGATGGGAAAGAACGTGATCGACGCCACACCTGGATGTGAGACACTTGATCCACCGTGAATTGCCTGCATTGTTCCGGACCAACTTGGACCTGATCTTTCTGCTGAAGATATCTGCCAGAGAAGACTAAGTCGACTTATGGTGGCAGTGGGTACTGGAAGTTCGCGGAATGAGATGTCCCTCAACATGCTTCTCGCGTGTCTATATTCCCTAATGTCAACGGTTGCAATCTTCTTAATGTCATTGTCACCAACATTACGCCTGTGAATAGAAGGGTGGATCTTGATCTTCGGAGTTATTGCGGCAATCATACCCATTCCATGAAAGGTATTCTTCCCATCCAAAGTGCAGACATCATGATCGATGTTATCTGCTGCTAGAAGGACTGCAGTGTTTTCATCAACAGTAAAAGAGCCAGACCCACTTGCCAGCGCCGCGTTTCTTTCGAATCTTGTTACTTCTGCATACGACGAACAGTAACCCAGCTGATGGAGAACGTCAATAAGGTACCTTGACCTAAAGTTGTGGTGTAGCTGAACCGACAAACCGATCTGTAGTGGACATAGTAATCCTCTAGGACGGGTTGCTTGCATAATGCTCTGCCCAATTGCACCTATTTTTCTTGAAGCATCCTGTCCCGCAAATGCTTTTGATAATAGCAATTTCAGACTGTTGGGAATGTAATCAAGAGCACTTTCTGCAGTGATGTCATTTGGAGATGGATACACATCTTTTCTAGGCGAGTCGACAGACTTGATATCACTTCTGATTATTTTTGCAGCAGCTTCTACTAGGTAAATCTTCTGTAGCTCTATATCTATATCACATTCTTTCGACTTTTTGTGATAATCTATAAGAATTTCATTAGCTGTCTCTCGTAGTGTTACTACATCTGCCTTCCCACTTTCACCTGATATTATGATCTTGTCTCCGTAACGTTCTAAAAGCTTTCTCTTCATGTGCCTGCGTTCGTAGACAGAGCTCTGACTTCCTTGAAGATATTCCTCCATTTGGAAATTAGGTCTCCAATCAACAGTTGTTCATCATCATTCTCTTCCAGGTAAGCACAGGTCTGAAGGAATGCTTGGTGTTGCTCTTCATTAGTTGGTCTCCCTTTTTCGAATCATGATCGTCGGAGGAGTATGCGCGAGGAATGTTTTTTCCACTTCGAAAATTTACGCTGCAGGTGTGATGGTAGACACAATCTGCAGCAGGAAGATCACGAAGATAATACTCCAGACGGCCTTTTACATTAAACGACCATTCATCGCAGCGGCTTTCACAGCACCTTTTTATGGTTTCCGAGAACTCTGTAGTTCTTATTTTGACACGCTCTGATTTTGGTTTGTGTTGGAAAAAAAGTCCACAAAGGTATCACAAAACAAACAGTGAGTAGCACTGGAAAATGCGTATCATGAAAACGAGCACTTTTCCTTGGTATTGCCTCGGCTGCGGTCTGTCGCTTCTTTATTTCAATGGTCTTTTTATCCGTAAACCTTTTCCTACATACAACGTGAACACTTATTCCAGCTGTTGCAACAACATCGCTTCCACGGCTGCGGCTGGATGCATTTATACCATCTGCTCCTTTTTGCGAGATGTGAACCACTTCCTGTCCGCTGTCCAATTTCTCCTTACAAATCACGCACAATTCTTCAGGGGTCTGCATTCTTGAAGGCGGACGCACACCGAGTCAGTCTGAAACAGAAAACACAAATTAATAAACTGTGTTGCAGTATTTAAAAGGAGTACATAATAACAGTTTTAAGAAAATGACAAGCACAAATACGCAGATTTGATAGTGGGTAGTAGGAATTAAAGAGTTGTGTATATAATATAAGTTTATAAAGATGTAGCAATGTCCATTCTCACATACACTCCATACAGTATATTTATTTACATTACGTGACGTCATAGTTTAATACTAGCCGCCTAATACAATTTTTAGTGTCATATAGGTTAATTTAGAAACGAAAATGTGTTTTAAAACATTTTACTGATCAAGAAAAACGTCATAACCTCTCTACAAAGCGAAATTAAAATTTATTGTATTTCGTAGGAAACTGCCAGTCCGCCATTTTGAATTTCATTTTTGGGGGTGTTCCCGGGGTCCAATTTTGTCGGATTTTGGATATGTTATTCTGCAATGGTTCCTGAGCTGGAAACAGTTTAGAAAGCTTCTGAAGCAATTTTGCCCAGGTTGAAGCTATTTTTGCTCTAGATTGCCTGGACTAGTATTGAAATGTGTTTTCAAAACAATGGCAACCATGTAGAGCATATTATATAAATAAAAATGGTTGTCCATAAAAAAATGTTTATTTTTCCTATGTATGGAAACTTACGGCCCACCCTGTATATATATATATATATATATATATATATACCAGAGCTGGGCACTTGCGGTTTTTTTTTGCGGTACTGCGGTACTACCGCACTACCAAACCGGTACCGCATAACGCAGTACCGCAAAGGATCGCTGAAAGTACAGCCTGTACTTTCAGCGATCCTTTGCGGTACTGCGTTATGCGGTACCGGTTTGGTAGTGCGGTAGTACCGCAGTACCGCAGTACCGCAAAAAAAAACGCAAGTGCCCAGCTCTGATATATACACACCTTGGATTTGTCTCACTGTAGCTCTGTATCATGCTGCATTTGCAGATGGTTTTGTATATAGTTTGTTGTGGTTTCATAGCATATCTAACTATATCTATCTATCTATCTACAATATAAAATATATATATATATATAAATTTTTTTCAACATCTATGACATCGTTCCTCTCATGTTGAGGTAATACATAATTTAAATTCGCATATAGATACGATAACAAAAACGGAAATTAGAAAAGAAAATTAAAATATGGTAAAATCCTTCTTTCGACGATACAAGAACCTCACTGGCTGCCGAGGTTTCGTTTCTCGCAGGTATTTGAACTGAAAAGGGCGCGTATAAACAGAATTTCGTATGAAACTCTTTCCTCAAAGTCCACATTTTAAATTTTAAGCTGAAATAATACGTGACGAGGAAGGAAGGCAGGAATATCTTTTGAAATATGTATATTTGCGGAGTACAGTAATTTAAATTTTGTGGTAGTCTATGGTTTATATTATATACTAATGATAATGTTTTGTGGTTATTTAAATTCTTTCGTATTGGCTAAGGGCATGTGACGGAGCGGATCTACTAAATATTGAATTTTATGAAGGTCCCCCAGACCACAGATTGGTAAAGGATGGTTACTCACCCAAGTGTGTGTGTGTGTATGTATATATATATATATATATATATGTGTGTGTGTGTGTGTGTGTGTGTGTGTGTGTGTGTGTGTGAGTTGTGTGTGGAGAGAGAGATCTTCCTCATGGCGAACGCGATGAATGAGAGTGAATATGTTAACAGCTGGCACACCATTCGACACATACACACTGAATTATTCGTGATGAGAGAAATCTTTACCTGAGATGGAATAGCTATTTGCCTTTGCTATTTAGAGTCCTTTACGCACGAGCAAGCGGAAGATGAACTCCTACGTGAACAGTGAACACGGAGTAAATTTCCTCATTTTGCCCAACTGAGGACTTACACGCGAAAACCATGAATATACTGAAGATATCTAAACGTGAAAGGTGAGGTGTGCAAAAGAGAAGAGAAATATGGCAAAAACGAGATTAAAAGCGAGAAGTACAAGTAGGAGTCGACAATCAAATACTTAAAAAAATTGTAGGTGTAATCGACAATCAGATACTGAAAAAAATGGAAAAATAAATAGAAACCGGTTAATAAAGGTTCCCATTAAAAAATAGATTTATTTAAAATCACAATCCTTCGGTCTATTATTTTAAGATCATCATCACTGGCACCTAATGATGAGAACCTTAGCGTAGGTCGAAAGCTTTTGCTTCTAATAAATCCTTTCCTTACTGTGTGGTTTTATCCCCTCAATTCAGCCTCTCGTAGTTGAGGATATTGACCTAGCGTAAATAATAAAAACAACCAGAAAAAGCAATCCAAAAGAGCAAAAGAAGAAGAAAAAGAAATTCTCAGCCATTTGCGAAGGGAAAATTAAGTATGTTTATCGTACAATCGTGTACAGACTTAAAGAACGTTTGTCCTTTTGATTTCCTTCTGCTTCTGTACGTAGTTTCATTGGTCCGCTTGTTAAAGATAAAGTATTATGAAGGTCTCTTTTTTAATGTTTATGAGGTATTATCTCAGAATAGGATCTCTCTTTAAATCTTTCTACATATATTAATAAGTGTTCGTGTTCATGAGATATCAGACACGGGTTGTGATTGACGAACTTTCTGATACGGCGTACATTTGGACTCCTGAACCTTTTATTATAAGAGTATGAATATTCATATTCAGGGTAATTTAGTGGTAGATCGCCGGAGTGTTTATCTGTACACCCTGCGTTCGAGCCTTCGTTCAGACTTCAAATTTCATCGATTAAGGCGTTTCTCTGTCTCTTCTTGGTGGAGTAGTGGCTCGGGTTTCAGGTAAAGCTGTAGATCCCCTCCGTCACGCGACCTTTGACGCTAAGAAGCAAGTTAAAAGAGCTCCAAACATTATTAATAAACTTTAACATTAATATTTAATGCAATTAAACGTTAATCTTTAACATTTGTAATATTCACTTTAATATAATTAAAAGAATATTAAATTTTCCAAACTAAAAACTAATTGAAAGTAGTTTTCAATGAATATAATATTAAATAATTCATTTAACACGAGTGGTAATATATAAAATAATATCTTTCAATAACTATAACTTTATTTGCGATACAAAAATTCATTTCGACTCGAGATAACCTTATTCAAAAGCTATCGCATCAACGCCATTTTTTATTCAGAGTTCAGCCGAATTACTTTAAAATGATTTCAAATTTATGCATGTACGATATTCGTACAGAGAATTTTATGGTTTCTATTTATTAATGGAAAAGAAATAGAGAATTCACTATTATTATTGTTGTTATTGTTATTATTATTAATATTTTCGTAGTTTACAAATCGTAATTGTAACTTTCGAGGGAATATTTATGTTAAACCGCGAAAAAGTAAGTGGTTTTGGAAACTATAAAATCACTTGTGTTTTTTACGTTAAAGTCAATTGCTAATGCTGGCCTGTATATGGAAGAATTTCGGACATGCACATATATTCTCTCTCTCTTATATACAGGGCGTCCCAAAAAAATGTATACACACTTTAAATACTTATAAAGGCAGTGTTTATTAAAATACATTTCATTTCAAAATGTAATAGAATCTACAGACATTATTTAATTGTTTGTCAACGCCTGTTTTCAAACTGACATCCGTTCTGGTCCAGGCACTGCTGATAACGCGAAGCAATGGAATCGCAAACATCACGAAACATTTCGTTTGGTATTTGTGTGCATTCTCGTTCAATGGCTGCTCTCAATTCAGCGACTGTTGCAGGTTTTATAGCGTAGACTTTGTCTTTTAAGTATCCCCATAAAAAAAAGTCTAGTGGTGTGAGGTCTGGTGAACGCGGAGGGTATTCTACGAAACCCCTTCGTCCAATCCACATCCACATCGTGCCAAGTACCACTCGCAATACTCCACTCTTCGGTCCGGATCATCATCATCTTCATTAATAGCATGGACTAATCTTGGAATGTAACTTTTCCATTGACAGCGCTTCAAAATGCGTTGGACAAACGATTCTGAAATTCCTACCTCACGACTCGCTTGCCGCACAGATTTTCTTGGACTTTGGTGATACGTTTCCAGTACTCTTTCTTGCTTTGTGGGGCTTGTCGATGTCCGTGGTCTTCCGGAACGCTTCTTGTGGACATTCTGAAACAGTTCCATCGGCTTCAAACTTATCTCTAATTCGAGTGATGGTAAGTCGCGTTGGTGGATCTGTTTGAAACTCCCTCCTAAAACTGTCTTTGCACTTCAACTGCGTTTTCACACTTCCAGTAGCATTTTAGAATGAATTTCCTTTGTTCAAAGCTTAGTCTGACTGCCATTATTAATTCTAATGGGTTTAACTTGGAAAGAAAGAAACATCAATTGAGCTATCAGCTGTTAAAGTGTGTATACATTTTTTTGGGAAGCCCTATATATATATATATATATATATATATATATATATATATATATATATATATACATAGTTATTTCAGTATTTAAAATTAAAAATTATGATATAATAATAGATTCTGATAATTAAAAAAGTGCCAAGCAAGTGTTGGTCAAAACGTGCTTTTAAAGTTTCCAAACATAATTTAAATCTGTGACTGGAATCGTAATTTTTATAGTTTTTTTCGAAGAGAGTCACCCTTAAATTACTTAATTTTATAGTGTACAAATGTACTAATGTACAGATCTGAGAGGGATAAAAGGGGAATATTAGAATTTTGAACAAACCAGTACAGGATCTTTGGCATGCGTGCATGGTCATACTATTGCAACTAAACTAGTCATTATCGATCTTAAAAGCTTTGCATTAATGATGTACAAATATATATATATATATATATATATACCTCTCGATGTGACCTACTTTCACCACAGTAATGTTTTTGTTAGTGATGTTGTTTAAACTTCTTAAAACAGCCAGGGGAGATGGGGGGTGAATCATATGATACAGGAGTACTACGTCGTGTTGTTAGAGCAACGAGGTTAAGTGAAGTTTTGTCTATTCATTAGTTGTTTGGGTGACTGTGCTCTCCGTTCACGTGACGTTGCAAATTGTATAGGCCAGATCCCGGGTTAAGGCTGTAGGTTCCTTCCGTTACATGACCTCTGGAGTTACGAAGGAGGTTAAATAACTCCCATATATTATTATTAGTATACGACAAAAGGGATTTGCAGCTTAACGTGGAATTCGAACCATGGATTGTTATATCATCCGGAGGCAGAAGACGATCACCTATCCAATTACTACCCAGATCCAATGTCGCTTAACTTTGTTGATCTTGCGGGAAGCCGCGTAACGAGAAAACCATCTTCCACGATAATATCCCACGTACAGAAAGCTTCACCTCTAAATCCCTCAAAATAAAATCGATTTCTCTGAGGATTCAGAATGCCTTATGTGTATAATTTGGATCCCTATTGACGTATATAAGAAGCTGTGATCTCATTATGAACGAATGTTTTGAGAGAAAAATGCATCATACAAGAATTCGAATTGTCATTTGAACTTGAAAACGTCGTATCAGGTCTTCAAGACGCGAAGAACGAGTCTGTAATCTTCTAAAACCTTCTCATGTCGCGACCTTACATTGTAGTGACAGTAGAATCAGCAAAAATTTGTCAGATTGATCAATAACTGTCAGATCCCTAATAAAATGAAGAATCCACACGTGAATTTATCTTCAGAAAATGTCGACGATTTTTTAAGATCGTGGAAGAGCGGATAATATTTTTGTTTAACTTTGAAAACTGTTATAATAAAGATAGCCAAATATTTAACATTAATGAAAATTATAGTGCAAATATTCATTTTCTCTCTCTCTTGACCTCGAATGAGTCTCTCTTTTAGTTATGTATCTCAGCAATAAATAGGACCTTTTAGTAAACTTTATAAAACGCCACTAAAACGTTTATAACCTTCACTAAATGTCCCATTTCTTATTGGGATAGATGTAGTACACATTAACACGGCTGTAAAAATGTCTCACACACTCGTCAAGTAACGAGGCCTACTAGCCTACTATGCTTAAAGTACCATATTTAAATTTCTAGAATGTACTCGCCACCCATATATTTAACTCGCCACTGGCGAGCTAGTGAAAGAGTTTTCACAAACCCTGTACATTAAACTAATATCCCCCTAAAGGTCTAAACTTATGTGTAGATATAACTGTAAAGATATACCTTACAACTGTATCTCTTTAAACTTTATATATATATATATATATATATTGGGTGATTACAAATTCTTCTCGATTTTAAACATTTTATGAAAAAACTAACAAAGCTAAAGCAAGATATAAAGAATATTTCAGTGAATTATTATTTGTAATATTGAACACGTCAGAGATAGTCCTAAAGTTAACGTGTTTTGTGCTCTCACCACTGAGAAAGTGTACGATCCATTCTTCTTTGCTGAACAAACAATTAACGGTATAATTTACGGCGATATGCTACAACTGTGGCTGATGCCCTAGCTGCTAGAGGACAAAGTTGATGTGTAGTTTCAGCAGGATGGTGCGCCACCCCATTTCCACAATGAGGTTACAACATTTCTGAATGAGCACTTAATTGCCTGATCGTTGGATCGGGCCTGCGGGGCCCATTCCTTGGCCGGCTCGTTCGCACGAGCTAACCCCCCTTGCCTTCTTCCTCTGGGTCTATATAAAAAAGTGAAGTTTTTGTTCCACCAATGGCGACAATTTTGGAACATTTGAAGGAAAGGATACGTGAGGCTGTTCGAAAAGTTCAGTATGATATGCTACAAAATGTATGGAGGGAAACAGAATACCGCTTTGATATCTGCAGAGACACAAAAGGAGCTCATATTGAACTTCAATAGTTTGTAAATAAAACTTTTTGAGTTTTTCTTTATTTGTTTATCTTCCTTTTCACTGTAGCTTTGTTAGTATTTTCATAATAAATGTTTAAAATCGGGATGATCATTTGTAATCACCGGTATATATTTGCAGATTTAATTATATATAAAGGAAATCAAATATTAATGCATTTATATAGTTTGTAATATTTATATTATAGAATCTTCACTCTTTAATTTCATGTATAGCTACCAACATCTCCCCTTTACTGAAGTGAAAACCTCGTAACACAGACGCCTTCCCTTTATTTACTTTAACACCACTGAACCACAGAGCATTCTCATTTATAAATTAATGATTAATAAGGTAAATCATAACAGAAAGTATCAAACATTCATCATGAAGGTACCTAAACATATACAAATACGAGCATCTATTTTGATTTAAGTGTTATACGAGTATTAATGTTTTGTACGCTATATAGTAATACTAAAATGATAGTCACGCGTTATTTATTTAGTTTCTTCTCACGCGTGTAAATATATATCTGGTTTGAGTCAATAAGGACTGAATGGAATTTTATCAAGTTGGAAGCGTAAAATCTAAAATTTTGAAAAAGAGATCTTTATTATTCATAACTTGCTTACCGTTACTCTCATTTATTGTTGATGAGCAGTTTTGAGAGAGAGAGAGAGAGAGAGAGAGTTACAAGGAGTTACAAGGAAAAGAAGTACCTCAAAAGGCCTTGCGGCCCATACCGAGGAGGTACCAATGGCAACGGGTGCCAGGGAAAATTTTGTAAAAGTTTATTTTTCTTTCAACTATCCTAGCAGTAGTAGAAAACTGGATAGAAAAGTAGAAGGCTCTCTCCCCACCCTCCGCTCCCTCCCTGCCAGAGGCAGGTACGGAAAAAGGTTGAAGAAAATACCTTGACCCTGGAAAAGTAGCCAAGGAAATTTTACAGGAAAGTGGAGAATATATAAATAGCTCTATATATTAGCTTGCTCACAGAGACACCGAGCAAGCGAACTCCTGCTGAGTTTTCTGAGGTTTTAATCTTAAACTATGAGTGTGTTCAGTACTTTGTCTAGCCTATTTTTAAACAGATTTACACTGACTGGAAACAACCTCTGAGGGAAGTTGGTTCCAGATATTAACTATTTTATAGGAAAAGAAATTTCCGCAGACTGAGGTCCTAAATGTCTTTACACACTCAAATAGTGTGCAAGATTTCGTCTACCCTTTTCTTGAACTGATCCACAGAGGAACTGTTCTCCGAAGAGAGAGAGAGAGAGAGAGAGAGAGAGAGAGAGAGAGAGAGAGAGAGTTACGAGGAAAAGAAGAAGCCTCTAAGATCTTTCGGTCTACTCAGGGAGGTTTCTGTTATTAAACTGTTCATTGTTTTAATTGGGGTTCCTCAGGGTTCCGTTTTGGGGCCACTGTTGCTTATCATTTACATAAATGATATCGACGGTGGCATCGTCAGTCGGATCGCCAAATTCGCTGATGACACCAAGCTTGGGGCCAATGTTGGGACGCCCGAAGCGATCGAGGAACTGCGTGCGGACCTAGGTAGGATAGGAGAGTGGTCCGAAAAATGGCAAATACCGTTTAACTTGGGTAAATGCAAAGTGATGCACATTGGCTACGCCAATCCCAAGTCGGACTACTCGATGTTGGGGAACAATATCGAGGAGACTGATTTGGAAAAGGACTTGGGTGTGCTAATCAGCAGCGACCTTAAGTTTACCAAACAGTGCGTAGAGGTTGAAAAGAAAGCCCAGAAGCTGTTTGGTTATATCAGGAGGCAATTTCAGTTTCGGAACAAGAAGATTGTGCTGTCTCTGTACAATTCCCTGGTTCGGCCGCACCTGGAGTATGCAGTGCAGTTCTGGTCGCCCACCCTCAGGAAAGATATTGAGAGGCTGGAGCGAGTCCAGGCGAGGGCCACAAAGTTAATCCCTTCCGTTAGGCATATGGGCTACAATCGACGGTTACGCGCCCTGAACTTGTTTTCGCTGGAAACTCGGAGGCTGCGCGGTCAACTGATCGACGTTTTCAAGCTCTTACACGGGTTCAACGATGTCGATTTTAGAAGCATGTTTAGTTTAAATGATAACCCAACTCGCAACAATGGTTGGGAGTTGGATTTGAAACGGTCTAGGACTAGTGTGTGTGGGAATTACTTTACGTATAAGATCTGTGACACGTGGAACAGTTTACCTTCAGAGGTTGTGAACAGTTCCTCTGTGGATCATTTCAAGAAAAGGTTAGACCAAATCTTGCACACTATTTGAGTGTGTAGAAAATTTTCCGTGGCAACCGTTGCCATTGGTACCTCCTCGGTATGGGCCGCAAGGCCTTTGGAGGTACTTCTTTACCTTGTAACTCCTTGTAACTCTCTCTCTCACCACACACAACACACACACACACACACACACCTCCGCTCCTTCTCCGCCAGAGGCGAGTACGGAAAAAGGTTGAAAAAAATACTTTGACCATGGAAAAGTGGCCAAGAAAATTTTACAGGAAAGAGCAGAATATATAAGTTTGCTCTACAATTACGCCATGCACACACATCTCGGACACTAAATAGCACCCGCTGTGTAAACTAACCAATAATATACTTGTGCCAATCACACATCAACCACTGGGTATCGTCACAAAAATTCGGACATATGGAAACAAGAATTAAGAACGGAAATCAGATTTTCCACACCATGCCCTTACTCGTCACGTGCAACGTGCATCCAGCCAACCAAAAGAAAAAAAATGTGTCGATAAAAATGCAACTCTAACTCACGTAAGTAGTATGGGCGAAAAAGGGTAGAGTGCAATTGCAATGTTGCAAATGTTGGTAAATGTTACAAAAGGGGTGGGAGATGTTGCAGGGGGATTTACACACCAAGGGGGAGGGGTTATGTACCAAGGGCGGTTATGCAACAAGGGGATGGGTATCCCCCTAGGTTGCATGAAGGGGAGAACTTTGGGGGGAGAAGGGAGGACGACCTCCACCCAAAGGGGTAACCCTAACCAAAGAGAGAGAAAGGAGGAGGAGAGTCTTTGGTGGAGAAGGTGGGATGTCCTCACCCCCGAAGGGGTATCCTAACCTAAAAACTAAGCCTCAATTTAAGGAGAGAGAAGAGTCCATCCTTCGCCTGGCCGCAGCCAGACGCATTATGCGAGTTCAGGGGAGCAGCATCTGTTATATAGTGGGTCGGAAGTTGCCAGATACCACTATTTATTTATGTATGGAGGGGTTGTCACACACCACTATTTGAATTATTTATTTATATAGATGAGTTGCCAGATACCACTATTTATTTTAATTATATGGAGAGGTTGTCAGATACCACTATTTTAATTATTTATTTATATATTAAAGGCAAGAGAGAGATGATCTCAATGCTTAGAGGAGGTTGACATTTACCACTATATATTTTAATTATTTATATACTAAAAGCAAGAGAGATGCTCTCAATGCTTAGAGGGGTTGCCACTTATTTAATTATTTATTTTTTAAAGGCAAGAGAGAGGGAGATGTTCTACTTAATTGGCTTAGCAAAAGAA
The DNA here is from genome assembly GCA_023014485.1 of Bathynomus jamesi. Taxonomy (NCBI): domain Eukaryota; kingdom Metazoa; phylum Arthropoda; class Malacostraca; order Isopoda; family Cirolanidae; genus Bathynomus; species Bathynomus jamesi. The sequence goes on along the minus strand of JAJOZX010004454.1, from coordinate 187,758 downwards.
TTAAATAAAACACGAATACATTCTTTTTGTTTATTTAGACGCAAAACGATTCCCAATTATTTAATAAAAAATTAACAATAAAAGAAACACACAGGACTCTTTATATTGTACATTAATCCAATAACAGATATTGAATGAAAAAATAAATAAAATAAAATAAATATATAAGCAAAAATAATAATACACACTCTAAACTATATATATATATATATATATATATAATATATTCTTGAATAATTGTACAGAAGTCTATACACACACTTATATTATTATTCAATATTTTTTATAAAGAAAACTCCGCGAAATCAAAGTAAATTCAAAGAAGAGGAACCACGAAAGCAGACAAGCAAGCAAACAAACGATGTCGAATTATTTATTGCAGAAGAAGCATGAAGGCAAGCAAGCAAGCAAAAAATCAATCTGACAGTGAAACGTTTTACTTGTATAAAAGAATTTCAATCTTAATGTAACCACGTCAATTATCCGTATAAAAATTTCTCTCATTTCTAATTAGTATTTTTTTAAGCTTTTATAAATCTAGGATTATTTATAACTTCAGTTTACTACATTATTCCCCGCATGGCCCATCCTTCAATAAAAGGATAAATTTTGGGTCATTACTAATAACATTTAAAATTAGTTTTCTCTAATTTTTTCCTGTGGATATGAGGGGTCGCGCGTCTTAAGGTACCTAAGCGCCATCACAGGCGAAAAGGTGTTTTTGATGGATATCACTATTTTCACCCTTTCTCTATCGCGTGGTTTGGGTTATAATGACCTTACGACACTAGAAGTATAGTTGAAAACCTTATGAAGCGAACTACTTTTTTCACCTCTATCGCCAGCTGGGCTCTGCAGCCAAGATGTGATGCGCGTCTTAAGGCCCCAATATCCCGTTCAACTGGTGGGAGGTGATGGGGGTGGGGGTGGGACGCTCAGTCTCTGGGCGGCGAGAACAGCAGGAGGAGCGTGAGCCGATGAAAACATGGCAGCCACGCCGCTCTGCTTTCTGATTGGCCACCCACTCCACGCGCCGAGAGGGACACGACACAAACATTCCGTCAGTACCTTAAGACTTGCGTTGCTGTTAGCAGGCGTCCTTGTTCGTGCTCATATTGCTGAATAGTGCGTGGATTATTCAATTCACCCGGCTTCTAACTATTATCAACCTGTGCAGCAATGTCTCATTCTGTGCCAGAAATCGCATCCAAAGTTCGGCATAATAAGAAAATAAAAAAATTAAAAAAATATTTAAAATATAAAATATGAAAATCTATTCCAAAACTCAACATCTTCATTAGCATACTTAGAACTCTAATTTAGCCAAAAAATGAACGTTCTAGCTCAATTAATAACAGAGATACTATTGCCAGAATATTGGTGAACTTTGGAGGCGATTTCTGGCGAATTTTAATTTTGGCGCTTAGTTATCTTAAGATGCGGGACCCCTCAATTATAATGTACTTATTTAAATTGAAAAGATATTTCCGGAAAGAAAAATATCTACCGAGTAATAATCAAATTACCATTAATATGTGTGTGTGTGTGCCCTTTACCCTACGTCGCTCTCTCCCCCCAGCAACCCAGCTGAAAACCTTTTCTTCCACTTTTGGGGGGTTTGAGTTCAGACCTTTCCATGTCTTAAATGATTTAACTTCCCCGACCCGACTCTCCCGATTCCCATTCTCCCTCCTCCACAAACATTTTAATAATGTCTCGCCTGTCCATACTAACAACTTACAACACCTTAATTTCTGTGATAGTTGGCGAACACTATTAAAAGATGATTTGTAGTGTTAATTATATTTACCTATCAACGCAGTTTACTGTAACATTTAAGTGTGAATAAAATAAAATTTATACTAGGCATTTCAAAATGAATTTGGTTTAAACAGATGAAATGCGCCTTAGTGAAATAAAGGTAGTCTAATTCTCATTTACAAGCGACAGAGGATCGTAGACAAAAAAATAAAAAATAATAAATATTGACAAGAACTCTCTCAACATTTCAGTAGAAAAAAAAGAAGCGATCTTCAATAGTCAGACCAGAGACTAACCATTTATTGTACACGGTTTTGCCTAATTAATAATAAACCAAAAACATCTCGCCAGAACCATAGTTACATAAGCAACTCAACTCTGTGCACAAACTTAGTAACATTTATCAGTATCGGCTATTGAGAGCTCGGAAGGCATGTAAACTGTATCATTGTCTTATCTGTTCAAGAGTTGTTAGTTTCCCCATTTACTTTTAACGTGAATGATTTTAACGAGTTCTGAAAAGAATTATAAAAGACCAAATGACAGACTTTAAACGCGCATTCATTAACTACAAGACGTTACAATTATATCTCCTTAAGACGTTTGAATTGTTAACTGTTAAGTTGAATGGCTACATATATAGAGTGAATCTTTAATGACACCAAATTATATTTTCATAATTTTTCTCCTCTTTATACCCATTCGCCATGTTTTAATTAATCTTTTTCACTGATCATGACCTATAAACTCTCTCTCTCTCCTCTCTCTCTCTCTCGTAATTAAAGGGGTTAGTTGGGGTTGGGCCTCGGTCACTGGTGTGGTTCCTCAGGGTTCCGTTTTGGGGCCACTGTTGTTTATCATTTACATAAATGATATCGACGGTGGCATCGTCAGTCGGATCGCCAAATTCGTTGATGACACGAAGCTTGGAGCCAATGTTGGGACGCCCGAAGCGTTCGAGCAACTGCGTACGGACCGAGGTAGGATAGGAGAGTGGTCCGAAAAATGGCAAATGCCGTTTTAACTTGGGTAACTCCTTGTAACTCTCTCTCTCTCTCTCAGCAGTAGTCCCCTCCAACAGCAGTTAGTCCCCCTCCAACAGCAGTTAGTCCCCCTCCCCAGTAGTTAGTCCCCTCCCCAGTAGTTAGTTCAACTGCGTCGGGAAACGACTCAGGCCAGTTAGGAGAAAACCACAACTTAAAATCACTCAAAACTGTGCTCTTTCAATGCTAGGTCAATTAGAAACAAACTAATGGAATTTATAGCGCTTGTCAAAACTGAGAACTGAGAACTTTGAATCCAGGATTCCGTTATTCCGATGATATCATTCTGAATCAAGGGATTTTGTAGGAGAATTTGAAATGGTAGGTTACAAAATGTTTCACAAAGATAGGAAGGGAAGGCGGCGGTGTACTTTTGTATGCTCGGGACTCCCTGCACCCGGTAAACAGTAATATCGTATCTGCTCATGAAATGTTGGGGAATTGATCTAACCTAAATAATAAAGTAGTGCAGCTACTTCTAGTATATAGACCACCTCACTACCCGTTGATAAGGATATAAACATGTATAACAAATTAAGCAGAATAGTGAATAATAAGATCAGTGTGATTTTTGGCGATTTTAATTGGGTAATGTAAATTGGGAAAACAAAACAAGCTGATGCTGAGGGCTCAAGACTGTTGGAATTTGCCGATGATAACTTATTAAGTCAATGGGTTGACGGGCCTACTAGGGGTAATAATAATAAACTAGACCTCATATTCACGAACGAAGATGACCTAGTCTCTAACCTGACTATTGGTGAAAATTTAAGTAACAGCGATCATAATTTGATTAGGTTTGACCTCAGGGTTCCAGTTAATACACGCGAAAGACTCGTGAAAGACTGGATTTCTCGAGAGCAAATTTTGAAAGCTTCCAAAGTAGTTTAGACACACTTGAAGTTCTAATAAGTGAGGATGTCAGTGTCACCTGGAGCTCATATAGGGATCAATTTAGAATATTACAGAACACTTTTATACCCACTAAAATGGTTTCCTTGTCAACAAAGTCACCGAAATAGTTTAACAACGAAATTAGGAGGGCTATTACGGGAAGAAATAGAGCCTACAAACTACTTAAGTCGCATTTCAACCACACTAATTCAGAAACTATATAACCCTACGTAGGAGGGTTAAGTCCTTAATTAGATCAGCCAAACGTGATGAAGAAGCTAGAGTTGCCTCACTCTGTAAAGTTAACCCTAAAGAATTTTTTTGCCCATGTTAATAGCAGAAAGCCAATTAAAAATTCTGTAGGCCCCTTAAAAGATAAAAATGGCGTACTGAAATTCGGTGATAAAGATATAGCTAATACGTTAAACGAGTTCTTCGTTACAGTCTTCAGAGGAAGACACAATAGAAGTGCCAAGTCCTCGGATTACATATGACGGTGACCAACCCGTAGAGACCATAAGTTTTACGAGAAATGAGGTACAGCAATTAATTGATAAGATGAACAAATACAAATCACCTGGCCCCGACTTATTTCTTCCAAGGGTATTAAAAGAGGTTATCCATAATGTTGTTGACGACTTAGTAACCATATTCAAACAATCAATCGAGTTAGGGAAAGTTCCGACTGACTGGAAGTTAGCAAATGTAACACCAATCTTTAAAAAGGGTGATAGGGAAATCCTTGTAATTATCGCCCGATCAGTTTAACATCAGTTGTCGGCAAACTGTTGGAATCCATCAGTACAAAACGTATTGTGTATCACCTTGAATCTAACAATCTAATTTTTTATTCTCAACATGGATTTAGGCGACATAGATCCTGTCTGACAAACCAGTTAGAGTTTTTCCATAATATGCATACACTGTACGATGCAAGTAGGGCAATAGATATAGTGTATCTCGACTTTCAAAAAGCCTTTGACAAAGTCCCTCACGCTAGATTGATAGCTAAAGTCAAAGGACTAGGAATCACCGGGCTCGTTTCCAACTGGATTGAGGATTGGTTAAAAGATAGAAAGCAGAGAGTGGTAATAAATGGAGTGGCTTCGGAGTGGGCGCCAGTCACGAGTGGTGTCCCACAGGGTTCCGTTCTGGGTCCTTTACTGTTTATCATCTATATTAACGATATAGACATCGGGCTTCTAAGTGCAATCTCCAAATTTGCAGACGATACGAAATTAGGAAGTAGTGTAGGTACTGAAGAGGGCGTAAGAACGCTTCAGAACGATCTTGACAGGTTGGGCGAATGGTCTGCTACTTGGCAGATGCCATTCAACTTGGACAAATGTAAGGTAATGCACATAGGTTATAAAAACCCGAACACCGATTACTCTCTCTTGGGAAGGAACTTGACTGAGACCGATCTAGAGAAAGACTTAGGAGTCTATATCAGCAACGATCTGAAACCGTCGAAGCACTGTGCAGAAGTCGAAAAGAGGGCCTTAAAATTATTAGGTTATATTAAAAGACAGTTCCAGTTTCGGATCAAGGAGACTGTAATGTGTCTTTATAATTCTCTAGTCAGACCTCAACTGGAATACTGTGCGCAGTTTTGGTCTCCATCCCTCAGGAAGGACATAGAAAGGTTAGAAACAAGCAAGGGCTACAAAATTGATCCCTTCAATGAGAATGCAAAGCGACCAACGGAGATTGGAGCGCCTAAATCTGTTTAGCTTAGAGACGAGGAGTTGCGGGGTCAGCTTATTCAAGTCTTCAAGATGCTCAAAGGAATAGACAGGGTAGATTACAGAAACTTATTCTCACTTAATGCCAATCCGACAAGAAATAATGGGTTTAAACTGGAACTAAAGACATTTAGGACCTCTGTCTGCGGAAATTTCTTTTCCTATAAAATAGCTAATATCTGGAACCAACTTCCCTCAGAGGTTGTTTCCAGTCAAAGTGTAAATGTGTTTAAAAATAGGCTAGACAAAGTACTGAACACACTCATAGTTTAAGATTAAAACATAAGAAAACTCTGCAGGAGTTCGCTTGCACGGTGTGTCTGTGAGCAAGCTAAATATAGAGCTATTTATATATTCTCCACTTTCCTGTAAAATTTCCTTGGCTACTTTTCCAGGGTCAAGGTATTTTCTTCAACCTTTTTCCGTACCTGATCTGGCAGGGAGGGAGCGGAGGGTGGGGAGAGAGCCGCCTACTTTTCTATCCAGTTTTCGGATCTTTTCCGTTTGACTGCCGCCATTGAAACATACCCGAAAATATCACGACTTAACCTAACCACTTATCAAGGGCGTACAGTTGATCTATTATTAATTATAACATTGTTTGTTTCTGGAATAGTATTTACTATTTACTAATAGATCAACTGTACGCCCTTGATAATTGGTTAGGTTAAGTCGTGATATTTTCGGGTATGTTTCAATGGCGGCAGTCAAACGGAAAAGATCCCAGTTTTCTACTACTATTAGGATAGTTGAAACAAAAATAAACTTTAATAACAGGAACCTCCCAGAGTGGACCGAAAGGTCTTTGAGGCTTCCTCTTGTCCTTGTAACTCCTTGTAACTCTCTCTCTCTCTCTCTCTCTCTCTCTCTCTCTCTCTGTATGGGTGGCGACGGGTTTCGAAAGGTCTCTGGCAAGAAGGCTGCGAAGCCGAAGCCTGAGACCCCAGTTGCCCCTGTCAAGACCTCTAACCGCTTTAGTCTCCTGTGCTCGAAGGAGGAAGACACCGTTTTGATTGGGGACTCGCAGATCAGGGGCCAGGAGAAGTACTTTGCTTCTGCAAACCGGGATGGGAGGAAGGTAAGGTGCTTACCTGGGCGGGGAACGGCGCACTTAAGGAAGGAGGTAGAGAAGGTGCGCGTGGCAAGTCGGAGGACTGCGATCGTTGTCCACGCTGGTGGCAATGACCTGTTCCTCAAAGGCGGTGGGGTAGGTCTTACAGAAGGGATCATCACCGAGATCATGTCTCTTGCGGATGATCTAAAACTGAAGACAGACAGGGGAATGTTAATGGGTATTTTACCGCGAATGAATGCCAGTGACCACGCGCTCAGTAAGGTCATTGGCATCAACGAGAGGGTACAAGACTTGTGCGTTCCGCTGGGCGTGAAGTTTATTGACCCCTTCGATGCATTTTCGGGTAGGTGGAACCTTTACCAGAGGGATGGTGTCCACCTCAATAACAAGGGTAAAGGTGTGCTAGGCGCGCTGCTCGACCGGCACCTATACAGAATGGTGAGGTCGAGTCCGGGGAGAGATGATGGGCCCCCACCGGGGAGAGATGAGGATGAGCCGGTGGCGGACGTACCTTCAACTGAAGAGTGCGTCGAAGTACAGGTGGGTAACCCTCCTCCTACGTTGGAGGGGGCTCAGTCTCCTGCGGAAGTTGCCCCCTCGTTAGTGAGGGGCTCTTCAACTCCCGACAGCCCTGGCTGTTCGGGAAACGGGTCGTGCTAGGGGGCGGTCAGAATAGGGAAGGCTCCCTCCGTGCAACGCTTTTTAATGCTAGGTCAATTAGGAACAAGTTTTGCGAGCTACGGGCGCTCTTAGCATCAGAATACCAGGATATCGTTGCTATCACCGAGTCCTGGATTCATACTGATCGTAGGGACTACGTTGGGGATTTCGAAATTCCCGGGTATAGAATGTTTCGCAAAGACCGCACCCGTGGGGAGGGGGGTGGGGTACTAATATACGTCAGAGACACGTTGAGTCCGGTTGACTGCCAGTTCCGGTCGGAACGGGAGCTGCTTGCGTCGATTTGAACGTGGGAGGGACGAACTATAGGTTAATCTTGGTGTACAGACCTCCGCATCTCCTCCTCGAGGAGGATACAGCCCTATACACCGAACTCAGTAGCCTGCTAGGGGATAGGGTGTGCGTAGTTTTAAGAGACTTCAACTGTCGCGGCATAAAGTGGGAAAACAGGACTGCCGATGCTGAAGGGAGGAGGCTAGTTGACTTTTCTGATGAGAACTTCCTCACTCAGTGGGTCAACGAGCCTACACGAGGCGAAAGCGTTCTAGACTTAGTGTTCACGACCGAAGACAACCTCGTCACTGGCCTCACCGTTGACGAATCGTTGGGCGGGAGTGATCACAGTCTTATTAGGTTCCGTGTGTGCGTCCCTCGGGTGAAGCGTAGTAACTCGAGAGGCAGTAAGCTCGATCTCCGGCGGGCGAACTTTGTTAGCCTCAGGGATAGCGTAGGAGATATGGGGTTAGAGGTCGGCGGCGATGTTGAGGGAGTGTGGAGTGCATTCCGGGACGAGTTTATGGTGCTGCAGTCTGCTGCCATACCCTCAAAAACCGGTCACCCCTGCTTCAACGCAGCCTAAGTGGTTCAATCGTGACATTGCTTCGGCTATCCGAAATAGGAAAGTAGCGTGTAGGAGGGCGAAGGCCAATCGTTCCCATGAGAACACTTTAGCGTATGTCCGCCTGTGTAGGGAAGTGAAGGCGAAGGTTAGGCTAGCGAAACGTAACGAAAAACTACGGGTGGCAAGCCTCTTGAAACTCGGAGGCTGCGCGGTCAACTGATCGAGGTTTTCAAGCTCTTACGCGGGTTCAACGATGTCGATTTTAGAAGTATGTTTAGTTTAAATGATAACCCAACTCGCAACAATGGTTGGAAGTTTATTTGAAACGGTTTAGGACTAGTGTGTTGGGAATTACTTTACGTATAAGATCTGTGACACATGGAACAGGTTACCTTCGGAAGTTGTGAACAGTTCCTCTGTGGATCAGTTCAAGAAAAGGGTAGACGAAATCTTGCACACTATTTGAGTGTGTAAAGACATTTAGGACCTCAGTCTGCGGAAATTTCTTTTCCTATAAAATAGTTAATATCTGGAACCAACTTCCCTCAGAGGTTGTTTCCAGTCAAAGTGTAAATCTGTTGAAAAATAGGCTAGACAAAGTACTGAACACACTCATAGTTTAAGATTAAAACCTCAGAAAACTCTGCAGGAGTTCGCTTGCTCGGTGTCTCTGTGAGCAAGCTAAATATAGAGCTATTTATATATTCTCCACTTTCCTGTAAAATTTCCTTGGCTACTTTTCCAGGGTCAAGGTATTTTCATCAACCTTTTTCCGTACCTGCCTCTGGCAGGAGGGAGCGGAGGGTGGGGAGAGAGCCTTCTACTTTTCTATCCAGTTTTCTACTCCTGCTAGGATAGTTGAAAGAAAAATAAACTTTCACAAAATTTTCCCTGGCACCCGTTGCCATTGGTACCTCCTCGGTATGGGCCGCAAGGCCTTTTGAGGTACTTCTTTTCCTTGTAACTCCTTGTAACTCTCTCTCTCTCTCTCGTGCTAGGGGGCGGTCAGAATAGGGAAGGCTCCCTCCGTGCAATGCTTTTTAATGCTAGGTCAATTAGGAACAAGTTTCGCGAGCTACGGGCGCTCTTAGCATCAGAATACCAGGATATCGTTGCTATCACCGAGTCCTGGATTCATACTGATCGTAGGGACTACGTTGGGGAGTTCGAAATTCCCGGTATAGAATGTTTCGCAAAGACCGCACCCGTGGGGAGGGGGGTGGGGTACTAATATACGTCAGAGACACGTTGAGTCCGGTTGACTGCCAGTTCCGGTCGGAACGGGAGCTGCTTGGCGTCGATTTGAACGTGGGAGGGACGAACTATAGGTTAATCTTGGTGTACAGACCTCCGCATCTCCTCCTCGAGGAGGATACAGCCCTATACACCGAACTCAGTAGCCTGCTAGGGGATAGGGTGTGCGTAGTTTTAAGAGACTTCAACTGTCGCGGCATAAAGTGGGAAAACAGGACTGCCGATGCTGAAGGGGGAGGCTAGTTGACTTTGCTGATGAGAACTTCCTCACTCAGTGGGTCAACGAGCCTACACGAGGCGAAAGCGTTCTAGACTTAGTGTTCACGACCGAAGACAACCTCGTCACTGGCCTCACCGTTGACGAATCGTTGGGCGGGAGTGATCACAGTCTTATTAGGTTCCGTGTGTGCGTCCCTCGGTGAAGCGTAGTAACTCGAGAGGCAGTAAGCTCGATCTCCGGCGGGCGAACTTTGTTAGCCTCAGGGATACCGTAGGAGATATGGGGATCGAGGTCGGCGGCGATGTTGAGGGAGTGTGGAGTGCATTCCGGGACGAGTTTATGGTGGTGCAGTCTGCTGCCATACCCTCAAAACCGGTCACCCCTGCTTCAACGCAGCCTAAGTGGTTCAATCGTGACATCGCTTCGGCTATCCGAAATAGGAAAGTAGCGTATAGGAGGCGAAGGCCAATCGTTCCCATGAGAACACTTTAGCGTATGTCCGCCTGTGTAGGGAAGTGAAGGCGAAGGTTAGGCTAGCGAAACGTAACGAAGAACTACGGGTGGCAAGCCAGGGAGGACACCCGCATCATCCCCGAGCCAGGTGTGAGGCACGAAGGTGCTGGCCTGGATAATGTTCGATGTACCGCGACAGTCGTTGCCGATAGAATAGACAAACTGAGCGCGTTTAAGGCTCCTGGGCCAGACCAGTTTCTCCCCAGAGTGTTGCGGGAGGTGTGCGACCAGGTGGCTCCCCACCTGGCTACAGTCTTCAACAAATCGTTGGAGACGGGCCAGGTGCCTGGTGACTGGAGGGAAGCCAACGTGACCCCTATCTTTAAGAAAGGGGATCACGAAAGTCCAGGGAACTATCGTCCCATTAGTCTCACTTCAGTTGTAGGTAAATTATTAGAGGGGATAATAGCGGATAGGATCGTTGACCATTTGGATTCCTACAAGCTGCTTGGGGACTCCCAACATGGGTTTAGACGGCATAGGTCGTGTCTCACCAACTTGCTCGAGTTTTTCCACGTCATGTTGGGTGAGTACGATAAGAGTAGGGCGATTGATATACTTTATCTCGACTTTCAGAAAGCCTTTGATAAGGTACCTCACTGCCGGCTAATGGCGAAAGTGCGCGCGCTGGGTATCGGTGGGGAAATAGGTAGGTGGATTGAAAACTGGCTGAAGAATAGGCGGCAGAGGGTTGTAATTAAAGGTGCTAGTTCGGGTTGGGCCTCGGTCACTAGTGGGGTTCCTCAGGGTTTCGTTTTGGGGCGACTGTTGTTTATCATTTACATAAATGATATCGACGGTGGCATCGTCAGTCGGATCGCCAAATTCGCTGATGACACCAAGCGTGGGGGCCAATGTTGGGACGCCCGAAGCGATCGAGGAACTGCGTGCGGACCAAGGTAGGATAGGAGAGTGGTCCGAAAAATGGCAAATGCCGTTTAACTTGGGTAAATGCAAAGTGATGCACATTGGCTACGCCAATCCCAAGTCGGACTGCTCGATGTTGGGTAGTAATATCGAGGTGACTGATTTAGAAAAGGACTTGGGTGTGCTAATTAGCAGCGACCTTAAGTTTACGAAACAGTGTGTAGAGGTGGAAAAGAAAGCCTAGAAACTATTGGGTTATATCAGGAGGCAATTTCAGTTTCGGAACAAGGAGATTGTGCTCTCACTGTACAATTCCCTTGTTCGGCCGCACCTGGAGTATGCTGTGCAGTTCTGGTCGCCCACCCTCAGGAAAGATATTGTGAGGCTGGAGCGAGTGCAGGCGAGGGCCACAAAGTTAATCCCTTCCATTAGGCATATGGGCTACAATCGACGGTTACGCGCCCTGAACTTGTTTTCGCTTGAAACTCGGAGGCTGCGCGGTCAACTGATCGAGGTTTTCAAGCTCTTACGCGGGTTCAACGATGTCGATTTTACAAGTATGTTTAGTTTAAATGATAACCCAACTCGCAACAATGGTTGGAAGTTGGATTTGAAACGGTTTAGGACTAGTGTGTGTGGGAATTACTTTACGTATAAGATCTGTGACACATGGAACAGGTTACCTTCGGAAGTTGTGAACAGTTCCTCTGTGGATCAGTTCAAGAAAAGGGTAGACGAAATCTTGCACACTATTTGAGTGTGTAAAGACATTTAGGACCTCAGTCTGCGGAAATTTCTTTTCCTATAAAATAGTTAATATCTGGAACCAACTTCCCTCAGAGGTTGTTTCCAGTCAAAGTGTAAATCTGTTTAAAAATAGGCTAGACAAAGTACTGAATACTCTCATGTGAGCAAACTAAATATAGAGCTATTTATATATTCTCCACTTTCCTGTAAAATTTCCTTGGCTACTTTTCCAGGGTCAAGGTATTTTCTTCAACCTTTTTCCGTACCTGCCTCTGGCAGGGAGGGAGCGGAGGGTGGGGAGAGAGCCTTCTACTTTTCTATCCAGTTTTCTACTACTGCTAGGATAGTTGAAAGAAAAATAAACTTTTACAAAATTTTCCCTGGCACCCGTTGCCATTGGTACCTCCTCGGTATGGGCCGCAAGGCCTTTTGAGGTACTTATTTTCCTTTAACTCCTTGTAACTCTCTCTCTCTCTTTAAGAAAGGGGATCACGAAAGTCTAGGGAACTATCGTCCCGTTAGTCTCACTTCGGTTGTCGGTAAATTATTAGAGGGGATAATAACGGATAGCATCGTTGACCATTTGGATTCCTACAAGCTGCTTGGGGACTCCCAACATGGGTTTAGACGGCATAGATCGTGTCTCACCAAATTGCTTGAGTTTTTCCACGTCATGTTGTGTGAGTATGATAAGAGTAGGGCGATTGATATACTTTATCTCGACTTTGAGAAAGCCTTTGATAAGGTACCTCACCGCCGACTAATGGCGAAAGTGCGCGCGCTGGGTATCGGTGGGGAAATAGGTAGGTAGATTGAAAACTGGCTGAAGAATAGGTGGCAGAGGGTTGTAATTAAAGGGGCTAGTTCGGGTTGGGCCTCGGTCACTAGCGGGGTTCCTCAGGGTTCCGTTTTAGGGCTACTGTTGTTTATCATTTACATAAATGATATCGACGGTGTCATCGTCAGTAGGATCGCCAAATTCGCTAATGACACGAAGCTTGGGGCCAATGTTGGGACGCCCGAAGCGATCGAGCAACTGCGTGCGGACCTAGGTAGGATAGGAGAGTGGTCTGAAAAATGGAAAATGCCGTTTAACTTGAGTAAATGCAAGGTGATGCACATTGGCTACGCCAATTCCAAGTCGGACTACTCGATGTCGGGGAATAATATCGAGGCCACTGATTTGGAAAAGGACTTGGGTGTGCTAATTAACAGCGACCTTAAGTTTACCAAACAGGCGTAGAGGTTGAAAAGAAAGTCCAGAAGTTGTTGGGTTATATCAGGAGGCAATTTTGATTTCGGAACAAGGAGATTGTGCTGTCTCTGTACAATTCTCTGGTTCGGCCGCACCTGGAGTATGCTGTGCAGTTCTGGTTCACCACCCTCATGAAAGATATTGAGAGGCTAGAGCGAGTGCAGGCAAGGGCCACAAAGTTAATCCCTTCCGTTAGGCATATGGGCTGCAATCGACGCTTACGCGCCCTGAATTTGTTTTCGCTGGAAACTCGGAGGCTGCGCAGTCAACTGATCGAGGTTTTCAAGTTCTTACGCGGGTTCAACGATGTCGATTTTAGAAGTATGTTTAGTTTAAATGATAACCCAACTCGCAACAATGGTTGGAAGTTGTATTTGAAACGGTTTAGGACTAGTGTGTGTGGGAATTACTTTACGTATAAGATCTGTGACACATGGAACAGGTTACCTTCGGAAGTTGTGAACAGTTCCTCTGTGGATCAGTTCAAGAAAAGGGTAGACGAAATCTTGCACACTATTTGAGTGTGTAAAGACATTTAGGACCTCAGTCTGCGGAAATTTCTTTTCCTATAAAATAGTTAATATCTGGAACCAACTTCCCTCAGAGGTTGTTTCCAGTCAAAGTGTAAATCTGTTGAAAAATAGGCTAGACAAAGTACTGAACACACTCATAGTTTAAGATTAAAACCTCAGAAAACTCTGCAGGAGTTCGCTTGCTCGGTGTCTCTGTGAGCAAGCTAAATATAGAGCTATTTATATATTCTCCACTTTCCTGTAAAATTTCCTTGGCTACTTTTCCAGGGTCAAGGTATTTTCTTCAACCTTTTTCCGTACCTGCCTCTGGCAGGGAGGGAGCGGAGGGTGGGGAGAGAGCCTTCTACTTTTCTATCCAGTTTTCTACTCCTGCTAGGATAGTTGAAAGAAAAATAAACTTTCACAAAATTTTCCCTGGCACCCGTTGCCATTGGTACCTCCTCGGTATGGGCCGCAAGGCCTTTTGAGGTACTTCTTTTCCTTGTAACTCCTTGTAACTCTCTCTCTCTCTCTCGTGCTAGGGGGCGGTCAGAATAGGGAAGGCTCCCTCCGTGCAATGCTTTTTAATGCTAGGTCAATTAGGAACAAGTTTCGCGAGCTACGGGCGCTCTTAGCATCAGAATACCAGGATATCGTTGCTATCACCGAGTCCTGGATTCATACTGATCGTAGGGACTACGTTGGGGAGTTCGAAATTCCCGGGTATAGAATGTTTCGCAAAGACCGCACCCGTGGGGAGGGGGGTGGGGTACTAATATACGTCAGAGACACGTTGAGTCCGGTTGACTGCCAGTTCCGGTCGGAACGGGAGCTGCTTGGCGTCGATTTGAACGTGGGAGGGACGAACTATAGGTTAATCTTGGTGTACAGACCTCCGCATCTCCTCCTCGAGGAGGATACAGCCCTATACACCGAACTCAGTAGCCTGCTAGGGGATAGGGTGTGCGTAGTTTTAAGAGACTTCAACTGTCGCGGCATAAAGTGGGAAAACAGGACTGCCGATGCTGAAGGGAGGAGGCTAGTTGACTTTTCTGATGAGAACTTCCTCACTCAGTGGGTCAACGAGCCTACACGAGGCGAAAGCGTTCTAGACTTAGTGTTCACGACCGAAGACAACCTCGTCACTGGCCTCACCGTTGACGAATCGTTGGGCGGGAGTGATCACAGTCTTATTAGGTTCCGTGTGTGCGTCCCTCGGGTGAAGCGTAGTAACTCGAGAGGCAGTAAGCTCGATCTCCGGCGGGCGAACTTTGTTAGCCTCAGGGATAGCGTAGGAGATATGGGGTTAGAGGTCGGCGGCGATGTTGAGGGAGTGTGGAGTGCATTCCGGGACGAGTTTATGGTGCTGCAGTCTGCTGCCATACCCTCAAAACCGGTCACCCCTGCTTCAACGCAGCCTAAGTGGTTCAATCGTGATATTGCTTCGGCTATCCGAAATAGGAAAGTAGCGTGTAGGAGGGCGAAGGCCAATCGTTCCCATGAGAACACTTTAGCGTATGTCCGCCTGTGTAGGGAAGTGAAGGCGAAGGTTAGGCTAGCGAAACGTAACGAAAAACTACGGGTGGCAAGCCTCTTGAAACTCGGAGGCTGCGCGGTCAACTGATCGAGGTTTTCAAGCTCTTACGCGGGTTCAACGATGTCGATTTTAGAAGTATGTTTAGTTTAAATGATAACCCAACTCGCAACAATGGTTGGAAGTTGTATTTGAAACGGTTTAGGACTAGTGTGTGTGGGAATTACTTTACGTATAAGATCTGTGACACATGGAACAGGTTACCTTCGGAAGTTGTGAACAGTTCCTCTGTGGATCAGTTCAAGAAAAGGGTAGACGAAATCTTGCACACTATTTGAGTGTGTAAAGACATTTAGGACCTCAGTCTGCGGAAATTTCTTTTCCTATAAAATAGTTAATATCTGGAACCAACTTCCCTCAGAGGTTGTTTCCAGTCAAAGTGTAAATCTGTTGAAAAATAGGCTAGACAAAGTACTGAACACACTCATAGTTTAAGATTAAAACCTCAGAAAACTCTGCAGGAGTTCGCTTGCTCGGTGTCTCTGTGAGCAAGCTAAATATAGAGCTATTTATATATTCTCCACTTTCCTGTAAAATTTCCTTGGCTACTTTTCCAGGGTCAAGGTATTTTCTTCAACCTTTTTCCGTACCTGCCTCTGGCAGGGAGGGAGCGGAGGGTGGGGAGAGAGCCTTCTACTTTTCTATCCAGTTTTCTACTCCTGCTAGGATAGTTGAAAGAAAAATAAACTTTCACAAAATTTTCCCTGGCACCCGTTGCCATTGGTACCTCCTCGGTATGGGCCGCAAGGCCTTTTGAGGTACTTCTTTTCCTTGTAACTCCTTGTAACTCTCTCTCTCTCTCTCGTGCTAGGGGGCGGTCAGAATAGGGAAGGCTCCCTCCGTGGAATGCTTTTTAATGCTAGGTCAATTAGGAACAAGTTTCGCGAGCTACGGGCGCTCTTAGCATCAGAATACCAGGATATCGTTGCTATCACCGAGTCCTGGATTCATACTGATCGTAGGGACTACGTTGGGGAGTTCGAAATTCCCGGGTATAGAATGTTTCGCAAAGACTGCACCCGTGGGGAGGGGGGTGGGGTACTAATATACGTCAGAGACACGTTGAGTCCGGTTGACTGCCAGTTCCGGTCGGAACGGGAGCTGCTTGGCGTCGATCTGAACGTGGGAGGGACGAACTATAGGTTAATCTTGGTGTACAGACCTCCGCATCTCCTCCTCGAGGAGGATACAGCCCTGTACACCGAACTCAGTAGCCTGCTAGGGGATAGGGTGTGTGTAGTTTTAGGAGACTTCAACTGTCGCGGCATAAAGTGGGAAAACAGGACTGCCGATGCTGAAGGGAGGAGGCTAGTTGACTTTGCTGATGAGAACTTCCTCACTCAGTGGGTCAACGAGCCTACACGAGGCGAAAGCGTTCTAGACTTAGTGTTCACGACCGAAGACAACCTCGTCACTGGCCTCACCGTTGACGAATCGTTGGGCGGGAGTGATCACAGTCTTATTAGGTTCCGTGTGTGCGTCCCTCGGGTGAAGCGTAGTAACTCGAGAGGCAGTAAGCTCGATCTCCGGCGGGCGAACTTTGTTAGCCTCAGGGATAGCGTAGGAGATATGGGGATCGAGATCGGCGGCGATGTTGAGGGAGTGTGGAGTGCATTCCAGGACGAGTTTATGGTGCTGCAGTCTGCTGCCATACCCTCAAAACCGGTCACCCCTGCTTCAACGCAGCCTAAGTGGTTCAATCGTGACATCGCTTCGGCTATCCGAAATAGGAAAGTAGCGTATAGGAGGGCGAAGGCCAATCGTTCCCATGAGAACACTTTAGCGTATGTCGCCTGTGTAGGGAAGTGAAGGCGAAGGTTAGGCTAGCGAAACGTAACGAAGAACTACGGGTGGCAAGCCAGGGAGGACACCCGCATCATCCCCGAGCCAGGTGTGAGGCACGAAGGTGCTGGCCTGGATAATGTTCGATGTACCGCGACAGTCGTTGCCGATAGAATAGACAAACTGAGCGCGTTTAAGGCTCCTGGGCCAGACCAGTTTCTCCCCAGAGTGTTGCGGGAGGTGTGCGACCAGGTGGCTCCCCACCTGGCTACAGTCTTCAACAAATCGTTGGAGACGGGCCAGGTGCCTGGTGACTGGAGGGAAGCCAACGTGACCCCTATCTTTAAGAAAGGGGATCACGAAAGTCCAGGGAACTATCGTCCCATTAGTCTCACTTCAGTTGTAGGTAAATTATTAGAGGGGATAATAGCGGATAGGATCGTTGACCATTTGGATTCCTACAAGCTGCTTGGGGACTCCCAACATGGGTTTAGACGGCATAGGTCGTGTCTCACCAACTTGCTCGAGTTTTTCCACGTCATGTTGGGTGAGTACGATAAGAGTAGGGCGATTGATATACTTTATCTCGACTTTCAGAAAGCCTTTGATAAGGTACCTCACTGCCGGCTAATGGCGAAAGTGCGCGCGCTGGGTATCGGTGGGGAAATAGGTAGGTGGATTGAAAACTGGCTGAAGAATAGGCGGCAGAGGGTTGTAATTAAAGGTGCTAGTTCGGGTTGGGCCTCGGTCACTAGTGGGGTTCCTCAGGGTTTCGTTTTGGGGCGACTGTTGTTTATCATTTACATAAATGATATCGACGGTGGCATCGTCAGTCGGATCGCCAAATTCGCTGATGACACCAAGCGTGGGGGCCAATGTTGGGACGCCCGAAGCGATCGAGGAACTGCGTGCGGACCTAGGTAGGATAGGAGAGTGGTCCGAAAAATGGCAAATGCCGTTTAACTTGGGTAAATGCAAAGTGATGCACATTGGCTACGCCAATCCCAAGTCGGACTGCTCGATTTTGGGTAGTAATATCGAGGTGACTGATTTAGAAAAGGACTTGGGTGTGCTAATTAGCAGCGACCTTAAGTTTACGAAACAGTGTGTAGAGGTGGAAAAGAAAGCCCAGAAACTATTGGATTATATCAGGAGGCAATTTCAGTTTCGGAACAAGGAGATTGTGCTCTCACTGTACAATTCCCTTGTTCGGCCGCACCTGGAGTATGCTGTGCAGTTCTGGTCGCCCACCCTCAGGAAAGATATTGTGAGGCTGGAGCGAGTGCAGGCGAGGGCCACAAAGTTAATCCCTTCCGTTAATCATATGGGCTACAATCGACGGTTACGCGCCCTGAACTTGTTTTCGCTTGAAACTCGGAGGCTGCGCGGTCAACTGATCGAGGTTTTCAAGCTCTTACGCGGGTTCAACGATGTCGATTTTACAAGTATGTTTAGTTTAAATGATAACCCAACTCGCAACAATGGTTGGAAGTTGGATTTGAAACGGTTTAGGACTAGTGTGTGTGGGAATTACTTTACGTATAAGATCTGTGACACATGGAACAGGTTACCTTCGGAAGTTGTGAACAGTTCCTCTGTGGATCAGTTCAAGAAAAGGGTAGACGAAATCTTGCACACTATTTGAGTGTGTAAAGACATTTAGGACCTCAGTCTGCGGAAATTTCTTTTCCTATAAAATAGTTAATATCTGGAACCAACTTCCCTCAGAGGTTGTTTCCAGTCAAAGTGTAAATCTGTTTAAAAATAGGCTAGACAAAGTACTGAATACTCTCATGTGAGCAAACTAAATATAGAGCTATTTATATATTCTCCACTTTCCTGTAAAATTTCCTTGGCTACTTTTCCAGGGTCAAGGTATTTTCTTCAACCTTTTTCCGTACCTGCCTCTGGCAGGGAGGGAGCGGAGGGTGGGGAGAGAGCCTTCTACTTTTCTATCCAGTTTTCTACTACTGCTAGGATAGTTGAAAGAAAAATAAACTTTTACAAAATTTTCCCTGGCACCCGTTGCCATTGGTACCTCCTCGGTATGGGCCGCAAGGCCTTTTGAGGTACTTATTTTCCTTTAACTCCTTGTAACTCTCTCTCTCTCTTTAAGAAAGGGGATCACGAAAGTCTAGGGAACTATCGTCCCGTTAGTCTCACTTCGGTTGTCGGTAAATTATTAGAGGGGATAATAACGGATAGCATCGTTGACCATTTGGATTCCTACAAGCTGCTTGGGGACTCCCAACATGGGTTTAGACGGCATAGATCGTGTCTCACCAAATTGCTTGAGTTTTTCCACGTCATGTTGTGTGAGTATGATAAGAGTAGGGCGATTGATATACTTTATCTCGACTTTGAGAAAGCCTTTGATAAGGTACCTCACCGCCGACTAATGGCGAAAGTGCGCGCGCTGGGTATCGGTGGGGAAATAGGTAGGTGGATTGAAAACTGGCTGAAGAATAGGTGGCAGAGGGTTGTAATTAAAGGGGCTAGTTCGGGTTGGGCCTCGGTCACTAGCGGGGTTCCTCAGGGTTCCGTTTTAGGGCTACTGTTGTTTATCATTTACATAAATGATATCGACGGTGTCATCGTCAGTAGGATCGCCAAATTCACTAATGACACGAAGCTTGGGGCCAATGTTGGGACGCTCGAAGCGATCGAGCAACTGCGTGCGGACCTAGGTAGGATAGGAGAGTGGTCTGAAAAATGGAAAATGCCGTTTAACTTGAGTAAATGCAAGGTGATGCACATTGGCTACGCCAATTCCAAGTCGGACTACTCGATGTCGGGGAATAATATCGAGGCCACTGATTTGGAAAAGGACTTGGGTGTGCTAATTAACAGCGACCTTAAGTTTACCAAACAGGCGTAGAGGTTGAAAAGAAAGTCCAGAAGTTGTTGGGTTATATCAGGAGGCAATTTTGATTTCGGAACAAGGAGATTGTGCTGTCTCTGTACAATTCTCTGGTTCGGCCGCACCTGGAGTATGCTGTGCAGTTCTGGTTCCCCACCCTCATGAAAGATATTGAGAGGCTGGAGCGAGTGCAGGCAAGGGCCACAAAGTTAATCCCTTCCGTTAGGCATATGGGCTGCAATCGACGCTTACGCGCCCTGAATTTGTTTTCGCTGGAAACTCGGAGGCTGCGCAGTCAACTGATCGAGGTTTTCAAGTTCTTACGCAGGTTCAACAATGTCGATTTTAGAAGCATGTTTAGTTTAAATGATAACCCAACTCCCAACAATGGTTGGAAGTTGGATTTGAAACGATTTAGGACTAGTGTGTGTGAGAATTACTTTACGTATAAGATCTGTGACACGTGGAACAGGTTACCTTCAGAAGTTGTGAACAGTTCTTCTGTGGATCTGTTCAAGAAAAGGTTAGACCGAATCTTACACACTATTTGGGCGTGACAGAATTTTTCCCTGGCACTCGTTGCCATTGGTGCCTCGTCGGTATGGGCCGCAAGGCCTTTCGAGGTACTACTTTTCCTTGTAACTCCTTGTATCTATCTATCTCTCTCTCTCTCTCTCTCTCTCTCTCTCTCTCTCAAAAATTTTAAGAACTTACCAAAATCGATACTCTCTATCAAAATGAAAAAATAGCATTATTATCCACCACGAGACTTCCACTAATAAAGGTATGTAAATTGTTCCTTGAAACACTAAACAAATAGAATAATAATAAGAATAGTAAGTAAGTTAACGAGGTTCTAAGATAAACGTCTGTGATAATGCGATAGAAAGCCCTTTATGTATATCCCATAGCTTAAAGTTACAACAAACGACTAATATATATATATATATATATATATATATATATATATGTTAACCCCCCCTTTATGGCCCTGAGTCGATTCTGATTCGACGGGGGGGTTCTGGTTCGGAGGCAAGCAACGGATGTTTCTTCTTTATACTTTTCTATAATTCTTTCTAATTCTTTTCTCTCGCTTATTAATTCTTCTCTTTTTATAATTATCGACTTTTCTTTTATAACTTGTCGACTTACTGACTGAGTTCCTGCAGAGAGCACGGCTCGAAGGAAAAAGATAAAAACTTCTTAAAGTGTGGTTTACTTCTTAAAAATTACAGGTATTGCTCTGAATTTACAAGGGTAGAGGTTCGACCTCTTTCGACCATGGCTCAGGCCGGAATCTAAATATATATTAAGGAGGCAAGGGGCCTCTGCCCCCTCCTAATGAGGTGCTAATCTGAAGTACAATGATGA
The DNA here is from genome assembly GCA_023014485.1 of Bathynomus jamesi. Lineage (NCBI taxonomy): Eukaryota > Metazoa > Arthropoda > Malacostraca > Isopoda > Cirolanidae > Bathynomus > Bathynomus jamesi. The sequence continues at coordinate 166,743 of JAJOZX010004454.1, read as the reverse complement.
AGTGCAACGATGAAGTGCTAATCAGAAGTCTAATGCAGAAGTGCAATAAATGAAGTGCTAATCAGAAGCGCTAATCTGAAGTGAAGTATTTTTACAAATATACGTATAATATAACTTAAATGTTTGGGGGAGAACAGTTGAAGGTTAAATTTCCCCCCTTTTTTTAAACACATGATCAGATGTTTTTTGAAAGATTTCAACTAAAAACAATAAAAAAAATATAAATAAAACTAATCGTATATTTTTGCCGAGTTTACATTTTTTGACGGCGATATCATTTCGTAATAGTGCACATGAGTACAAATTGAGTACACGACTGAGTACGTATTAATTTTGGTTCATTACAATTACGATTACAATTACCAATTAATTCATATTCACTCATTGTTTAATTACACTTCTATTAAAGTACATTCTTACATTATAAATTAAATCATTACATTTAATTAGTTTCACTGAAGTACATTACAAGTTATTGTTCATTACAGTACATTACAAGTTATTGTTAATTTACAGTTAATTACAATTTAACAGTTACTATAACTTTGTCTTGTTTTGACAGTGTTTCATATTAATAGACAATTAAGATGTTAGAAATATAGTACAAAGTACATGGGCACATAACACATAATATAACATAACACATGATAATGTTATAAATTCGAATCAAAGCGAAAGGAGACTTTTTAACTTTGAGCGTTCGAATTCTGCTGCGATGAGCGGAATGTGATCTCTTACTAAGCATTGTCTTGAGTTCACCTCGGGAGGTCATATAATTAAAAATAAAAATGAAAAAAACAATACGAGAACGTTTTTTCGCGTTCTCGAACGAACCTAAAGTTTCGCGCCGACACGAGTAAAAATGAATATTTAATAAAATTTATATTGGATAATGGTCAAGATAAGATATGAATGTAAGAATGAGTGTGGTTGAATAATAATTATATTTATACTACATAACATATAAATAATGACTTCTATAGTGTTTAGTCCTTAGGGAAATAAATGACGGGAAAAATGTGACGTCATAGTTATTGAATTTTTACGTATAGTACAAATCATTGTTAGGAAGATTTACAAGAACGAATTAGAGACACAGAGTGGGAAACGTAAAGAGAATAAAGTTATTTTGTGACGTCATAGTGTATAAGTCATTATTAGAAAGATGAATTAGAGACAAAAAGTGGGTAGTAATGACTAAGAAGTACAACTACGGGTTCCAATCCTGTTATATGCAATGTGTATGCATAATCTAGGGACGAGGGTGAGATGCAAGACAATTCATAATTAATTATAATAACTTCTATAACAAATGGAAAATGGATAATGGATACGACTAAACCATAGAAATGGTAGATCGTAAGGTTATGACACAAACAAAAGTAGAAAGCTACAAGTAAAATTATTATCCAAACTCGCGTTAAGCGATTTTGGTTCTTATGTAAAAATGAATATTGATTATTCATTGTTCATTTTTACATTGCTCTCCCCTTTAAAAATGATATTTATACAATAATATAATAGGGTACAATTCATACAATAGAATTAAGAGAATAACATCGTAACTAATTCAAGTTAGATGACGAATTTTTCTTTACAATACAAATTTTATACAGAACGATTTCGCGTGGTTGAGTGCAATGCAGAGTAATCAAATTTTTAACATGACACTCGCTGAGAGGCTATTATATAATATAAAAATTCAAAAATTAAAACTTTAATTTTATGCAAACAGAATAAAAGGATTAATACGTTTATTTAGACAAACAATTAAGTTAGACAAACAATGATAGTTAAATTTTTTTACAAACTTTTATTTTTTCTGTGGGAAAAATTACATACATAATGAGTAGTAGATAAAAAGGGAAAAACGTAAATCGTACAATCTATAAACTAATTTTTTATTGACTATTGTAGGTAAAAATCGGATTACGTAGTGGATGATGTATAGACCTGTGGTCTAGTGTGTATGTGTGTGTATTAGATACAAAGTGTGTATCTTATAATTTTGAGGGACATATTAGCTGAGAGGATTGTTAAATTAACTGAATAAATGCCTGAACAAAAATTTATATATAGTTTGCAAGAATGCTTAAGACTATAAATAGCATAGTTAGCACTTACACGCAATGAAATAGTTTATTATGATCTCCAATGATTTTAGCATAAAGTTTGTATATATAGTATATATAGTGTGCATACATGCGTGTGTATGTGTAGGGATTTGGAAGGTTTTTGAATTAACAAAGTTTTAAAAATAATGTATAATAATTTAAGATGGGTTTAGGGTTATAAAATCTTTTAAGTTTAAGTCAATTATTGTTGTTATTATTATTATTATTATTATTATTATTATTAGAAAATCCTTTAAGCTCAAGGTCAATTATTATAAAATTCTAAATTACAGGTAAATTTTACATTAAAAATTATTTTTAGATAATAAAAAAAATATTAAAAAGGTTTAATAATTTTTGCATGTTAAGTAGAAAAATTATACTCTTTCGTTAAATGTTGATAGAATTTTGAATTATTTGATATTTTAGTCTGAAAACTTGTTTGCATATGATAAATACATATGTTTTATTTTGTCGAAGTTTTATTAAAATTAAATGACAAAAAAGAACAAACAACTGAATTTTAGGGTATGTTCGATCATATGGGGGAATTGAGTGACTAAGCAGGGGGTATAAGTCTGAAATTGACAATACGTCTTTCGTGAGCACTTTGCTCTTTTTTTTTAAAAAAAGATTGCTTGTCACACTACTTAGAACAAAAATTAAGAAAAGTTGAAACAAAACGGAGGGACGGCATGTTCCTCATATACATTACAATAATTAGCCAAATCGTTACAACCTTTGTACAAATAATAAATTACATAACTATATATTTATATACGCAAAACTGGCATGAAAAGAAAAGACAAATCGGTCAATTTCCTTCTCACAAACAAAAAAAAGGTTAAACTAAAGACGCAACCCGGTCAATTCAGGTTGAATTTAATTCTCTTTTACAACAAAAAAAAAGGTTGAATTAAATTCTTAAATTACATTTTCTTAAATTAAATTCTCTTAAATTACAAAGAAAAAGTTGAATTCAATTGACTGCATTGAAATAACTTGGGACTTAAAACTGACTTCGCATATAACTGACTTCGCATATAACTGACTTCGAATATAACTGACTTCGAATATAACTGACTTCGAATATAACTGACTTCGAATATAACTGACTTCGAATATAACTGACTTCGAATATAACTGACTTCGAATATAACTGACTTCGAATATAACTGACTTCGAATATAACTGACTTCGAGTATAACTGAATTCGAGTATAACTGACTTCGAGTATAACTGACTTGAACTCTATCAAGTATTCTGAAACTGAAAATGAAACTTAACTGTCTAACTTGAACGCTTGTCAAGTATTCTGAAACTTAAACTGTCTAACTTGAACGCTTGTCAAGTATTCTGAAACTTAAACTGTCTAACTTGAACGCTTGTCAAGTATCTTGAAACTTAAACTGTCTAACTTGAACGCTTGTCAAGTGAAGATTAACTGAAAATGGAAAATGACTGCACTTGATCTTTATCAAGTGGAGACGATTAACCTCTGTTTTGGTTGACCCTCTTGGTGTAACCTTCTGACTTGAAAAACTGACTTCAAAAAATGACTTCAAAAAATGACCAAAAAATAACTTCATGTATCTCTCTAAATCTATAAACTCTCTATAACACTTTCTTTCTTAATTTGCAAGTCAATTCAATTCAATAATTTGAAAAAAATTTGCAAACAAAAATATAAAATGTAACAACATTTCACTCGAATGTACACGAAGGTACGATACTATTATGTTTGATACATAAAATAAAATTATACTATACTAACTAGAATAGAAAAATAACTTAAAATAATTCTGTGACAATATTGTTTTCAATAAAACAAAAATTTATCACTGGTGTCTGAAGTGTTCACTGTGTTTGTGTTAATTCTGGCTCAATATTAAATATTAACTGTTAATAATAATGAATTTTCAAATGTTTAGAAATTATTTTAAAAAAGAGTTTTGTACTTAACAAGATTCCTACGGCGAAATCCTTAGAGACGTGTCCTGAAGACGTGTCTTGCTGGCCACTTGTTCTTGGATAAAAACTAGGCGTGGAGAACTTGGAGTCGTGACGCACCGGTTCAAGGGTGGATGTGACGAACTAGAAGTCGTGACACGCCGGTCCAAGGGTGGATGTGACGAACTAGAAGTCGTGACACGCCGGTCAACTGGGTGGATGTGACGAACTAGAAGTCGTGACACGCCGGTCAACTGGGTGTTGGTTCTGGTTCCAGGGTCTGGAAGACTGGAAGAATCCTGGAGTCGTGAAGATCCTGGTTAAAGGGTCGCCAGTTGTTAAGATCCTCTTCTTCTATGTGTTTATCCTGATGCAGGGTAATTTCTATCTTGGCCAAAGAGTGGCCTCTTCTTAAAATAATCTTCTTAAAATCTTCTTTTTATCCTGATGCAGGGTAATTTCTATTCTTGGCCAAAGAGTGGCCTCTTGTTAAACATCTTCTGGTTAAACATCTTCTGGTTAAACATCTTCTGGTTAAACATCTTCTGGTTAAACATCTTCTTGTTAAACATCTTCTTGTTAAACATCTTCATGTTAAACATCTTCTGGTTAAACATCTTCTGGTTAAACATCTTCTTGTTAAACATCTTCTGGTTAAAATTAGGGGTGTTAGACCCCATATCATCTTCTTCTTATCCTGGTAAAGGGTCTCCACAATGTTAGACCCCATATCTTCTTCTATGTCCCTATGGAGTCGTCTTGATTTTTATCCTGGTAGTAGGTCGCCAGCTTGTTAGAATCTTCTTATCTTCTTCTTCTTCTTATCCTGGCAGGGTCGCCAGACTGTTAACCCCCCCCCCCCTTTATGGCCCTGAGTCGGTTCGGATTCGACGGGGGGGGTTCTGGTTCGGAGGCAAGCAACGGATGTTTCTTCTTTATACTTTTCTATAATTCTTTCTAATTCTTTTCTCTCGCTTATTAATTCTTCTCTTTTTATAATTATCGACTTTTCTTTTATAACTTGTCGACTTACTGACTGAGTTCCTGCAGAGAGCACGGCTCGAAGGAAAAGATAAAAACTTCTTAAAGTGTGGTTTACTTCTTAAAAATTACAGGTATTGCTCTGAATTTACAAGGTAGAGGTTCGACCTCTTTCGACCATGGCTCAGGCCGGAATCTAAATATATATTAAGGAGGCAAGGGGCCTCTGCCCCTCCTAATGAGGTGCTAATCTGAAGTACAATGATGAAGTGCAACGATGAAGTGCTAATCAGAAGTCTAATGCAGAAGTGCAATAAATGAAGTGCTAATCAGAAGCGCTAATCTGAAGTGAAGTATTTTTACAAATATACGTATAATATAACTTAAATGTTTGGGGGAGAACAGTTGAAGGTTAAATTTCCCCCCTTTTTTTAAACACATGATCAGATGTTTTTTGAAAGATTTCAACTAAAAACAATAAAAAAAATATAAATAAACTAATCGTATATTTTTGCCGAGTTTACATTTTTTGACGGCGATATCATTTCGTAAAAGTGCACATGAGTACAAATTGAGTACACGACTGAGTACGTATTAATTTTGGTTCATTACAATTACGATTACAATTACCAATTAATTCATATTCACTCATTGTTTAATTACACTTCTATTAAAGTACATTCTTACATTATAAATTAAATCATTACATTTAATTAGTTTCACTGAAGTACATTACAAGTTATTGTTCATTACAGTTTCATTAAAGTACATTACAAGTTATTGTTAATTTACAGTTAATTACAATTTAACAGTTACTATAACTTTGTCTTGTTTTGACAGTGTTTCATATTAATAGACAATTAAGATGTTAGAAATATAGTACAAAGTACATGGGCACATAACACATAATATAACATAACACATGATAATGTTATAAATTCGAATCAAAGCGAAAGGAGACTTTTTAACTTTGAGCGTTCGAATTCTGCTGCGATGAGCGGAATGTGATCTCTTACTAAGCATTGTCTTGAGTTCACCTCGGGAGGTCATATAATTAAAAATAAAAATGAAAAAAACAATACGAGAACGTTTTTTCGCGTTCTCGAACGAACCTAAAGTTTCGCGCCGACACGAGTAAAAATGAATATTTAATAAAATTTATATTGGATAATGGTCAAGATAAGATATGAATGTAAGAATGAGTGTGGTTGAATAATAATTATATTTATACTACATAACATAAATAATGACTTCTATAGTGTTTAGTCCTTAGGGAAATAAATGACGGGAAAATGTGACGTCATAGTTATTGAATTTTTACGTATAGTACAAATCATTGTTAGGAAGATTTACAAGAACGAATTAGAGACACAGAGTGGGAAACGTAAAGAGAATAAAGTTATTTTGTGACGTCATAGTGTATAAGTCATTATTAGAAAGATGAATTAGAGACAAAAAGTGGGTAGTAATGACTAAGAAGTACAACTACGGGTTCCAATCCTGTTATATGCAATGTGTATGCATAATCTAGGGACGAGGGTGAGATGCAAGACAATTCATAATTAATTATAATAACTTCTATAACAAATGGAAAATGGATAATGGATACGACTAAACCATAGAAATGGTGGATCGTAAGGTTATGACACAAACAAAAGTAGAAAGCTACAAGTAAAATTATTATCCAAACTCGCGTTAAGCGATTTTGGTTCTTATGTAAAAATGAATATTGATTATTCATTGTTCATTTTTTACATTGCTCTCCCCTTTAAAAATGATATTTATACAATAATATAATAGGGTACAATTCATACAATAGAATTAAGAGAATAACATCGTAACTAATTCAAGTTAGATGACGAATTTTTCTTTACAATACAAATTTTATACAGAACGATTTCGCGTGGTTGAGTGCAATGCAGAGTAATCAAATTTTTAACATGACACTCGCTGAGAGGCTATTATAAAATATAAAAATTCAAAAATTAAAACTTTAATTTTATGCAAACAGAATAAAAGGATTAATACGTTTATTTAGACAAACAATTAAGTTAGACAAACAATGATAGTTAAATTTTTTTACAAACTTTTATTTTTTCTGTGGGAAAAATTACATACATAATGAGTAGTAGATAAAAAGGGAAAAACGTAAATCGTACAATCTATAAACTAATTTTTTATTGACTATTGTAGGTAAAAATCGGATTACGTAGTGGATGATGTATAGACCTGTGGTCTAGTGTGTATGTGTGTGTATTAGATACAAAGTGTGTATCTTATAATTTTGAGGGACATATTAGCTGAGAGGATTGTTAAATTAACTGAATAAATGCCTGAACAAAATTTATATATAGTTTGCAAGAATGCTTAAGACTATAAATAGCATAGTTAGCACTTACACGCAATGAAATAGTTTATTATGATCTCCAATGATTTTAGCATAAAGTTTGTATATATAGTATATATAGTGTACATACATGCGTGTGTATGTGTAGGGATTTGGAAGGTTTTTGAATTAACAAAGTTTTAAAAATAATGTATAATAATTTAAGATGGGTTTAGGGTTATAAAATCTTTTAAGTTTAAGTCAATTATTGTTGTTATTATTATTATTATTATTATTATTATTAGAAAATCCTTTAAGCTCAAGGTCATTATTATAAAATTCTAAATTACAGGTAAATTTTACATTAAAAATTATTTTTAGATAATAAAAAAAATATTAAAAAGGTTTAATAATTTTTGCATGTTAAGTAGAAAAATTATACTCTTTCGTTAAATGTTGATAGAATTTTGAATTATTTGATATTTTAGTCTGAAAACTTGTTTGCATATGATAAATACATATGTTTTATTTTGTCGAAGTTTTATTAAAATTAAATGACAAAAAAGAACAAACAACTGAATTTTAGGGTATGTTCGATCATATGGGGGAATTGAGTGACTAAGCAGGGGGTATAAGTCTGAAATTGACAATACGTCTTTCGAGAGCACTTTGCTCTTTTTTTTAAAAAAAAGATTGCTTGTCACACTACTTAGAACAAAAATTAAGAAAAGTTGAAACAAAACGGAGGGACGGCATGTTCCTCATATACATTACAATAATTAGCCAAATCGTTACAACCTTTGTACAAATAATAAATTACATAACTATATATTTATATACGCAAAACTGGCATGAAAAGAAAAGACAAATCGGTCAATTTCCTTCTCACAAACAAAAAAAAGGTTAAACTAAAGACGCAACCCGGTCAATTCAGGTTGAATTTAATTCTCTTTTACAACAAAAAAAAAGGTTGAATTAAATTCTTAAATTACATTTTCTTAAATTAAATTCTCTTAAATTACAAAGAAAAAGTTGAATTCAATTGACTGCATTGAAATAACTTGGGACTTAAAACTGACTTCGCATATAACTGACTTCGAATATAACTGACTTCGAATATAACTGACTTCGAATATAACTGACTTCGAATATAATTGACTTCGAATATAACTGACTTCGAATATAACTGACTTCGAATATAACTGACTTCGAGTATAACTGACTTCGAGTATAACTGACTTCGAGTATAACTGACTTGAACTCTATGAAGTATTCTGAAACTGAAAATGAAACTTAACTGTCTAACTTGAACGCTTGTCAAGTATTCTGAAACTTAAACTGTCTAACTTGAACGCTTGTCAAGTATTCTGAAACTTAAACTGTCTAACTTGAACGCTTGTCAAGTATTCTGAAACTTAAACTGTCTAACTTGAACGCTTGTCAAGTATCTTGAAACTTAAACTGTCTAACTTGAACGCTTGTCAAGTATCTTGAAACTTAAACTGTCTAACTTGAACGCTTGTCAAGTGAAGATTAACTGAAAATGGAAAATGACTGCACTTGATCTTTATCAAGTGGAGACGATTAACCTCTGTTTTGGTTGACCCTCTTGGTGCAACCTTCTGACTTGAAAAACTGACTTCAAAAAATGACTTCAAAAAATGACCAAAAAATGACTTCAAGTATCTCTCTAAATCTATAGACTCTCTATAACACTTTCTTTCTTAATTTGCAAGTCAATTCAATTCAATAATTTGAAAAAAATTTGCAAACAAAAATATAAAATGTAAACAACATTTCACTCGAATGTACACGAAGGTACGATACTATTATGTTTGATACATAAAATAAAATTATACTATACTAACTAGAATAGTAAAAATAACTTAAAATAATTCTGTGACAATATTGTTTTCAATAAAACAAAAATTTATCACTGGTGTCTGAAGTGTTCACTGTGTTTTGTGTTAATTCTGGCTCAATATTAAATATTAACTGTTAATAATAATGAATTTTCAAATGTTTAGAAATTATTTTAAAAAAGAGTTTTGTACTTAACAAGATTCCTACGGCGAAATCCTTAGAGACGTGTCCTGAAGACGTGTCTTGCTGGCCACTTGTTCTTGGATAAAAACTAGGCGTGGAGAACTTGGAGTCGTGACGCACCGGTTCAAGGGTGGATGTGACGAACTAGAAGTCGTGACACGCCGGTCCAAGGGTGGATGTGACGAACTAGAAGTCGTGACACGCCGGTCAACTGGGTGGATGTGACGAACTAGAAGTCGTGACACGCCGGTCAACTGGGTGTTGGTTCTGGTTCCAGGGTCTGGAAGACTGGAAGAATCCTGGAGTCGTGAAGATCCTGGTTAAAGGGTCGCCAGTTGTTAAGATCCTCTTCTTCTATGTGTTTATCCTGATGCAGGGTAATTTCTATCTTGGCCAAAGAGTGGCCTCTTCTTAAAATAATCTTCTTAAAATCTTCTTTTTATCCTGATGCAGGGTAATTTCTATTCTTGGCCAAAGAGTGGCCTCTTGTTAAACATCTTCTTGTTAAACATCTTCTTGTTAAACATCTTCTTGTTAAACATCTTCTGGTTAAACATCTTCTTGTTAAACATCTTCTTGTTAAACATCTTCTTGTTAAACATCTTCTTGTTAAACATCTTCTTGTTAAACATCTTCTTGTCAAACATCTTCTTGTTAAACATCTGGTTAAAATTAGGGGTGTTAGACCCCATATCATCTTCTTCTTATCCTGGTAAAGGGTCTCCACAATGTTAGACCCCATATCTTCTTCTATGTCCCTATGGAGTCGTCTTGATTTTTATCCTGGTAGTAGGTCGCCAGCTTGTTAGAATCTTCTTATCTTCTTTTTCTTCTTATCCTGGCAGGGTCGCCAGACTGTTAACCCCCCCCCCCTTTATGGCCCTGAGTCGGTTCGGATTCGACGGGGGGGTTCTGGTTCGGAGGCAAGCAACGGATGTTTCTTCTTTATACTTTTCTATAATTCTTTCTAATTCTTTTCTCTCGCTTATTAATTCTTCTCTTTTTATAATTATCGACTTTTCTTTTATAACTTGTCGACTTACTGACTGAGTTCCTGCAGAGAGCACGGCTCGAAGGAAAAAGATAAAAACTTCTTAAAGTGTGGTTTACTTCTTAAAAATTACAGGTATTGCTCTGAATTTACAAGGGTAGAGGTTCGACCTCTTTCGACCATGGCTCAGGCCGGAATCTAAATATATATTAAGGAGGCAAGGGGCCTCTGCCCCCTCCTAATGAGGTGCTAATCTGAAGTACAATGATGAAGTGCAACGATGAAGTGCTAATCAGAAGTCTAATGCAGAAGTGCAATAAATGAAGTGCTAATCAGAAGCGCTAATCTGAAGTGAAGTATTTTTACAAATATACGTATAATATAACTTAAATGTTTGGGGGAGAACAGTTGAAGGTTAAATTTCCCCCCTTTTTTTAAACACATGATCAGATGTTTTTGAAAGATTTCAACTAAAAACAATAAAAAAATATAAATAAAACTAATCGTATATTTTTGCCGAGTTTACATTTTTTGACGGCGATATCATTTCGTAATAGTGCACATGAGTACAAATTGAGTACACGACTGAGTACGTATTAATTTTGGTTCATTACAATTACGATTACAATTACCAATTAATTGATATTCACGCATTGTTTAATTACAATAATATTAAAGTACATTCTTACATTATAAATTAAATCATTACATTTAATTAGTTTCACTGAAGTACATTACAAGTTATTGTTCATTACAGTTTCATTAAAGTACATTACAAGTTATTGTTAATTTACAGTTAATTACAATTTAACAGTTACTATAACTTTGTCTTGTTTTGACAGTGTTTCATATTAATAGACAATTAAGATGTTAGAAATATAGTACAAAGTACATGGGCACATAACACATAATATAACATAACACATGATAATGTTATAAATTCGAATCAAAGCGAAAGGAGACTTTTTAACTTTGAGCGTTCGAATTCTGCTGCGATGAGCGGAATGTGATCTCTTACTAAGCATTGTCTTGAGTTCACCTCGGGAGGTCATATAATTAAAAATAAAAATGAAAAAAACAATACGAGAACGTTTTTTCGCGTTCTCGAACGAACCTAAAGTTTCGCGCCGACACGAGTAAAAATGAATATTTAATAAAATTTATATTGGATAAAGGTCAAGATAAGATATGAATGTAAGAATGAGTGTGGTTGAATAATAATTATATTTATACTACATAACATATAAATAATGACTTCTATAGTGTTTAGTCCTTAGGGAAATAAATGACGGGAAAAATGTGACGTCATAGTTATTGAATTTTTACGTATAGTACAAATCATTGTTAGGAAGATTTACAAGAACGAATTAGAGACACAGAGTGGGAAACGTAAAGAGAATAAAGTTATTTTGTGACGTCATAGTGTATAAGTCATTATTAGAAAGATGAATTAGAGACAAAAAGTGGGTAGTAATGACTAAGAAGTACAACTACGGATTCCAATCCTGTTATATGCAATGTGTATGCATAATCTAGGGACGAGGGTGAGATGCAAGACAATTCATAATTAATTATAATAACTTCTATAACAAATGGAAAATGGATAATGGATACGACTAAACCATAGAAATGGTAGATCGTAAAGTTATGACACAAACAAAAGTAGAAAGCTACAAGTAAAATTATTATCCAAACTCGCGTTAAGCGATTTTGGTTCTTATGTAAAAATGAATATTGATTATTCATTGTTCATTTTTTACATATATATATATATATATATATATATATATATATATATATATATATATATATTGATATTGATATTGATATTGTCAGGTTTTAGTCATTTTGTACATATGTCTTGCTAATTGCACGCAATTTTTTGAAGATGAGTTTCGCCCAGAAATTAAATTTCTAAAAAGCCTAAAATTTACTAACTGATAATATTGTGAGGGTTTTTAAATAACCGTTTTCCTCAAATTAAGTCTAAAACATTTACATTTTTCAAAACGCATTGCACTCTCTCAGCGTTGTTAAGCGACGTTAGGTCTGGATAGTAGTTAGATGGGAGACCATCTACCATTGCCATACTTACTTTGTGACTGGTAATGCACTAGTCTTGTTTAAGTACAATTGAAATTGCACAAAATTCTAACATTAATTTTAAAGGAGATTTACCATTTCATGGTCTGTAAAAAACGTCTTTTATATTCCTTCAATCCTATTGTCTTGGATATTCAGAATTTTTAAGTTAGTCTTGTTAGTAGTATTTTATTAAAAAAAAACTTATCTTAATTCAGACGAAGTGGAGTTAACACTAGTTCTTTAATGTTTGTATAAACACAGATTGAGATTTAGATAAATAAACTTGTGAATCCTAAGTTACAGTTAATAATCACAATAATCATAGAATAGAGAATAAACTTCACAATGCCAAATGATCTAAACTCTTCAGAAGCTAAACGAGCACACTTCATTTTTTCTGATCGCTACCTTTTTGCTTCCACCCAGCGAGCTGGTCGGTTTTGAATATTGACAATTTAGTTGGTTCGTCTTTTACAAATAATAATAATAATAATAATATATATATATATATATACTGTATATATATATATAATATTATTATATATATATATATATATATATATATATATATATATATATATATATATATATATATATATATATAATATATAATATATATATTGGCAAGATACAAAAACACAGTATATATATATATATATATATATATATATATATAGTATTTTCCTCGATACAAAATACTTCTCTAATTAGTTTAAGTTTGGATACTAGAAATAATAATATTTTTAAAAGTTTTTAAGTCCTTTAAATCATTATATTTTAAATAAATGACAAGCTTAAATTAGTTTTGATATGTAAACAAATGTTTTGATAACTTAATCCTTACTGACTTAATTTTGAAATTACCGGACACTTTCACTTATATGGTAAAAATGTCCCATTTAATAAGGCACTAACACTATTTTATGATAGTAAAAGTTTCTTTATTTCTTGAATTTCTTCGTGACTGGCATAATCTAGTGACATATTCAAATAAGTAAATATGGCCCAGAACTTTAGGGAAAAAGTCACGCGCTGCACCACTCTCAGGCACTCACTATTTTTAATTGCAGGCCCATAGCTAGGCTTCTAAATTTGGAGGGACAAGAAGATTATTGCTTCGGGGGAGGGGACGGCAACACTGACCTTGTTGTATGAATATCGCAAATGTAATAAATGTAACGAACTTGTAATTATAAATTATAATAATATATAAAACTATATCTAGTTTTAAAAGTATCTTACATTTATTTAATTTTTAGTTTGACATTGACAATTTCTTTAAGAGGGAGGAGCAAGCTAGAATTTTAGGAGTCTAAATTACGTAAGGTGTAAGAGTCATTGTCATGAATCTCATATTTAACATGTAATTCAAATGAACTGGTTTGCTAAGTGAGTTTCAGCAATCAGCAATCAAATCCAGCAATTCACTTGCAGCAGATCTCGAAAAAACAACAGGTGTCTCAGTTGATCCCTCTATTGTACGAAAGAAGCTTAACTCAGTCGGTCTCAGATATCCAATACTTGTGTTCCAAAGCATATTTTCTTCTCCTTTTTTCCTTTCCTTAAAAGTGGCTTTTTTGCTGCAACACATCCTTTAAGACCTACTGAGTTAAGCTTCCTTCGTGCAGTAGAGGGATCAACTGAGACACCTGTTGTTTTTTCGAGACCTGCTGCCAGTGAAGTGCTGGATTTGCGGCTGTCTCGAAAGAGCGTAATCTTTAGATATTGTAGAGCAGATGGAGAAAGCTTAGAAGACCTCTCTAATCTCGGACGATCAACTGGGGGTCCCATTTGATCTCTGTTGAGCCAAGATTGTTTTTACACCAGTTTGGGAAACACCTGTAGATTCACTTATTTTTCTTTGACTCAGTCCCTCACCATGCAAATGTATTATTTTATATCTAATCTCATCAGAAATTGTACTTTTCGAAATTTCTTAAGGTGAAGGAAAAAAAACAGCATGAATTAGGATTATAATGAGAAACTTTTGGATAAATTTGTTTTTCAGAATTTAAGTGAATATGTCAATACTTTTAATTGTAAATACTGATATAACAATAGCTTAGGAGCATTTACTGCAGATCCATCATCAATAGTTCGCTAGATCTTTAAACACAAGTCCAATTCATGCAGACTAGAGGGTCATCCAGCTAATACAACTTTATACAATTAAGTAGTAACTTAGTTATACGTTAATATGAACCAGAGGTTCTAGTTAATGTGTATTTTAGTATCAAAACCAATTTTCATATGACAGATTATCTCATAGTTATCAGATTGACAGTGGTCTCATACTTTTGCACGGCACTGTATATATATATATATATTGCATTATCAGAAACGTTTATCTTAGAACCCGGTTAGCTTTCTTATTATTCTTATTATTATTCTATTTGTTTAGTGTTTCAAGGAACAATTTACATACCTTTATTTGTGGAAGTCTCGGGGTGGATGATAATGCTATTTTTTTCATTCTGATAGAAAATATCGATTTTGATAAGTTCTTAAAATTTTTGTGTGGCTGAGAGAGAGAGAGAGAGAGAGAGAGAGAGAGAGAGAGAGAGAGAGCGAAAAAGAGAAAGAGAGAGCCAGTGTTTATAGGTCATGATCAGTGAAAAAGATTAATTAAAACCTGGCGAATGGGTAGAAAGAGGAGAAAAATAATTAAAAAAATAATTTGGTGTCATTAAAGATTCACTCTATATATGTAGCCATTCAACTTAACAGTTAACAGTTCAAACGTCTTAAGGAGGTATAATTGTAACGTCTTGTAGTCAATGAATGCGGGTTTAAAGTCTGTCATTTGGTCTTTTATAATTCCTTTCAGAACTCGTTAAAATCATTTACGTTAAAAGTAAATGGGGAATCTAACAACTCTTGAACAGATAAGAAGACAATGATACAGTTTACATGCCTTCCCAGCTCTTAATAGCCGATACTGATAAATGTTACTAATTTTGTGCATCAGAGTTGAGATGCTTATGTATATGTAACTATGGTTCTGGCGAGATATTTTTGGTTTATTTTTAATTAGGCAAAACCGTGTACAATAAATGGTTAGTCTCTGGTCTGACTATTAAAGATCACTTCTTTTTTTTCTACTGAAACGTTGAGAGAGTTCTAGTCAATATTTATTTATTTTTTTCTACGATCCTAACTGTCGCTTGTAAATGAGAATTAGACTACCTTTATTTCACTCAGGCGCATTTCATCTGTTTAAACCAAATTCATTTTGAAATGCCTAATATAAATTTTATTTATTCACACTTAAATAAATGTTATAGTAAACTGCGTTGATAGGTAAATAAATTAACACTATAAATCATCTTTTAATAGTGTTCGCTAACTATCACAGAAATTAAGGTGTTGTAAGTTGTTAGTGTGGACAGGCGAGACATTATTAAAATGTTTGTGAAGGAGGGAGAATGGTGATCGGGAGGGTCGGGTGGGGGAAAGTTAATCATTTAAGACATGGAAAGGTCTGAACTCAAACCCCCAAAGTGGAAGAAAGGGTTTTCAGCTGGGTTGCTGGGGAAGAGAGCGACGTGAGGGAAAGGGGACACCATATATATATATATATATATATATATATATATATATATATATATATATATATCCATCAAGCGCTGATGGTGCAGAAATGCTACACAAAAATTAATTTGATTGTTACTCGGTAAATATTTTTCTTACCGAAATATCTTTTCAATTTATGTAAATACATTATATACACTAAAAATTCACGGGAAAAAATTAGAGAAAAATAATTTTAAATGTTATTAGTAATTATCCAAAATTTATCCTCTTATTGAAGGATGGGCCAGGGGGGTGGGAATAATGCAGTAAACTGATGTTATAAATAATCCTAGATTTATAAAAAGCTTAAAAAATTACTAATTAGAAAGGAGATAAATTTTATAGGGATAATTTACGTGGTTACATTAAGACTGAAGTTCTTTTGTAGAAGTAAAAAGTTTCACTTTCAGATTGATTGTTTGCTTGCTTGCTTGCTTGCTTGCCTTCGTGCTTCTTCTGCAATAAATAATTCGACATTGTTTGTTTGCTTGCTTGTCTGCTTTCGTGGTTCCTCTTCTTTGCATTTACTTTGATTTCGTGGAGTTTCCTTTATAAAAAAATATAGAATAATAATATAAATTGTATATAGATTTCTCCTGTACAATTATTTAAGTATATATATATATATATATATATATATATATAACCGTATATCGTTTAAAGTATGTATTATTATTTTTGCTTGTATACTTATTTTCTATGTCATTTGTTTTTCATTCAATGTCTGTTATTGGATTAATGTACAATATAAAGAGTCCCGTGTGTTTCTTTTATTGTTAATTTTTTATTAAATAATTGGGAATCGTTTTGCGTCTAAATAAACAAAAATAATGTATTGGTGTTTCATTTAATTCTTTTGCTAAGCCAATTAAGTAGAACATCTCCCTCTCTCTTGCCTTTAATAAATAAATAATTAAATAAGTGGCAACCCCTGTAAGCATTGAGTTCATCTCTCTCTCTTGCCTTTAATATATAAATAAATAATTAAAATAGTGGTATCTGACAACCGCTCCATATAATTAAAATAAATAGTAGTATCTGGCAACTCATCTATATATAAATAAATAATTAAAATAGTGGTATGTGACAACCAGTGGCGTGCGGTCCATGGAAGCAAGGGAAGCAATGCTTCCCTATTCAAAGAAAGAAGAAAATGTTGTATTATACTTTAAAGTTTAAACAGTTCAATATGTGTTAATAATTTGTACAAAATCATTTTATTATGCTATTTATAGCATTTGATTGGTAATCAGGTGGATACATAGTAAATACATTGGTTGCCGTTCGTGCAAGAACCTTTAAGAAAGCCGAGGCAAAATATCTCGAGTTGGACAACAATTGACGAAATGCATCCTTTTTCCCAATGACTTTCGCTTTTTTTTTACTGTTACAAATTGTTTCTTTCCATTCTAAAAACTCATTTAATGTTTAATAATGTAGTATTTATTGAATACAACAAGTTTCATATATAGTTTTTCTACTAAAAAATTCCATGATCATGTTAAGCGAAAAAGAATATATATTTATCGTTATTTTATCCTTCCCTATGTCAAAAAGGAAGCAATTTAGATTTCGCTGTCCAGATCTTGTAGTTAATTTTCTTGAAATATCTGGCAACTTATACGTGCTGTCTGCTGTCATTCTCTCATTTAAAGCGAATACATAACTACGCTAGAAATGCGCAAGGGGAAGAAAGGCTTGCAAGTTTAGCTTTAATCTCAATTGAGAAAAAGCTTCTTAGGATATGAAAACCGATACCTTTTACGAAGAAATAATAGATATATTTAATAAAAAAGAAAGAAGAATAGTTTTATTTTTATTTTATATAATCTGTTGTTTTTGCTTGAATTGCTTCCCCGTGACGAAAAATCACCGCACGCCACTGGTGACAACCCCTCCATATATAAATAAATAGTGGTATCTGGCAACTCCCGACCCTCTATATGACAGATGCTGGTCTCTGAACTCGAATAATGCGTTTGGCTGCGCCAGGCGAAGGATGGTCTCTTCTCTCTCCTTCTTAAGTTAAGGTTTACCTTCTTAGGTTAGGATACCCCTTTGGGGGTGAGGACATCCTACCTTCTCCCCCAAAGACTCTCCTCCTTTGGTATCTGGAGATACTCTTAGGTTAGGGTTACCCCTTTGAGGGGAGGTCATCCTTCGTTCTCCCCCTAAAGCTTCCCCCTTCATGCAACTTGGGGGATACCCACCCCCTTGTTGCATAACCCCCTCCCATTCGTATCTTCCCCTCCCACTTGTTTCGTACCCCCCTTTTGCAACATTGATCAACATTTGCAACACTGCAATTGCACTCTACTCTTTTCCACCCATACTACTCACCTAGTCCATGCCATACATTTTTTTTTTATGAAACTATGTTTCTCCAAAGAGAGAGAGAGAGAGAGAAGAGCCCTGTTTTGATGATGTGTATGTATTAGAAATATCAAAGCTTTGAATTCATGAAGTATAGCATCGCTGAATAAAATTAATGTAAATTCTTCAGAGATTGTATAACAGGAAAATGATCTGCACTTCACATGTTGTACGGAATGTGTCTAAATACTTAATTCAGTCACACACACACACACACACACACACACACACACACTATACAAGATACCCCACCAGGATTTGAACCCGGGATCTCTGACTGGGAGTCAAAGGCGCTGACCACTTGATTACGGCAGGATAAAAGTTAACACAGCCTGGCGCATATTTCATCACCCGAGGTAAACACTGGCGGTTTCTCTCTCAGTGGTGTTTTTACGTATTAACTCTCTTTACTCGAGCAAATAGATAGCATTTAACTTTATGTACCTAACACTTCTGGGCGTGAAAGCCGCTAGTGCAAAGGTTCTCACCCTGTGGGCCATGGTGGATTTTCTAGTGGGCCAAAACTAGTGTTTGTAATGCTTCAAAACAAGTCAGATATACTACAAAAATTATCCTTATATATATATATATATATATATATATATACAGGGGTTAGACAAAATAATATGAACA
Source organism: Bathynomus jamesi (assembly GCA_023014485.1). Taxonomy (NCBI): domain Eukaryota; kingdom Metazoa; phylum Arthropoda; class Malacostraca; order Isopoda; family Cirolanidae; genus Bathynomus; species Bathynomus jamesi. The sequence continues at coordinate 147,671 of JAJOZX010004454.1, read as the reverse complement.
TCCGCCGATTTCACCGGTTATCTTTACGGACTGCTCAGACACAAAGTAAATGGTCAAATGACTGGCAAACCTATTTAAATGCGTAACAGAGAGTGTATACGTCATGTTATAACCCTCACGTTGTTTTTACAGATCTGAGTGAATTATGAATTAGCAGTTATGAAAGACCTGTCAGACTTCCAAAGAGGGCAAATTGTCGGAGCGCGGATGGCTGATGCATCGGTGACGAAAACCGCTCAGATGTTCAATGTATCCAGAGGAACTGTCTCTATGGTCATGTCTGCATACCAAAACCATGGAAAGACAAGCCCCGACAAACGCAATAGTGGACGCAAGAAGAAGCTGTGTGATCGAGACCGCCGGGTGCTAAAGCGCATTGTGACAAAGAACCATAAGACCACAGCTCCAAAAGTGACTGCAGAGCTTAACCAGCATCTTGCAAGCCCGGTATCGACCAGAACTGTACGTCGCGAGCTCCATGGAGCTGGATACCATGGGAGGGCTGCAATTGCCAAACCCTTCCTTTCGCACATCAACATTGAGCGGCGCAGAAAATGGTGTAATGACCATAAGAATTGGTCAATGGACCGGTGGAAGAATGTAGTCTACTCCGACGAATCCTCCTTTACGCTATTTCCATGTTCCGGTCGAGTTTACGTCTGGAGACAGCCTAAAGATGCTTATGACCCCGACTGCCTGACCCCAACCGTTAAGCATGGAGGCGGATCTGTGATGGTTTGGGCAGCAATATCGTGGAATACTCTTGGCCCAGCTGTAGTACTGCATGGTAGGGTTAACCAGGTCCATTCCATGGTCCAAACGCTGTTTCCCAATGGCGGCGCCGTCTTCCAGGATGATAATGCACAATCCACACCGCTGGGGTCGTTAAAAACTGGTTTGAAGAGCATGTTAGTGAAGTAGAACGCTTGGATTGGCTCCACAATCCCCGGATCTTAACATTATCGAGCATCTGTGGTGTCAGTTGGAGCAGCAGGTCAAAAGCCGATTCCCACCGCCGGCGTCTTTGGAGGAACTGGAGCAGGGTTTGCTCGTTTGCTCGAAGAATGGCTCAGGATTCCTCTAGCCACTGTTCAAAAGCTGTATGAATCAATTCCCCGAAGCATTGCAGCTGTTATTGCCGCTAAAGGAGGACCAACTCCATATTAAGAATAAAAACTGCCATTTATCAAGGTGTTCATATTATTTTGTCCAACTCCTGTATATATATATATAATATATATATATATATATATATAAATTATATATATATATAATATATATATATATATTATATATATATATGTGTATATATATATGTATATGTGTATATATATATATATATATATATATATATGTATGTATATATATATATATATATATATATATATAGTATATGTATATAACCTTGGTTAACCTTGGCTTTCCTTTCGACTGAATTGTTCGTTCTGACGAAGGTTGAGCTTTCACTCCACTTTAGTTACACTGACAGTTTAACGTGGAATCCAAACCACGTCCCACCATCAGCCCAGCGTCTTAACCACTAGGCTACCCATGGTACCCATTTATCTACCAACCAATTTTTTTATTGTGTGGAAGGGTGAACAGCTGGGTTTTGCTGCGCGCCGCCTGCCGTCACCGGGTCTCGATCCCGGAGTCGATGGATTTGTAGTCAGCGACGCTAACCACCACACCACCGAAGCGCATATATATATATATATATATATATAATATTATATATACACTCATTCTTTCATTATTAAGATAATAAAAACATCCAAGTATAATTACATTTCAAAACGTAAAGAAAATTAATGAAATAAAACCAGCTTTGGTCATAAAATAACATAAAAATTGCTCACAACCTTTTTCCTGCTTTTTAATTAAATTTAGAAATCTTTAAGTTCAAAATGCATTTATTTAAATACAAAACTACAATTTTAAGTTGTAGTTTTTTTAAGCACTTTTAGAATTTGTAGCGTCATAAAGTTAGTTTTGAAAATTTTATATATATATATACACACACGCACACAGGGTGTTTATGAAGTCCCTATCTATTTCGGTGAAAACGTAGCAAAAAGGGTAAAATTCAATAACAATATAATAGAAGGCATACATTTAATGAATAAAGCATATGATTCTACATGAGCACCATCAGTATCTCTACAGAGTTCGAATCTGTCAGCAGCATTGCTGAACACATTTTGGAGCATGACAGGGGTTATTTTTGTAACTGCTGTTACGATACGAGCACCTAAATGTCCCAGCTTCATTCAGATGGAATTTTAAACACCGTCGTCTTTCAACAAGATGGGGCACCTTGTCATTACGCAAACATTGTTCGGGAGTACCTAAATGAATGATTTCCAAATCGGTGGATCGGACGTGGCGGCAACAGGCCCTGGGCGGCTCGATCTCCTGACCTAATGCCTTTGGATTTCTTTGCATGGGACTTTATCAAATCAAACGACTATCAAACGAGGGTTACAGATCTGCAAGATTTACGTGCTCGTATCGTAACAGCAGTTACAAGAATAACCCGTGTCATTCTCCAAAATGTGTTCCGCAATGCTGCTGACAGATTCGAACTATGTAGAGATACTGGTGGTGCTCATGTAGAATCATATGCTTAAGTATTTATTAAATGTATGCCTTCTATTATATTGTTATTGAATTTTACCCCTTTTGCTACGTTTTCACTGAAATAGATAGGGAGTTTATAAACACCCTGTATAATATTACAGAAATTACAGACTCTCAAAAACCCCCGGATCCATCCTGATTAGCCAAAGAAGGAAGTAAAAATATTCGTACTTTAATTCCTTCTTTAGCTAACTTAGAGTGGATTCTTGGGTCTTTGGTAGCCTGTAACTTCTGTTATATATAGTATGTGTGTGTGTGTGAAAAACCAAGGAATTGAACAATTATAGAAAATTCCAAGTTCACTTCTCACACCACGCAAACCCCGACTCGGAAACAATAATTTTCATTCCATGGATACCCATTATCTTGTGTACCCAAACACACATGAAAATTTGGGGTAGTAAGAAGAAGAAGACGAAAAAGAAGAACAAGAAGACAAAAAAGAATAGCGCGAAATACTAAATTACTGTACACAATCTAATCTACACCAGGTTAGGTTTTAAGGATTTTAAAAATTTTAGTAAATACGAAAGCATCGTTTGATGATTATATATATATATATAATATATATATATATATATATATATATATATATATATATATATATATACAGGGTGGGCCGTAAGTTTCCATACATAGGAAAATTTGGATCAGCAGTTTCCGGATGCTTGGATTGGTGGGCGTGGTCCTGTGGAGTGGCCTCCCAGATCCCCAGATCTCACCCCCCTTGTTCTATCTTTGGGGGCACTTGAAGGCCATGGTGTATCAGGAAAAGATACGAGACATAAATCATCTAAAGGAACGTATCACCAACGCCATTACAAGCATAACGTCAACTGTGCTAATGCGTGTTCATCAACAGTGGGAACACGTATTGAAATGTGTTTTCAAAACAATGGCAACCATGTAGAGCATATTATAAATAAAAATGGTTGTCCATAAAAAAATTTATTTTTCCTATGTATGGAAACTTACGGCCCACCCTGTATATTATATATATATATATAAATTATATATATACAGAGGGTGATCAAATTATTAGAGCCACTACATGAAAAATAGTTTTTCTTGTATAAGTTTATTTCTAATGCTAATAATAGTAAAATTTGGCTAGTTTAAACACTTATTTTATTTCAGAATATATTTATATACACTCTACAGTCATATTAAACACATTTAGTACTTAGTGGGTCCTCCTTTGGCCTTAATTAAGGCAGCAACCCGTCTAGGCATACTCTCTATACAGGCTTTGCAGCTGGCCTGTATCTCAGGATCACGGTTCCAAACGGCAATTATAATTCGTTCTATTAACTATATTCGAGTTGTTATTTTCTCGCCTTTCAGTCTACGCTTTACTATTTCCCATAGTTTTTCGATAGGGTTCATATCCGGAGAATTTCCTGGCCAATCCACGAGAGGAATATTCTTTGCAGCCAGAAAACTTTAACTGACTTTGCAGTGTGGCATGGGGTCCGAATCTGCATAAAATGGGAATGGCTCACCATTTGGAAACCAGTCGGCGATGCTGTGGAATAAGTTTGTTTACAAAACCTTTCGTATTGGTCCTGCTTCATAGTACCCTCAACAATGTAAATTCGTCCAGTACCTTTACCGCTTATCACTGCCCATATCATGAGAGATGTTGGATGCTTAACCGTACTTACGACACAGTCTGGATGATATGCCTCACCAACACGTCGCCTAACGTACTGTGATTTATCAGACATGACTTGGAATGTGGATTCGTCCCTGAAATACACCTGCAAATGAAAAGAGAAAGAAATGATTGCAACCAAAATGAAATGTGCCTTGTCATACAAATATCAAAATAATACATTTTACTCAAAATAAGCATACAAGATCACTAAAATATTGTGACTTACCGATTTCCAGTCATCTACAGTGAACTTTGAGTAGTATTTAGCCCACTTTAAGCGACTTTTGATCATTGTTGGAGTCAATGATGCGATCCTGTCAACACTCGCACGTGACACATTCAGTTCTCGGGCTATTTTTCTGTGAGAATAATCAGTTGCAGTCAGCAGCGAGAGCATTCTACCTTTCTTCTTTGGCGATAGATCACATTTCTTACCCATGTTGGGTAGCTTACAGTACATAAAAGTTATTCCTGTAAAGAAACACTAATTTAATAAAAAGAATCACAATACGTTGCTGAGAAACAATATCATATGGGTGTATGAGTGCATATTCCACGTACAATGGTTTAAATATAATAACTTATCATTAACTTAACATACACTTAACGCACCTGACCACTTGACACAACCTTCCACGTTTACAGCTGAAACACTACTGAACCCACTTTTCACATACTTCCCTCCCCCTACTCCCCAAATTAACCCCTATCCCCAGTTTGTTATTCAGGTAGAGAACACTACATTTAACAATTTGGAATACTGTCTGCATACCTAAAAGGTTATTATTTAAACTAAAAACACCATATTATAATGAAAATGTGTTTTTCAAAGGGTGGCTTCTAATAATTTGATCATTCTCTGTATTATATATATATATATATATATATATATATAATATATATATATATATATATATATATATATATATATATATATATGAGTGGTACATAAATGTGTTTCATAAATCACAGGTGTATTCTTGAGACAAAAGTAAATAAAAAAGACCATATAAAGATAGGTCGAGAAACCCATAGGTTTCGAGCTATAGCACGCAACAGGAAAATGAAACTCCTAAAGATTTTTTAAATTTTATGCAAATACACAGTGTGATACATTGTTTATTAAAATAAATGTTGAAATTCTTAATTCGCCGGCTTAAGCCGCCAGCCCGCCTCACCTCACCACTCTCTCTCTCTCTCTCTCTCTACCTACCTACCTACCTATTCCCCTCATCGTAAACTACCACTAACCACCATTCCCTCACTTGTTCATACTCATTTTCCCCCTTTAACGATCTCTTCTCTATCCTATTTTGCGACGCACTGAGGTATGCATTCAAGAAGTAGGAACGAATTTTGAACATTTACCCGAATTAAGCAAATGTATCACATTGTTATATTTGCATAAAATGTAAAAAATCTTCAGGAGTTTCTACTTTTCTGCCGCGTACTATAGCTCGAAACCTAAGGGTTCTCGACCTATGTTATATGGTCTTTTTCCTTTACTTTTATCTAAGAATATACCCTACGATTTATGAGACACATTTATGCATCACCCTGTATATATATATATATATATATATATATATATATATATATATATTCTTTTCATCATACATTTTATATACTGTAGTTCAGCCGAGATTCAGAGTTTGCTCCCGTCCACTGAAGCGGTAACACGCTTTTCGATCAAAGTTCAAATAAAAATTTTATAATTTTTTTAAGTCATGAAATCACCACGTACGTCATTAAAAAATAAAGAAAGCAAATTAATCTATTTAGTGTTTTGACTTCCCCTAATTTCTTACAGCTATCCCATATGGCGCCCTCCCGTCCACCTATCAACATATACAACACGTGATATATCCCATCCGCCAGAATAACGGATACAACATCTTTCTCACTCCCTTTGAATCAGAATTCTTCCACCCACTCCCTTTGAATCAGAGTTCATTCACCGGTAAAAAGATGGGATTATGCACCCATCCTACTGGTAAGCTTTTCCAAAAGACAGACACTAGCTTTTATTATTATTATTAATAATAATAATAATAGCACAGAAATGGGCAACCGATTTCAACAACTGTAAAGTTTGAAACTTTGCAGCCGACGAAACAAAGGCAATTAGATATGATCTCTGAAAGTCCCTTTTCGACTTTAATTGCATGGAGAGATGGAGATCTCCCTTATAGACGGTGCGAAACAAGTGAATGGAGTAAAGTTTTCCTGTGAGATATGCACAATGGACATAAACTCGTTTACGATTTTTAAAACAGAACGAGACACTGAAGAAGAAGCTAAAGTTGAAAATGTGAATGACGAGCAGAGAGGAACAAGCAAGGAGACGAAAGAGAGAGAAACTGAAATAAATGAAATACCAACACACGAACATGGCAAAAATGAACGAAAAATGGAGCCACAAGAAATAACACACGCAGAACAGAGGGTGAGGGCAGGGCCGGATTAACCATTAAGCAAAATAAGCCCGTGCTTAGGGCATCAAGGGAAGGGGGGCACCACAGAAATTTTCCATTGTCGGATTTACCATGGATTTATTATACTATTATAATCGCGGCTTATAGCCTATAAGCTGTTGAAAACTGAATTATATATATTCATATATAGTATTTATTTTTTTTCATTGTTTGAATTTGTAGTGAACAACAACCCTTTTGAGAGAATAAATATATTTCGTTGTAATCACACACTTTACGCTTTGCGTTATTATTTTGTTTATATCAAATCTTTGAGCGCCATATTAAAAATACATATAGATTAAATATTTTCGTGTGCTATAGGAAGTTATTCTGAACGTGTGATTTGTGCATATAATATTAAATATATATTTTACATAATCATTTGGTATTGTTTTACAGAAAGATTTAGGTTTATAGAATTGTAATATAAATTAATATTAAAATAAAAGAAACTATAAACTCTATATTGCTGTTGTATCAAGTGATGTTTATCACGGCCATTATAATAATAAGATATACTGACCTAAGTTAATTAGCGTTGAAGAAGTTTATCTGTTGCTCTCTCTTCTTCTCTAGGGTAAGTCTATGAAGTGTACTTTATTTGTATATATAACAATATTTTATCATACACGTATCTTTATTTTATAATTTATTTATCTATTGTCATAACAGTATAAAAGAATTTAGATTGTAATAACCAGAGTGAATAATTTGTAATGTATATATAACATCAAACGTAGTTAGGACAATTTAGGCCCTAAGCAAATGTTCATATTTCCTATAATTAAATATTGTGTTTTAAATAAATAAATAAATGTAAATATAAAATGTGGCTCGTTAATAGTGAAATGTTAATATTGATATTTTTATAGATTGCGTATTATTAATTCTAATGTTAAGTATTTTTATTTTATAGGTTTCGGTTCCTTCTTTTGGTTCCTTCTTTCGATTTGATTTGTATTCAACATTTCGAGTTGATATTTCGGTTGAGTTATATTTAATTGCCACTTATATTTAAATTGCCACTTTGGTTGTGTACGGTTCCCATTTTGTCTTTCTGAGAATAAAAGAACAAAGCCAAGATTGTGATATGTGTAACTGTGTTGATTGCCACATAATATACAAATAAAATATTCTTTTTATTTCTGTATTTTACAGACCCCAAGAACCAAGATGAAACGTGTTCAGTTAAGTGGTGCACAAAAGCGAAAACTATCAAAAGAGAAACAAGAGAAGACTTTGGATTTAGAGTCCAAGACTGCAAAGCTGACTGATTTCTTCACACAAGTTCCACGACCACAACGTCAACATGATATACCGATTCTGAATCAAAACCAATCTCCGTCATCAGAAGTGGACACAAATACCACTTTGATCACTTCAAAATCAAAATATGATGACGTTGGAATCACCGAGGTGTCACAAGCAGGTTCATCTACCACATGTCTCACTACTGATCTCACTTTGCCTGTAAATTCTCTTGATACCTCTACTGCAAATGTTGATTCAAGTTGCTTTACAAGACATTCTGGGGTTGAAATAATTGCTGAAAATGAAAGTTTAGTGGACCATGGTGATGGTGGTGAAATGAATCAGTCTGCAGAAGATGAAGTAAATATAGCAAAAGATCCAGGGTTGTGGCTTGATTTCTCTGCTGATGATGTGGCTTATTGGATTGCTTGTGGACCCAGTGACTGTCAACACCACAATGGGCCATTTGACAAGTCTTACCGGCATTTCAGTAGTGGCAAACCAGCAAGATACTGTTCACAAAAACTTTTCGTTGGGACAAAAGCCAATGGTGAGAAATACAAGAGAGAGTGGTTATTGTATTCACCATCAACAGGATCAGTTTACTGTTATGTTTGTAAACTGTTTGCTCCTAAAAATGTCTCACATTTTGTTATAAGAGAAGGGTTCAGTGACTGGCGAAATACTATTGTAATTGATCATCATGAAAAAAGCACTACTCACCGAGACTCTATGCTAACATACTTAACTCGCAGACAAGGTGCGGGGTTGGGACAACAGTTGGAAAAACAAATTCAGGAAGAGTGTGATTACTGGGAACATGTCTTGAGGCGTGTCATAGCTGTTATTTGTACGTTAGCTGAACGTGGCTTGTCTTTTCGAGGAACAGAAGAAAGATTTGGATCATTGCAGAATGGGAATTTTTTAGGGCTGCTTGAGCTCATAAGCCGGTTTGATCCATTTTTAGCAGGTCACATTTTGAAATATGGAAATTCTGGCAAAGGAAATCCTTCTTACCTGTCCAAAACCACCTGTGAGGAACTCATTCAACTAATGGCTCAAAAGGTCCACGCACTCATTGTTGACGAAGTAAAATCTTCTGGTTATTTTAGTTTGTCAGTTGATTCAACACCAGATCTATCACATATCGATCAGTTAAGTGTTGTACTTAGGTACTTAAAAGATGGACAGCCTATTGAACGCTTTTTAACCTTTCTGAAAATGAAAAGCCATACTGGTGAGGAAATGGCAAATCAGGTGTTGCAGTACTTACGTGAAGTTTGTAAGCTAAACTTTTCAAAATGTAGGGGTCAATCTTACGACAACGCTGCCAACATGTCTGGGCGTTATAAGGGGATGCAGCAAAAAATTTTAGAAACAAACAAGTTTGCTATATATGTGCCCTGTGCAGCCCATTCACTAAATCTGGTAGGCCGAAGTGCTGTTGACTGCTGTCAAGAGGCGGTTAATTTCTTCTCTACAGTGCAGTTGCTCTATACCTTTTTTTTAGCCTCAACCAGCAGGTGGGAAATTCTTAAAGGTTGTATTGGAAATGAAAGTGTCTTAAAATCCCTCTCTGATACCAGATGGGAGGCACATGCTATGGCAACAGCAGCAATTTTGAAATCTTTCCTTAAAATTTAGAAGCGTTAGAATGTATAGCTGAAGACCAGTCAAAAAGGGAGACACTAGAAGAGAAGCAAATAATATTGCAAATAAGATGCAAGAGCTAGAATTCGTTTTTATGTTGAATTTTTGGGATGAGATTTTGCAAAATTTTCATAGAGTAAGCAAAGTTCTACAGAATAAGGATGTGAACTAAAAACATGTGCAGATCTGTATGGATCATTAGCTGACCAACTGTGCACTTCACGAGATGAATTTGAAAGATATGAAGCAGCTACAAAGGAAATGCTACCAGATGTTGATTACAAGGCAGCTCAAACTCGCAAACGTATCAGAAAGAAGGTACCCAATGACGGAGATGCACCAGAAGTATATCTGAATGCAGAGATAAATTCTTATCACCACCTTTTACACAATTGTTGACAAACTTGAAACTGAGATGAGAAGAAGAGGAGAGATATACAAAGAAATAGCAGAGAGATTTCTTTTCTAAGTGATGTGCCACATAATTTCACCACTTCATCATCTACTGAAATTGAAAGGTATTCTCAGGGTTGTAAAAAGATGATTGATGTTACCCAGAGGACTTGAACACTAATTTCTCTGCTGAGCTTCAGCAGTTTCACTCATATGTGTGCCATAAGTTCAGTGCAAAAAAAAATGTAAAAACAAGATTCAGTCATGCTGAACTTTATAAAATAATTGTAGAAGACAATATTGAGTGTGCCTTCCAAATGTAGAAATTGCCTTTCGTATATTTTTAACATTAATGGTCACAAATTGCTCAGCTGAGCGTTCATTTTCTCAGTTGAAGTATATTAAAAATACCAACAGAACAACTATGCAACAAGGCAGGCTGGATGCCTTATCTCTACTAAGTATAGAAGCAGATGTGTTACGTAAGATTAGTTTTGAGGATCTGATCAAAGACTTTGCAATTAAAAAAAGTAGGAGAAAACTTTTCAAATATAAATGAAGTGGAAGTATACAAAAATAAACATTATTTTCCATCTTACTGTAAGTTTTGTTTCATTTCAAAAAATAAAATTTTATTTTATGGTTTATTTTTGTTTATATTTTGAATTACATATATATGGGGCACCAAAATCTTTCAAGTGCTTAGGGCCTCTAAAGGTCTTAATCCGGCCCTGGGTGAGGGGATAGGGGCACTAACTCAAATAGCGAAGAACTAAAGGAAAATCCTGTTATACAGAAACCATCACCAAATTGGGAATTGAAACTAAGACCAAAATCAAAGGGTCGAGCAATAATGTAAAGGAAACTATATGCAGATATTATGCAAGGCTAAATTATAGCTATAGAGGCGGACAGGGTTTATATGCACACCTGACATTGTGTAAGTTCTACTGTAATAATAATCACTGTAAATTCAGTGATAACTGCAAATTCTACCACCTTATTACAGGCAAAAAACTATACAAAATATGGAAGCTGTAAGTACAGAAGTTAATACTATTATCATTATCTTCCAACAAACCCTAAGAACTAGAAATGATGCAAAGAAAATTCGATTACAAACCACGAAAATGATTTTTTGACATCGCCGATACAATACGGCTACTAAACTTCATACATCACACACAATCGACACAGCTGAAAACTCCGACGAAACCGTTTTCAGGCAAGAAGCTACCAGAACAGGTAAATAGAAACGGATAGGACTACGAAACATGCGCCACTGACGACACTGACGGATAACGAATTTGTAATACATAATGGACTGTGTACATTTCAAAACATAAAAAATGATCCTGGCAAATATGCAAGGGATAAAACCGAACTACTTGTTAAACAAAGTTTCACACCTGAAAGCACTTAGGCCGGCCGCACACAGGATCGTCTTGCGACTGACGACTGACAACTGACGACTTGGGTCGCGACGACTGAAGTCGCGTGTGATTCGCTACAGTGTGCGGGGCTCCCATTCTCTCAGTGTAAAATTACACGCGACTCGAGTTGTCACGATCCAAGTCGTGAGTCGCAAGACAATCCTGTGTGCGGCCGCAGATATTTAAGAACATATATACTGTACAGTATATTCTTACAGACACAATAGATATTTATTTATATACATATACATATACAGTAGATATACTGTACATATAGATACAGTAGATATTTATTTATAAATACAGTAGATATTTAAAAACATATATACAGTATATACATATACAGTATACACCACTCCAAGGAACAAGCAAAAATGCTAGCTCTAAGAAATGAATTTATGTTAACTCAAGAAATAACTTATAAAACCGGAAAAAATAACCGCCTGGATCTGTTATTCACAAACAGCACCAACTTAACTAATGACATAAAAATAATCCCAGCTATTATCTCAGACCACAATATTATCGAAATATCAACCATTATGACGACAGCCTTAAAAGAAAACACTCCAAAGAAAAAGAAAAGTTGAGATTTTTAACTTAAACTCCAATACCATAAATTGGAAAGAAATCAGATCCCATATCGCCCAAATAGATTGGGAAACAGGCTTAGAGAATAAAATAACCAAAGAAATGCTAATAATCTTGGAAGAAAAAACGCTGGAAATTTCAGAAAAATATGTTCCGAAAGTACATCCAAAAGGAAAGAGCAATTGTTTCGAGAAACAAAATCAAACAATATTCTACAAAAGAAAGAGAGTAGTTACAAAATTAATGAACTGCACAGACAGTGCCAGGAAAGTGATACAAAAAAGCTGGAGAGTATGGATGGGGAAATACAAGCTCTAATTAAGGGCCATTCAGAGAGGGAAGAGGAAGATGCAGTAGAAGTAATCAAGAAAAACCAAAAATACTTCTATATCTTTGCGTAAAGGAAAACAAGAACGTGCGCCACTGTCGGTCCTTAAGGAAAGAAAATAATAAACTAACTGACGATTTAAAAGAAATATCTGAAATATTAAGACCTCAGTATGAATCAGTTTTCAGCACCCTAAAAAATGATACCTGGCAGAAATACCTTCTTTGAAGAGAAATTATCATACAAGGAGAACATATAAAAGATATATCGCGAGCTGTAGGACAGTTGAAGTCACATTCAGCTTCAGGTTCAAACAAATGGAACGCCTTGCTGATTAAAAATTGTAAAAATGAAGTACCTACACCCCTATATTGGACATGAAAATCTCTGGACACAGGGGAAATACCCAGCATCCTGAAATGAATGTGTAGTGTTCCCAAACTAAAGGCCAGACAAGGGATATCCTCAACTCTGAAGGAAAATAGTTTGGTTGTCAGAGGACCAAGGCCATTTAAAACAAGGAAATAAGAAACATTTTTGATGTCGAAGTAGAAATCTTCAAAAGAGGACTAAACACCTGGCTCAGGACGGACCCGAATGAGACGGCTATACCTGGCTATATGAGATGGAAACCTCAAGAGAGCAACTCTCTCCAACATTAGGTCAGGTTTGGACGTGGGGCTACCAACCTGGCCCCCGTGTGAAGAGAGACCGACGCATGGAGCATCTACAAGAGTAATATATATATACACACAGTAGATATACAGTGTGTGTGTGTGTGTGTGTATATATATATATATATATATATATATATATATATATATATATATATATATATATGATACACACAGACAGTGCATGGAACAAGGAACTCTTCTGGGATAATTAAATCCACTATAGTCCGAATAAGTAATGGTAAATGACAAATACCATAGTTTTTCTTTTTCATTATGCTAGCCCGACGTGGGCAACGGGTCACTCGCAAAGAGGTTCCATGCACTGTCTGTGTGTATCATAAAAAACTTAGGGGACCATTCTGAGTTCATTCCCATATATATATATATATATATATATATATATATTATATATATATATATATATATATATATGGAACTTTTTGTTTTGTTTTTTAATGGTTCGTTTAATGGGATTGCCTAATGGTGCATTATTTGCAAAAAGGTAAAAATATACTTTGAAACGTAGAGATATGGGGGATAATAATGATGATGATTTTCTCTAAAGAAGGAAGAGAAAGGTCCGGTCCTTTGGAAATAATTCCACTTCTTTTTGTCTTTCCAAAGGCGAGTTTTTCATTTATTTATTTATTTGCTTATTTGTTTATTTGTTTTTGGACATATACATACCAGGTGGGAGAAAAGTCTTTAAGGATTTTATACATAAAAATAATTTGTTAATAATAAATAAATTACAATGATATCACTGCAGTGTATGCAATACTTTTCAAAGTAACTATACAAGGCCAGGAATTACCCTAGGTTAGAACAGGAAGGCCCTACACCCTAGCCCCAGTCACCGCCATGTCAGTAAGGATGGAATACAGCAATGAAGAAAAAGTGTATCTTGTATCGTGGGCTATTTCTTATGATAATTGTGAAGAAAGTTTGTTTTTATTTCAAGAAAAATATAATAAATCACCACCAAATGAAACCATTCTTCGATACTGGAAGCTCAAACTTTATGGAAACAGGGAGCCTGGTAAAAGACCATCCAAGAAGTGGAAGGCCAGTAACGGCGACAGGAGACAAAGAAAATGGCCTCGCCAGTTTTCAAGTCGATCCAACAACTTCAACGAGAAAAGTCTCAGAGAAATCGAGTATTTCCAGATTTTCAGTAACAAAAAACATTGAAATCACAGGGGTACGACGATTACAAACCCATTTACTCTCACTCAGTTTGCTGAAACAATGAGACAAAAGTTCAACACTGATCCAGATTTCGTTTGAAAGATCAAAATTTTCAGATGAATGTGTGTTCGGTTTAACGAGTAAAGGAAACAAACACAGTGTTCGCTACTGGGCGAAAAAAAATCCAAAAATACGATTGGGTAAAATCGTTAAAACGGCCACACTATCAGTTTGGGCGTGCATTGCTTATTCAGGACGCGTTTCCTTTGACATATCGAGAGATACTATAGATGGGAAACGCTAGTGCCAAGTACTGAGACAAAGTTTTACCACAGTTTACTAATGGCGTTGGCAGGAATTGGTTTTATCAGCATGATGGAGTGCCGCCACATTACTCCGCAGCTGCCCGTGAGATTCTGGATATCAACCTCGAAGGAAGATGGCTTGGGCGGTGAGGTCCCATCGAGTGGCCAGCCAGATCACCTGATTTAACCCCATGTGATTTCTGGCTTTGGGCTTATTTGCGTGACAAACTCTACATTCCTGGTTTTATCTATCCAAATGTGAATGCCCTTGGTCGCAGAATAGATGAACAACTGAAAAGGATCCCACTTTATATGTTCAGAAGAACAATGAAGAGTTTCACAGAGAATCCCCAAATGTATGATAGCGGATGGAGAACACTTTGAAAATTAAATTACAGATTACAAAATTAAAAATTAAATTACAAAATATTTGTACTGCATGAATAAAATTCTTGTAGACTTTTTGTTTGATTTGTTTCTTTATTTGAACACTTATCTGTACAATGTTAACTAAAGGCTGGGTGTTCGGTCACTCCGGGGTCACCAATTTATAGTTACCGATTTATTGTACCGTTTTATGGCGTAAATGTTGGCACTATAATTATAATGATGATAATAATGGTTAATTGATTGTTAATGATTGATTGTTAATGAAAGGCTGGAGTGACCGTGATCTTTGCAGATCAAATAATGTTATTAATTAAGTTATTAATTAGGTTGATTGATAAAATGAGTTTTCTTCCTTTATTAAACAAAATAAATGATTTATGAAATGAGACAAAATGTAAGTTGGTTGTTTACAGTTGAAATTAGATGTACACTTGAATAATGACTTCAATATAATAATGACTTCGATATTAAATGCGCGAGGTAGTGATTAGTCTTTATATAAAGTTCAGTAAATGACACCATGCCTAAATGAGGCCTGTACAAAAGATGTTCACATGGTGGTAGCTCTCGTGTAACTACTTCTTGGGCGAGAGAGGTCGAGGTTCGTAGAGAAGTCCTTGTAACAAAGTTGAGATGTGATGCCTTGAAGTAGTCCCGCGCTGTGACGTCATCTTAGTCGTGCATGTGTGACGTCATCTTGGTCGTGTTTGTGTTGATGGAACATCGCTAAAGTATTTGAAAACGTCTCTGAAACTACATATGTATAAAATCCTTACTTTTCCTTTGTTTGAGACTCTTAGGTTCGGGTGGGTAAATTAACTTTGTATTATATTGTTTGCTAGCGACTGTGCGGCTGAGTGTGCAGTTTCAGGAAAAAAGTTCGCCTCGCAACAATATTTCTAAAAATCAAAAACTTACTAATTTATAAGATTCTGTCTTTCTCTGGGTATTTTATCTTTTTAAGATTAATAAAAATTTGAGAACAAAACCCAATCATTGCCTAATTACTAAGTTTTTATGCTTTTTTAGAAATTGTATATTTTCTATGCGAACTTTTTCCATACTGTACATATAAATAAAGATTTTTTTTGCACTTTTTCTTATGTGATGGGTCCATTTGAAACCACTAACTTTACGGTTTTATGCGGTCACTTATGCAAAAAGTAATTTATAATTCGGGCATGAAATGGTTAATGAAAAATATTAGGTTAGATTATGTTAGTGTAATATTAGGTTAGTGCAGTGGAGTAGTATAGCCGCAAAAGGGGAGAGTGCAAGAATGTTGCAGGTTATTATGTAATGTTGCAAAGGGGGTTGGGGTTGTTGCAAAGGGGGGTTGTTGTAAAGGGGGTGGAGGTTGTTGCAAAGGGGGGTTGTTGCAAAGGGGGGTGGGGGGACTTGGAGGCGGCGTTATCCCCCAAGAGAAAGGAGGAGGAGGAGAGAAAGGAGGAGAGGTGTTCACCTGGCAGGAGCCAAGTGCACATTAAGACTTCAGCCGAGTTGGCGTTGTTTTATAGGCTCCTAATCAGCCAGTTGGCGTAAATGGCTTGAGTTGCCAGATACCGCGATACCATTGTATACATTATTATAGACTCCTAATCAGCCAGTTGGCTGTAAATGGTTGTCAGATACCTCTTTTTAGCAGTATTATTGTATACATTATTATTATATACGTCTAATCAGCCAAGGGGGGAGAGGTACACATGCAGGAGGTACACATGCAGGAGGTACACATGCAGGAGGTACACACACATACGCACACATGCAGGAGGTACACATGCAGTAGTTACACATGCAGGAGAGAGAGAGCTGAAGGAGGGAGAGAGACGCCTGTAGGAGAGAGAGAGAGAGAGCTGAAGGAGGGAGAGAGACGCCTGTAGGAGGGAGGGAGAGAGACGCCTGAAGGAGAGAGAGAGAGAGAGAGTAGTTGCCTTTAAGGCATATTATTTTCGTTTTCCTAACCTAAGAGGCCACTAAGGGGTTTACCAAAGGGCCAAAAAAAGAAGGACCAGAGGTCCTTGCTCGGCTGGAGCCGAGCTGGGAATGAGTTTTCACCAGCTTCTCGATCTTTTATAAGCCTCTATTCTGGCTGAGTTGCCAGATCACGCCTTGTATTGGGGTGCTGAGTTGCCAGATCGCACCATGTATTCTAATAAGCATTGTGTACCACAATATGGTAGATGAATTAAATAATTACACACTTAATTGAAATATAGATGTATATAGTGTTTTACAATAGATGTATATAGTGGATTATATGCAAAATATAACATTAACTTGAGCTTCCTTGAAGTTGAACTTATCGAAACAAATAACGTAGTTATCCATAATTCAACCAACCATAGAAAACAGAATTATAGAAATATATATATATATATATATATATATATATATATATATATTAAGCATTGTGTACCACAATATGGTAGATGAATTAAATAATTACACACTTAATTGAAATATAGATGTATATAGTGTTTTACAATAGATGTATATAGTGGATTATATGCAAAATATAACATTAACTTGAGCTTCCTTGAAGTTGAACTTATCGAAACAAATAACGTAGTTATCCATAATTCAACCAACCATAGAAAACAGAATTATAGAAATATATATATATATATATATATTAAGCATTGTGTACCACAATATGGTAGATGAATTAAATAATTACACACTTAATTGAAATATAGATGGATATAGTGTTTTACAATAGATGTATATAGTGGATTATATGCAAAATATAACATTAACTTGAGCTTCCTTGAAGTTGAACTTATCGAAACAAATAACGTAGTTATCCATAATTCAACCAACCATAGAAAACAGAATTATAGAAATATATATATATATATATATATTATGAAAATCATACCAAACGTATATTATTTTAAACTATACGTAAACCACAATATATATATTTATATAGTTAATCAGTTGGAAGAATCAAACATATAAAATAACAATATGTTTATATAGATATTCAAATGGAAGATTCAAAGACGGAACAAATAACGTAGTTATCCAACCAACCATAGAAAACAGAATTATAGAATGATGCAATTCGAAACACATGAGCTTCATCCCTGCGAAGAAAATTGAAAAACGAAATTTAAAGAAACGAAGAAAGTTGGAAATACCCAAAACATAATCCGATAGAGGAAAGGATTTCCGAGAATCTGCCCAACTCGGTCGACCATATTTTACCTTTCTACGAGTCAAATCAAACAAAACTCACCTCACTCCTTGTTTTCAGCATTCATTCATTTCACGTGTTTTATTGTGAATTTCATCCCATATATATATATATATATATATACCCTTTGGATAACCTTTGGTTAGCTTCCGCCCGAATTGTTCATTCTGACGAAGGTCAAGCTTTCCACTCCACCTTAGACCTACAGTTTAACGTGGAACCATCAACAGCCCAGCGTCTTAACCACTAGGACACGTAGGGTACCCATTTATCTGCCAACCACTTTCTTTTATTATGTGTAATGACCACCTTAGACCTACAGTTTAACGTGGAACCATCAACAGCCCAGCGTCTTAACCACTAGGACACGTAGGGTACCCATTTATCTGCCAACCACTTTCTTTTATTATGTGAATGACCACCTTAGACCTACAGTTTAACTCCGAACCATCAACAGCCCCGCGTCTTAACCACTAGGACACGTAGGGTGCCCATTTATCTGCCAACCACTTTATTTTATTATGTGTAATGACCACCTTAGACCTACAGTTTAACGTTGAAACCGAATGTTATTTTTAAAATATAATTATGATATATTTCTTTATACCCTCTCGATTACATTAGTGACTAATGATGCGGGAAATTGAGTAAATGGAAATATTATTTTCTCGAAAACTATGGGTGATAGAAAACTTCTGAAACCATATTTGGAATCAATATCAAAAGTTCTATACGAATCACCAAATAATTTTCAAAGGAGAATAAGAGCATTAATTCTATTAGTGAAAATATAAAGATGCAATTACTCGTCCGTACCCGTTATAGCGGAATGGTACACGTCATAGCTCCACCCAGCTACATCGGCAGCCAATCACGACGAACATCTGGTCTTTTGGGCGGAGCTTGGCGAATGTGCATATAAAAGGGGATATTTTCAGTTGGGAGTAACAGTAGCTATTTTCGCATCAGTGAATAATCATTCCTCAACCATGGACCTGTACGTCTCCCCAGATTTGTATGAAGAAAGTGATACTGCAGCATTAACCGCAATTAGTCTTTTCAATGCGATTGATTGTGGCGAATTATTTTCGACGCAAACCGTAGAAGATATTTGCAGTGACGCTCCTTACAATCCGACGCAAGGGACTACCATAGAAATGTAAGTGTCCATAATTCGATTTTATATATATATGGAGAGTTGTAGTATTTCGTCAAATAGATACTAGTCAAAAATGTCAATCAATGTTATTTCCCCATCATGCTAAAATCGAAATTGGTAATCGAACCAAAGATATCTTCACATAATGGGGATCTGTCTGTATACTCTGTATATGTTTTAAAAGCATTATTCCTTTAAGGTCCGATGAGGATTTGACACGTGTTATACAATCTTTTGAAGAACCTCGGAATATGGATGATATACTGATCAGTCAGCAGTGTCACACATCCTCCACCATGGACCTGTACGTCTCCCCAGACTTGTATGAAGAACGTGATACTGCAGCATTAACCACAATTAGTCTTTTCAATGCGATTGATTGTGGCGAATTATTATTTTCAACGCAAACCGTAGAAGATATTTGCAGTGACGCTCCTTACAACCCGACGCAAGGGACTACCATAGAAATGTAAGTGTCTATAATTAGAATTTTATATATATATGGAGAGTTGTAGTATCTCGTCAAATAGATACTCGCCAAAAATGTCAATCAGTGTTATTTCCCCATTATGCTAAAATCGAAATTTTTATGGCGTTCACTCCTCGAACCAAAGATATCTTCACATAATGGGGATCTGTCTGTCTGTATACTCTGTATATGTTTTAAAAGCATTATTCCTTTAAGGTCCGATGAGGATTTGACACGAGTTATACAATCTTTTGAAGAATCTCGGAATAGGGAGGGTATACTGATCAGTCAACAATGTCACACCGAAATAATGTAAGTGTTTTTCGATCTTTTTGGGATAAGAAGACACAATATATTTTCATAAATTTATTAAATGAAAGAAATCAGTACAATAAACGAATATACCGTTACAAATATACGAACAAAAACATTATAATATACAACGAGTACGTACAATTGGAAAACGGTTTTTTATCTGTCTGCATACCATTTCATCGTTTCGGTGAGTGTGACACGGGTCAAATAAATTTAAAAAATTTATAAATTCTTTATCATTTGACATATGCATGAGAAATGAGACACAGTACATTCCGCAAACATTAGTAAAATATCCCTGCATACGAAATGGGTTCCATACAACTTCGGGAATATGTAACTGAGCGAGAAATTTTACAATAATAGGGTCACTCCAGGGTTGAGTACCGAGTGAATCAAAATAGTACAGGCGCTGTCTATTTTTAAAATAGACAGCGATCCAGTGAATCCCTTCATTACCGATGATGTCTGTGTTCACAATAAGACTACCGCATTCTCGCGTACTTGGCAAACTCAATGTTTCATTCTTCGCAAACACGCCGATAAATTTGGAACGTGTGACTCGCTCCATTACTTTCTGAAGTGTATTAGCATCCATTTTAAAAGTCAGTGATAACGCTTCTAAATCTATCTACTTCTATTAGGGCTTGCGATTCGAGATATACTAGTACACTAATAGGAGCGTCTATAGGCTTGGCGAATTCCAGCCGCACTGAGATGTTACCGCTCTGCTGTGGTGTTAAATGGGTATTTACGCTAGCAGATAAGTCAGGTGTAATGTCAAACGGATAAAGGTTAAATTGATCAATGAATTCTTCCTGCGTTACCCCATTACCAAGCTCATCACAATCACCTGCAATATGGGTCAGATTACTATAGGCTCTGGCACAAAGAGGTAACACAGCGTCTGATGAATAGTCCGTACCCATTGTTCCACCCAAAGCAGTGCCATTAACGTATAGAGTTATATTTTTAAGTCCGAAATTCTCGAATTTAAAGGCACTCTTTTTATATTTTCCATTCACCGAAGCGTGGTCCTGCATGCCGATTAATATCCTTTTAGGAAGATTTCCCAGGGCAATGTTTTCTATCTGCTTCGATGCCAACCCTGCAGGAACCGTATATAGTTTGATCTGCACTCTGTTAATAGGATATTTCACTGTAGCGTTTAGTAAATTTTTCTCAATTTCTAGTTGTTTTGGTGAACTTAATTTCACTCGCCGTACGCGGAGGTATGTGTCCATAATGTGAACCACAACGGACTTTGCACCCTCTTCTTGATTCGCATCCAGATTTAAGCAGATCTCAGGACTCGTGCGGGTGAGCTTTATTTTCATATCCACCCCGTTCACAAGCAACTTCTCCTGGAAAGTGAAATCTGTGTGCAACCGTCCAAAACACTCGTATATTTTCTTTTTAGAATTTTTAAATTTGTCCTTTATACTATTTTCATCTTTAGTTTGATAATATCCCTCCGCACTTAAAAAGGTAGCCTTCGCTTCTTTGGAAAAGTTGAGGACATTTTCCAAATAGGCTCGTAGATGATAGTACCCCGTGCCTGCCGATATGTTGGTCTGATTTAAATATACGTCACACTGGTTGAATATGGCGTGCAGAAAGTTTGTTTCAGGGTATACAGCATATTTGTCATCGCAGGCCGTTCCATCAGAATGGGCTATACGTAGCTTAGCGTACATGTGCACACAGCTTGGATCAAAAAAGTAAGGACCTGAGCTGGGTATCACGAATTCTATAGGTGCACTCGGTGAACTAATTGTGTTTAAAGGGTTAATTGTAATAAAGTCACTGTGCTCAATAGAAACTTGGGTTGGCGGGAGCTCAAAAAAGGACAGCTCCGATTTACAGCATTGTGAACTACATGGGTGGATGAAGCGTGCCATGGCGAAATAGTGACTCCTCTCTCGACAAGTGGTAAACAAACTATGATTCATGAGATCAATATCCTTAGCTTATATCAGTCAAAAAAGTGGTCAACCATAGGTTTCATTCGCTTACAGCATTTCTTTTTTGATAGCCTTTTACGTTTAATACCACGTGACCCCTTCTTCTTCCGGGGAGCCCTCTTCTTCTTCCCGCCACCACGCATTTTTCTCTTTGCATCTTTGATGATTTCGTTCCGTGTACGCTTTAAATGTTTTTTTAGAGCTTCTTTAGGTTTAGCCCCGGCCAATATGTCTTCTGCAGTGTTAAGGCCTGATTGTAGCGCTTTCCTTCCAAGGTATCTGGCACCCCTCTTCAGCAAAGGAACAGCCGTACGTAGTATGGATGAAAAAATGGATCCAAGTCCACTACCGCGCTGGTATCGCATCCCTCGATAGACGGTGAAAGGCTTTCTATCCATTATAACTCAGTGCGTCGAAAGTGTAGCTTCACTGTTAAGCTCCCGTTACCGAATGGGAAGTTTTCGCCCTCAATCGTTCTTATATATATTGTGATATTGGTTATTAAATTAGTTGCGACATTCACATAATGGGGCCTGTCATATGTAATACTCAAACTCCTTCCTCTATGGTTGGGGATGTGAGCAATGCGCAGCAGGCGTGCCTGGGTATCCCCAACAAACTGGTGCTCCACTATATTACTGTAAATATAGCACATGTCTGGGGACCTTTCAGCCAATTTCTCCATCTTCAATTGATACATTAATCTGGACAAGTTATACTGTGTCTCGTGAAATGTGTCTCTTTGGAAGGCTGCGCTATATCGGCCGTTGGTTAGAATTTTGAACTTTCTATGTTCTTTAAGACGTCTGTTAGTCTTTGATTTTAGGATTAGTGTATGTGCAGGGTTGTTTACGATTTCATATACTAAATCATTCGTAAGGTTTGAGTTTCTTAAACTCACGTTTAAGCCTCTCACAACATCCTCGGCCGAACCATATTGACCCGGCCCTAGTCTTACTTCTGTACTGTAATACCGTGTAATCTTAGTCCGAGCGATGCGCATAGTTTCATCCATAGCTACCCCAGCTTTTTCACACTCGTCAATGTCTCTAAGAATCGTAAAAACGGTTTCTTTATGTTCAATATTTAAAAAGACGGTGTCCAGCTGAATTTCGCATATCCCCACCTCATACGAATCACGACCCAATTCAATGTGCCCATGGAGTTCTGTTACAAAGTTGGCTAGCGTGTTGTTAGGGTGTACAGACAGGGACGAGGAGGACGGGAGTGTGACGTAGAAATGGTTAGGAGCCATGTTGCATACTATTTAAGCTTCATTATTGCATCAGCTTTTATATAGGTGTTGAAGCTTTCTGGGTACCCTAGCCATTTCACCAGGTACATTTTTCTCCTTCCTGAACCTTTGCTTCCTAAAATTTTCTCAATTTTAAACACATTTTTTTCTAAATTAAACGCAACTTTCTGCAATTCCTCGCGGTAAAAGCCTCCTGAGATTTCTTCCCCATTCAAATCTTCAATGTAATACATCATTATCACACCTTTAGGTCTCACAGCCCTAACTTTAAAAATCTCGCGTGTCCATCCTTGCTCAAAACCCTTTGCGAATTTATTCCCCGAACGCGACAGCCTTACATAATCATTGATTTTGAAGCGCACAGAGTGTGGTGGTGGTGGTGGTGGTGGTGGTGATCCATCTCTTCTCGGGAGCGTACCTCTTTCTAAAACTTCGTTAGGTGTTGCCCCAATCGTGCGATGGTGTGAGCGGTTGTAGGATGATGCCAATGATTCCAGAATGTCTAGAAATCTGTATGTGTTTTTATGTGTAAAATAACGGTGCATGCGTTCCTTTATGGTGCGCTGAACTCTTTCAGCTAAAGAAGCCTTATGTATAGAATTGGTTGTGTAATAGCTGATATTAAACTCTGTCAACATATTCTGAAAAGCACGGCCTATAAACTCCTTCCCCATATCCGTACAAAAATAGCCAGGAACCCTGTTTTCTTTTAACATTAGCGTTTTGGTGGCTTTAGCAACTGTTTCAGGTGATTTATTTTTCAGAGGAACTAGCCACAGATATCTAGAGAACACGTCTATTATGAATAGAATGTAGCGGTAACCATCGTTATACACAGAATATCTTTGCATGTCTGTTAAATCTGCTTGCCAAATAGAATCAATCGAGGAAGCCGTTGTCTTGGCTGTTTTAAACCTTTTTCTCACAGGCTTATGAAGCGTATAAGCGTCCTGCTCCCTCAAAAATCTTTCAACATCTTTTTTTCCTACTCCGTAAACACTTCTGTACAGTCTATCTACGCCGCCGTAAGAGGATGGGGTAGAAATGTCATAATAGCGTTTAGTTAATACGTTAGCCATTTGCGTATTTTAGAGGCACGTGGGTAGGGTTGGTTTAACCTCTTCTTGCTCCTCTTCAAAGGTGTTACCGCCGGGGGTGACGGCGCCTTCAATTGTGTCACAGGCGTTGCATGTTCCAAGTCTTTTAACCTGTTCAGATTTCCTATCAACGTTTTAGGGACATTTATTTGTTGTAGTCTTGCTTTAATATGCTTCCATCCTGATGGTGATGGCCTATCCCACTTTCTCACCAGATCATGGACAATGTCTACGATATTCGATCCCTGTACCTTTGATCCTTCCACAATGATCTCCCCTGTATCGGTCCATTGTATGGCGGGATCCTCATTCAATAGATTATAAAGACTTAAGCCTTTACTCCTCAATGTAAGTGGGAGGGTATTTTTTAATACATGTTCGATATGTTGTGTGGCTAATCTTTTTGGTTGGTCAGCTGTGTCGTCCGGTACAGATCCTATGTCGCCATCGTCCCCCGTGCTGTGCCTAATAACCACAGGAATCTCTGTAGGGCTCTTATAATTTTCGTACTCGTGAAGAAATTTCTGCAGAGCTTCTTGGTATAAGATTCTTTTCTCATCAGGTGTTTTTTCACTGTTTAATAGGGCTAACAATTCGCTTTCCATTCTTTTAAGTCTGCTTTTACGGGGATCTAGATACGTGTCTGGATTCCTTTGCAGTGAGGCGTACACCTCGTGGGGAATCACTACCACTTTCTTCATTATATTAATCTAGTCAGTAAAGGACCCAAAACTGAAAATAAGATGGGGAGAAATGACCCTCCTGTTTGTACAATAATTCGCTTTTTCTTCGCTACAGTTTGGCTTTTACGAGCGAGTGCACGTATTATGTTCTTGTAGCGGCGTAGGCGAGCCTTCTGATGGGTTTTCATTGATACATTGCAATTTATAACGTTAAGACAGATTTCACAGATGCATTTTAAAAAGTCGGCATCGATATTTTTAATAAACATCTGCTGCATTGCCCGAGGCAGTCGATGATAGATTTTTATTAATTCACGGTATTTCTTTAGTCTCTTTGTCATTCTGGAATATACACCGTTTCAGGCTCGTTTGGAAATATATTCGTTCGCAGAAGCACTCTAAACGTGTTTCGCGGATGAAGGTCGCAAAGCAAATATCCGTAACGCGTGCTTGTAGCTTCTTTATAAACTTCCAAAAACTCCTTACGCTGATTCGGGAACATTTGATTGGCTAATACCCCAATTTGTGATACATCTCTACGTTGCGCGAATAAGACTAGATATTGCGTATTTAACGACACATCGCGCATGTATCTATTTTTGAAAAATAGATTCTGATTGATGAAGAACACGCTTATGTTAAGATGGTGGGAGAATACTGTAAATGTCTCGGCAAACGTTTTATCCATCTCCAACATGAGATCGTCAATTACAATGATTGTATGTTCATTTCCCTTTAACGAATTAACGTCATATACGCCTTTGTGGAACAAAATATCATCTTGGTACTCGTTGAACACTGATTGATACGTCGAATAGCACCATATAACTTTATGCACAAATTTCGAGAACATCTCCCCCTTTTCTTTAATGATTTTAAGCATAAACACAGTTTTACCACATCCTGTAGGTCCAGATATAATACATGTGGATGGGCTCGTGAATCTGAATTTTTCTACAGAGTCCATTTCTAACACGTCACACTCCTAAGTGAGTCATTTACAAAATATTACAAATTTTGAGTGCTGATCCTTATATTTCTTCTCCCACAGAACCGTGAATGACGATGAGGTAGAGCAGCCCATCATTACGGATGACCTCGACGACAGTGTAGTTGTGATCTCCTCCCCTGAACCCTCACCAGCGATACCGGTAACACGTCCAAAGCGGAGGTATGAGATACCCACGTCAGGTATAAAGCGACCGAAATACGCGTCTGTTGCAGCGGTAATAGATCCCCAACCCTCAACCTCTTACGCAACAACACCCCCAGCAGCACCTAATATATCCCCTTATTCATCCGCCGCCCCCCGTTCTGTTAAGTCTACAATAATAGAGCCCCAACCATCAACCTCCTACGCAACAGGGCCCCCATCAGCAGCACGCTAATATATCCACTAATTCCGCCCCCCGTTCTGTTGAGGATGGTATAACGCTGGAATTGGTGCGATCCGCAGCCCCCACCCCAGCCTTGACTAGAAATCGGTATAGAGTCAGGGTCGACCCTAGAGTCATGTATAGCAATGGTATTGAGCGCGGACTACGCCGGGTTGTAGAGCGTATTATAGAGTTTGCTCTTCAGAATCGTGACGAGCGTGAAGTCAGGACGAGTATGTCCTTTGGATTCGGGTCAGATGACGGTGATGTAGACGATTATTGGGTGATAGTGCCATTTAGACGTTTGGCGGCTGAAGATGTAGAATATATATTAGGGCGTATAATGCAAGCCGCCCAAAGTAGTATAGCCTTCAATATGGACAACTTCACGGTAAATATTGACCATGTATACCGTGTTGCGGGTCATAGTGCCATACCGTATACTCTTAACTTCAATTCTCAAGCTATTTATAGACGGCATATAAACGTCGATCGTGGTTGCGGCTTTATAGCAGTACTCTTAGCACGTATGTTTACTGTACAAAATACACGAACTCAAAAAATTTGGTTGCCTACAGTCGTGGAGCATGCCCGTAAACTAGCTGAAGACTGTGAACTTGAATTTGACTGTAATATGGGTCCTGAAGAGCTGAGAAGGGTAGAACAGGAAATGAATGTCCGCATAGTTGTGTTTGGGTTGGATGATCGTCGTAGGACTGTGTATGTTTTTAAAAGCTGTGTGAGAGATCGTACAAGGCCCCTACTTATTTTAGGATTGTCAGGGACAACGTATCTCCCCATCCGTAATATAAGGTGGCTTTACGCGAGTTATGACAAAAGTCGAAAATATGGGAGACATCATGATTTGTGTAAGGGGTGCCTCGAGTTTGCGGATGATATAGTGAGACATTGTAAAGAATGTCACATGGTATGTGAGCAGTGTAAAAGCACCAAATGTGAAAGCCGTGTAGTTGAAGCTGAGAAGAGAGACTGTGATGTGTGTAGACGCACATTTTTCAATAATAGCTGTTTTGATTCCATAAATCAATTGGCACGTGCAGGAAAATGAGAATCTGTGAATGTGGTATGTTTCACACAATGGATAATTGGGGAAAATTTAAGCACAAGTGTGACGTAATTCACTGTCCTACATGCCAGGAGAATATAAGGCGGATGGAGTAAAGCATGTATGTTATATGAAAGATGCTAAGCCTAAAAATAACCCCTGTATAACTGTATACTACGATAGAGAAACATATACGAACGCTGAAACCAAAGCGGTAATTCCACATTTACTTGTGAGCCAGACTATCTGTGATGAGTGTATGGATATCGAATGTGACGAGTGCCCCAAATGTGGTAAACGGACAAACGTTTTAAAACGAATGTGAGCGATAGTCCTGTGAAACTATTTGTGTCCTATATTGTCAAGTTAGCCGACAAGTTCAAAAAAATGACTGTGTATATTCTCGCCCATAACGGGGCAAAGTTTGACACGCAGTTCCTTTATAAGGAGTTGCTTGAACACGAATCCTCTGAGATATTACAGGTGATCCATTGAAAGAGGCAACAAATTAATACAGATGCAGATAAGAGGCAATGTACAATTTAAAGATACTTTATTATTCACACCTTGTAAATTAGCAAAGCTACCCAAGGTGATGGGAGTAGCAGCTGAAGTTTCCAAAGGATACTTCCCATACACTTTCCTCACCAGCGAGACTTTAAACTACGTAGGCCCACCACCCCCCAAACATTATTTGACTGTATGGATGAACGTGAAGACTTTGATCGATACTACGACAGTTTTAATGAAAGTAACCCTTATAATATAGCTGATGAATGTGAGCGTTATTACGTGAATGATGTGCGCGTTCTTAGAGTATGTTTCCAGGCCTTTAGAAGGATGTACATAGCCCGTTTCAAATGCGATCCACTGCAAGTCGCAACCACCATCGCATCATTATGTTTTACGGTGTTCAAGAATAACTTCATGCCGAAAGACACCTTAGCCATTATTCACCGAAACAATCCCCGCAGTTACGGGCACAAGGCTATTTACTGGCTCATACACCTACAGCAACAGACAGGTGTATACATAAAGCACGCCCGCAACACGGGTGAAGTACCCATTAAGATTAATGGACGTGTTTTTTGGGTTGATGGGTTAAGTGAAAACCGTGTCACTGGTGTGAAGACTGTGTACTCCTTTAACGGTTGCTGGTGGCATGGATGCCCCCGTCCTGAGTGCGGAGTCACCGGAGATATCAACGGTAGGTCTCCTGCCGACTGTCTTGCATCGACCCGCACCCGCGATCAACTTATAGGATCACAGTTCACTCACAAAGTCTTGTGGGAGCATGAATATGATGCACGGATGGAGACAGACGAGGTGTACCGTGAGGAAATAAAAGCGATCAAGCGTTCAATGGTGCTGGATCCTCTCAAATGTGGTGATAGCTTGTTTGGAGGACGTACAAATCCTTTCAGACTATACTTCCACCTACGGAGGGCGTGAAGCTCCATTACTACGATTTCTGTTCTTTATACCCATACGTGATGAAGAGCAATCCGTACCCCGTGGGCGCTCCTGAGAAACTGGTGGGGCCTAGCCTACCATCCATCAATGAATTTTCAAAAAATTGAATGATCGTTACTTTGGGATCTCTTTCGTAGACGTACTCCCCCACGCAATTTATGGATGCCGATCTTACCTGTCGTTATCGACGACAAGCTCATGTTTCCCCTGTGCGTGAAGTGCGCGGAAGAGGATAACGGCGAATGTAACCATATACCACACCAGCGTAAGATCAGAGGCGTATATACAAGTCCTGAGTTGGCCCGAGCCGTGCGCCATGGTTATAGAATACTGAAGATACATGAGGTGTGGAGGTTTCAGAAGCTACCCAACCTTTTCACACCATATATAAACACCTTTTTGAAGGATAAGGTTGAGGCATCAGGTTATCCGCGAGGAGTTGATACCGAAGATGAAAAGTCTGCCTATATTCAACGTTACCGCGACCGCGAAGGTATACAACTTGATCGTGTCCAAATTGTAAGAATCCTGGCAAGCGCTTTAGTGCAAAGTTGTGTCTAAACAGTCTATGGGGAAAATTTGCGCAGAATACCGGCAGAGGGAGCATTCATTTGCACAAAGTTATAGCGATGTCTGGGATTATGCCAATGCCCCGATAAAGAGGTCATGGAGATCGTAAATGTAGGTAATACTTACGTAATAAAGTACAACAACACTGAATTTGCCACAGACACCTCAAGGGTTACAAACATACCTGTGGCCAGCTTCACAACAGCCTACGCCCGTATAAAACTTTGGGGTCTAATGCATTCTCTTGGGCGGAGAGTATTGTATGCCGATACAGATAGCGTGATATCACAGAGAGGGAGGGTGAATACATGCCCACTATTGGGGAGTTCCTCGGCGAGCTCACTGATGAGATCAAGGATGAGTATGGGGACAACGCATACGCCGACTCTTTTGCCTCAACAGGACCTAAGACTTAAGGGGTACGGGTCAGGGTGGGTGATGAAATGAAATATATCGTGAAGGCAAAGGGTATTACGCTCAACCATGCGAATCGGGAGGTTGTTAACTTTGAGTCGTTGAAGGATCTAGTATGTTTGGATGAACAACCTCACCAACTAATTGTAGGCACCCACAATTTTCGGGCTCAGAAGCTGGGAGGCGTGAAGGAACTTAGGGGTACGATGGTGTGCCGTAACACCTATAGGATTCGTTACCAGTTACCTGGTACCTATGATACCGTACCCTTTGGATACCAATGATGCTTCTAACTCACACGTCTTGTATATAATCGTATCTATTTGTAAATATATATATATATATATATAACTTGAATATCTCGTTTATTAAATCGTATTTGTAAATATATATAACTTGAATATCTCGTTTATTAAATAAATCATGTTTCAAATAGCGTTTCACTTTCTCCTTTGTGTGGTGTGTGTGTGTGTGTGTGTGTGTGTGTGTGTGTGTGTAGGTGAAAGTTCTAAGCTCCGCCCACTGTAAGACCGTGAGTCATGCTACTATCTGGGAGTCCCTGCGTGGTCAGTCGACCGCAGTAAGCCCGAGAGATCAGACGTGTATTCAGATCAGACGTGTATTCAAATGGCTACCTTTAATATTGCTTGTACAACGTTTACGAAATGGTATTCAGTAAAGTGCCAGGATGTGGTGGATACCGAAAAACTTCCTATTCATCCCTCCTATGCCTCTTTTAAAACACATTGGATTGTGCGAAGTTCCAAGATGTACAAATACTCTACGGATGTTCTGGTGAGACCGTTGAAGGCTTTCGTTGCACAGACGATGTGCTGAAGTATACTGCAGAGCTAAACTTTATAAAGTCTCACATACACCGTGAAGTAAAAGAAACAACGCGTGCAGAAGAGAAGCAGCAGGTATGGATAATGAGTCTTGCTGATGGGTGGTGTGACAAGCGGTATTACCTCATGCTACACCATGTCGATTACTCATACCCTACGACTGGAAATGTGAATCTCGTGATCATGGACAATCTTAAGTATTTTTATCACTATATTAACGTATATCATGATGAGGTTCGTAGTGAGGTTGTGGCTAGTGCCGTGCGTGAATTTTTAACAGAGTTTAGAGACGAGTATCGTTTGATGGGCAGAAAGGAAAAATATGAACATATGTTCCTCTCAAATAGTGCGCCGGAGTGTGGAGATGTTTAGTAAAATGTTCCTAGTTCTTATCCAAACTGTCTGGTGCGTAGGCTGGTAGTGATATTCTTGTACCGGTACAACAATTCGACTCGCGGAACAAGCCCATTCACGTATTATCGAGTCAGCCGCCCGTCGAACCATTCCTGCCTACCTGCGTGCCTCACACGGCTCATAGTTATCTCAGAGCTTGAGCCGAGTGGACGTGCGCTCTTCGAATACGATGGAACTTCCTTTGAGCAGCATTCTCAACGCCTCGTACGATGTGTCAGTGACGAAATCGTTGCGCGTGTTCAGGCGTAATTCCGGTACCATTAGCTATGTACTGGAAACGGAATGTAGACCGACAAACAAACGGGTTTATTTAAGTATCGAGGAGATGAATAGAATCTGTGATAGTTGAGAAGTGGAGTGAAGATCGTTATAAAATACCTGCTAACGTAGGTACAAGAAGAGAGCAGATTAGTGACGCACCCTCATACGCCGTTGTATGTACGTTGTGTATAAATAACGATCGGCCGTGCATTGATATACGGTTGATGTGGAAGAATGCTTCTGATAATAACGCTCTTATTCCTACGCGAAACCGTTTCATCCTCGACAGAATGTTTGAAATCGTCGGATTCCGTAAGCTGAAACCTATATTAGACGCGCGTGTTACGGACATGCTTTATTTTGATACAGTACTTGAATACGCATACACCGCTCTGCTCGATGGGTGTACCGAGTGTAGGACTGGTGAGAATGGTCTAGTGCTGGATGTTTATTTAAAAAGTTTAGACTCTTTGAAATACCATGAACTTTGGTACAAAGCAATTGATCGGTACAAGGCTGAGCTCACCTACACCGTTCACCCTGAAGAACTATTTCTTTATATAACGCGAAGTTGTCGTAACGATTTAGAAGATTATTTCAATTGCCGCTATGTTGAGTGAGTTCACGATTGAAAAGCTCGAGTCGGTAGAAATAAACTCTCGATTGGAAAAGCGTTCTTATAAACTTGTGTTTAATAATGTAGCTAACGATGAACTCTTTGTGCTTGCTTTTGATTGTATTCTAGACGTGTTTAAAGATGACTTACCAGCCGGTTGTAAAGTGGGAACAAAAATAGTACTGAACGATATGAAAGCCCTTCATATCGAGTACAGGTTTCCCTATACTTTAAGCGGTGAAATATTATTAAGCCGCATATACTGCGTAATGCAGAGCAATAATGATGTAATTGTAAACTCGATTAAGACAGAGTTTAGTATTTTGAAAAAAAAGTGAATTGTATTTATATTTTGCTTGACATTTCCCCGATTATACGCATATTTCTATTGAAATGTATTTCTATTTGAAAAGTATATTTATTTTATAAATATATCTCCATAATTGTGTGTGTGTGTATATTTCTCCTGTACTGTTATGTACATATTTCTATTGAAGTGTATATTTATTTGAAATGTATATTTTATTTTATATATATCCATAATTGTGTGTATATATTTCTGTTATACGCATATTCCTCAAATGTATATTTATTTTCTATATATTTATAATAAAAAGAATGATGCAATGTTGTTTATTGTTATGCCTTCTACTACCGGTATTCGAAATATAATAATGCATACAACAGGTATCTGGCAATATTTAAACCTTCTAAGCCAACTGGCTGATTAGGAGTCTATAATAGTGTATACAATGGTATCTGGCAACTCAGTCTTCGATTAAATGAATACATGGCGCTATCTGGCAATTCAAGCCAGGCATCTCAAGCCATTTACAGCCAACTGGCTGATTAGGCATATATAATAATAATGTATACAATAATACTGCTAAAAAGAGGTATCTGACAACCATTTACAGCCAACTGGCTGATTAGGCGTATATAATAATAATGTATACAATAATACTGCTAAAAAGAGGTATCTGGCAGCCAATTACAGCCAACTGGCTGATTAGGAGTCTATAATAATGTATACAATGGTATCGCGGTATCTGGCAACTCAAGCCATTTACGCCAACTGGCTGATTAGGAGCCTATAAAACAACGCCAACTCGGCTGAAGTCTTAATGTGCACTTGGCTCCTGCCAGGTGAACACCTCTCCTCCTCCTTTCTCTTGGGGGATAACGCCGCCTCCAAGTTCCCCCCCACCCCCTTTGCAACAACCCCCTTGCAACAACCCCCTTTGCAACAACCCCCTTTGCAACATTGCATAATAACCTGCAACATTCTTGCACTCTCCCCTTTTGCGGCTATACTACTCAGTGGTTCTTAACCCCTGGCTCACGACCCAAAATTGGGTCGCCAAGCCATTTGGATTGGATCATTAAATTGTCATTTATCGTTTATTTATTTATCATTTATCATTTTACCATTAATTATTCATTTTATTATCTATTACAAATGAACTGTTTCAAGGCATGGATCGCGAGCTAGCCTGCTTCACGACCAGAATTTGTGTCGCAGCCTAAAAAGGTTAAGAAGCACTGGATTAGCTGTATCACGGAGAAAAATGTTTGTTTAAAAGAACCGAATACATGGTAAAATACAAACCAATACAAATATTTTATCTCACTGTTAGATTAGGTTTCTGTTATGTTAGGTTAGGTTGATTTAGATCAAATCATGTTAATTTAAGTAAAAGCCAGGTTTAGAGAGTTTAGATCTTGCCGATCAATTGAGTGTAGTTTTTATTTGGGTTTGTTTATCCTCCTTCGTAACGGGAAAGGTCATGTGACAGAGTGGACCTCCAGCTTTACGTAGGATCCATCGGTCGCTACATCATCTGAACGCATATTTTCAAATCAAAATGGTGGTGTGTTCTTTCCAGATTTCATCCTATATTATATACAACCCATTTTAAAATTGAACGCTTTCATAACTGGAAGAGAGAGTTTATAAATTGTGTAAATAATGTATATTTTAGCTGAAGTTACGTAGGCTACTTCAGTAACTCTGTAACTAGTTTTATCTTAATTTCGCAATTGATTATAAAATATAGCTTCATTTCATTTATGATTTGGATAACCTTGATAGGCCCAAGTGACCTCGTTTTCCAAATGTAATGGAATGAAACTTACTTATTTTAGCTTGCTAAGTGGTCTTCGTTTGGTTCAAATTACATTCTATGATTTTAAAAAAATTGTTTAGTGAAGAGTTGTAAATATTACTAAGCATAGTATAAATTAGAGACTTTTAAGTATGACCATTCAGAAAACTTTAAAAATATTATAATAAACTCAGAAAATTGAGTTTGTTCATACATATAAAGGTCCATTAACTGGCTTGAGATGCCACAGCCAAACGAAGCAAAATGGAAATTTGATTGACAATTCATGAATTTATTATATACAATATTAATCGCTGAAAAAGATGGACCCTAAAATTAAGTATCCCTTCCAATATTCTGTGTCTCAAAATAGGAAAAAATAATTGTAATGCAATTTTCTATCCGGATCTTTTCCAAATGGACGACCCCACGGGATTTAGCTTAAAATTTGTATATTAATAAATTTGTATATTCTAATAACGAAAATGACATTATTTTCCTGGAGAAATATGTGCAACATACGAAAAAAATTGCGCACTAGTTTGCATGGCGCATGACCGTTATTTAGTTTACACCGCTCATAACGCCCGGATACGAGGTTGCTGTGTGGCCCCCGGTTAATTGGATGCCCAGTTAGGTCAATTGAATGGCCGGTTAGGTCAACTGTACGCCCTTGACGATTGGTTAGGTTAAGTAATGATATTTTCGTTGAAACTAACGAAAATATCATAACTTAACCTAACCAGTCGTCAAGGACGTACAGTTGATCTAACCGGGCATTCAATTGACCTAACCTGGCATTCAATTGACCTAACCGGGCATTCAATTAACCGGGGGTAACTCGCAAGTAGATAGATCACAGCACTGCATTATCATAAGCTCACACTACAACAATAATATTCAGACTAAACTAGGTCTAAGCAGGCAACAAATAAACATGAATAACAACAACAAAAATTACTGTTTATGCGAGCTCGTATGGAGAAAAAGGTATGCACTACATAACACTACATAATTTAAATAACGGTCATGCGCCATGCAAACTAGTGCGCATATACATGCAATTTTTTTCGTATGTTGCGGCGTTGCGACCGTGGGGTCGTCCATTTGGAAAAGATCCTTCTATCCTTGTATAATTTCTTTATTATTATTGTTTCATTATATTACTGAGAACATAATTATACTGTATATAATGAACACTTAAATTCATAATTGTTAAACTTGTTTTTAGCGAAACCTCGTAACATTCACACACAAAAAATTACTCTCAATAATGAACGCCAGTTACAACCATTGTAGAAGGCAACCGATGTAGGGGCCGACCTTGGTATGTGGTATATCCCAAATACCAACGTTAGTCTAACTGATGCTTACTATCTTGGAACTGACCTCTTAACTGATGTAAATTTCAGTGAGTCGCAATTCCCAGTTGTGATAATTTTATAATTTCAATTATAATTTGAGTTAATTTATACCAGTATGTCCGAATTAGTACTGTGGTGTCATATTCATGTAAACTCCGGACATCATACATTATACCCACCGAAGTAACTTGGAGGTTATAGCGGTAAAGCGCCGAGCTAGCTCTAAATTCAGGGTCTGGATTCGAGTCTCGTCTCGAATTTCAAATTTCAGCGATTATGGTATATTACTTCTAATTCTCCCTTAGTGGTGTAGCGGTTCGAATCCTACGATGTCATATAACCTTGACTCGTTAGTAAAGAGGCAAAATCATGCAACTGACATCACGCATAGTGCAAGTAATGTTCTACATGCAATTTGATGTAAGTGGATGGCAGTAATCGCATTATATTTCACATAAATTACCTGTGAATGTCAACTTTCTTACTTCTAATCACACTATTAAATGCACATAAAAATTACTCCATGAAACGGGAACATTATTCAGGTGTCCAACGATCAATTAAAGTATGTACGCCGCGTATATAGTACAGTTGCGGAAAAAATGTTCACCAAAAAAAAATCGAATCAATCAAAATATCCCTCCCCCTAAATACTAATTAATAAGTTTTTAGAGGTTTTTTTAAATTTTATTTTTTGTCAAATTTTTTGCTGCAATTATAAACTTAGGGATACTTAAACTATCCTTATGTATCCTTATGGATACATGATAGTTTACGGATACCACTAACAGAATTCTTTAAGTACCGAGTTCGATCCGCCATGTTTAGGAAAATCTGATTTAACTCCATTGAACTGCTAAATTTATGACGTAAAGAAAGAAAGAATAAAGTGGATATATAAAGTAGAGTGTCCATAAATTTACAAATTCAACTGAAATTGAATTTAATTTGTAAAGATAATTTATGGATACCCTGTATAATAGAATGAGTATATACCCAAACAGTTTGCGGTTTGGGATTATTTAATCTCTTTCGTAACGGCAGAGGTCATATGACGGAGGGAGCCTGCAGCTTTACGTAGAATCCTAACCAAAAGTCGCTACATCATCTAAACGCAGAGTATGATCAACCACCCAACTGCTGATCACACCTAACCCTTTCTGATCCAAAGAAAGCGGTGTTGAGACTTAGTCAGAACATAACCCTATCAACAATACTATTTACAAAACATGAAACCCGTGAATCCGTATTAGAGCCTTATAGTAATTAAAGACAAGTTAACGATAAAGGTTATTTTGAATCATTGTTAAATTTAGTTGTTTTTCTTTGCTAAAACTTTTTTAATTTCTAAGTTATGTAAGTAACCAAAACACTAAACAGAAAAATACAGAGTTGAAACAATCACACACACACACACACACACACACACACACATACAGTATATATACATCTTGTTTCATTTAATTAAGCTAAAATACACGAAATTTATTAATTTCCTTTAATGACATTTATTATTGACATTATTATTCTGATTGAAAGCTCAGATGATGAATTCAACCCTCAAGCAATCACTAATTACTGTAATGAATCTAATTATATTTATATTATAGGGCCCCCGCCACAGGCTACTATATATATATATATATATATATATATTGTAGCTTGTAGCGGAGGCCCAGAAATATAAAAGCTTTCACCTTTGTGTCGATGAAACAATAGGCTTCTTGTGAAGGCAGAAGGATTCGCTGCAGAAGTCGCGTCCCTATATCGGGTAACATATATATGATAATTAATTAACGTTTTGGCAATCAGTTCAAATGTTAATTTAATTATGGGAACATTACTCGCACTAACCATGCTCATTCTTAAAATGCACGATCGCATGGTGGAATTAACCATTTTTGGATTGGTTGTCAAAGAATTAACCAGATGATAATAACCATCCAGGATGGCCAGAAACTGGCACAAAGCTCAGGCGAGACGAATGCGGTCTACGCATTGCGTGCATTAACTCCTGGAGCATGATTACCAGGAGTCGAACTCCCTATTTCAGTGTCTTCATTTCGCTTGGAGGGAAACGGTGTTGTTACCCACTGAACTATTGATACTACCTAGTTAACCATTTATACGCGACTGGTACAAATTGGTAATGTTTCAAATACACGTATTCGTAATTCAACCCTACCAAAATTTTGTTGTCAAGGGGTTAATCATATATTTGATGACTGGCTACAACGAATTATTTTTTCTGCACTATTGAATAAACAAGAGTGCCAACAATGCATTCCAATTTGGTGAAACATTCAATTTCATTCAATTTCGATATGAAATTTGATTGATTTACAAACTCGTTTAATTAACGAGAGAATTTGTCAAATGAAAGTGAAGACGTGAGAAGACAGAACCTGTTTATTTTCTGCGTGGTTGGTTAAGGAAAACTTACGTTATCATTAAGTGAATATGTTATTGATTAATAATTGTTAATACAACCAGAGTTATTAATTATATATATATATATATATATATATATATATATATATATATATATATATATATATATAGAGAGAGAGAGAGAGAGAGAGAGAGAGAGAGAGAGAGAGAGAGAGAGAGAGAGAGATTAAGCTGTAATAGATACTAAAGGTTTCGCTTTTGTTTCAAAGCACATCTCTTCGCCCATACACCCATTTAAGGTATGAGCAGCTTGTGTATCG
The DNA here is from genome assembly GCA_023014485.1 of Bathynomus jamesi. Lineage (NCBI taxonomy): Eukaryota > Metazoa > Arthropoda > Malacostraca > Isopoda > Cirolanidae > Bathynomus > Bathynomus jamesi. The sequence continues at coordinate 109,335 of JAJOZX010004454.1, read as the reverse complement.
TTGCCAAATGCGTGTGTGTATATACATATATATATATATATATATAATCGTCTCTTCATGAAAAAAAAATGATAACGCGTAAATTAAACCTCAGTTTCACCTATTATACTCGATTTATTCAACTTTTTATACTCATTAAGTTGAAAAATTAAATGTTATTATTGCGAATTTCCTTTGTTCGAACCCCCCTGTAATTTTTTATCTCTCGTAGCGGCTGTAAGTAAAACTAACATTTGTGCGTCATTCGGCAAAAATTTATGAATCGTTACGGAGTGTTTCCCCATTCATGAGAATGTAAATAAGCTATCACGATGTTTACGATACTCTTCGCTGAAAGAGACGCGTTTACCCTCTGGAAACCGCTTCGATTTTCCAAGTTTGCTGCTGTATAAAAAATTCTTTTTAAAGTTTCGTTTGCGTGGATAGTATATACTTGACTTTGGGGGGGGGGGAGTAGAAGGCTTAGAGTAGAGGTAAAAGGTAGAATTTTTTTTTATCAAACTTTGTTTTAAGGGAAGCACACAATGGATTCGTTTTAAAATTTTGAGATTGGTTATTTTCATACTAAAAGTATTTTAATTTTGGATCAGATTATTGAAAGTCTAAAGAACGCCAAACATTATTATTTATAATCTTCTTGCGGGTCACTACATTATCTGAATGCGGAGGATGGTCCGACTACTCGCTGATCTAACGAGAAGCGGTATTTCGACGTGGCTACGACGTATATATGTTACAGGGTATCTGTGTAACTAGGGACTTCATGAAATCCCTAAAATGTTCACGGATTTCATGTAAGTTTAAGTCGTGATATTTTCGTTAGTTTTAACGAAAATATCAAGAATTAACCTTACACGAAATCCCTAAACATTTTATGGATTTCACGAAATTCCTAGTTACAGAGATTCCCTGTAACAGATATCCTCAAAGACTCTAAAAGACAGCCAATCATGCAGTATGGCGAAACTAAATCAATAAACTGCGTATTTTATTTTTAATTTTTGGAAAGAACACGAAACTTTAATATCAGTTGGTATATACATCGTTCCATACCATAACAGCTTTGGTATAAGGAAAATTCGGCTTAATATCATTCGATTTACGGAAAGGTGTCGTAAATTTATTCCCATTTGAAGTGCAGTACGAGTGACAAACACCAAGATTCTTTAACCATTGATTCGTAAAACGCATAAAATTATATTTACATATTTCCTATAAGGGAATATCATACTTTCGATGACAAAGCAAATAATAGAACAAAAATTTTTCGAAATGGTGTCAATAAAGATTTTATTCTGTTTTTATGGTCTATCAAACTTACGATAGTTTTTGTATAAGTAAAAGTTAAGTATAATTAGGCTACGATGGATTGGACCATGTCCAGCTAGTTTATATTAGATAAAACTTGCAGTTGTTAGGTTAGATTTTTTTTTTTTTTTTTTTTTACGTGGCTTTTGTTTGGAAAAGTGGAAATATTTTCGCCGAAAAATTTGCCATTCTGTAAAATTTTCTCAACGTAGAGAGAATTTAACACGTATTAAAAAATACCTGAGTGCTTTCTGTACATGAAGGTGGCACTTTAAATTTTGAAATAAATTTAAAGAGTCGCTGAAAGATATTTATCAAGGTTATTATTATTAATTTTTTTCAGGGAAGAATGGAGTCCTTGAAAACCAAAAAATGATTGCATCCTCCCACCCATATTAAAGTCCCCTAACATAAAATAATAAAGAAAATAAAGGTAACATCCGGACCCTAACCCCACCCCAGCAACTCCCTACAAGAAGTAGGGTAAGCGTGAACTTCGAAAGTCGCTTAAGCCCACGAGCATTAGCAGAGTATACAGGGTGTATCACAACCGGTCTGCCATACTTTGGGGGTGATTTCGGGGGTGATATCGAGTAAAGAAGTTAATACAACATCGGTGCTATTTTGAACCGTTGCGGAGCTACGGACGTTTTAAGGTGCACGGAAAAAAATAAACGACAGTATTAATCTGATCTATTTATTGCTACATTTTATGAGATACACCTTATAATGTTCAAAATGTCCGCCTCAGTTGGTGCTGGTTAAGTGTGCGGTCTACCTACGATTCGGCGGTCTACCTTTTAATTATAGCTTCTTATCTTGTTTACTAATTGTTTGTTTACATCCCATTGTCAATCGCCCTTGACGATTGGTTAGGTTTAGTCATGATATTTTCGTTAGTTTTAACGAAAATATCATGATTAAACCTAACCAATCGTAGGTAGACCGCACACTTAACCAGCACCCCTCAGTTTTCAATGCACAGCCTTGCTCGTTCCAAACAAGAGTCCACTGCCCATTGAATCATTTCGGGGTGTTCTCGTACGTAAGCAGCAGCATCCATACTCCGACGCAAGAGTTCCTCTCTCGTTTGTACTTTGGTCTTGTAGACCATCTCTTTCATAAGGCCCCATAAAAAGAAATCTAATGGGGTTAGAACCAACTGAAAGAAAAAACTGAAGATTAGTAGTGGTAACTTTGTTAACCTAAATTACCAGCAGTACTGCCATCTATGAATTACACACAAGTTTGCACATCTTAAAACGTTCGTAGCTCCGCAACGGTTGGAAATAGCACCTATGTTGTATTAACTTTTTTTACTCGATATCACCCCCAAAGTATGGCAGACCGGTTGTGAAACACCCTGTATATAGGTGGGTGGCCTAACTCAATCCGAGAAGGCGTCGGAAGTCGAGCCCGGAACCTACAAATTTCAAGTCTTATCCCCTAACAATCGAGCCACGAGAATCCTAGAACAGTAGTGAGAAGACTGACTGGGGGCTGGGGGGCGTGAACAGTCATTAGCGCGGTCGCGAAAAGATTTGTAACCAATCACAAAAGTGGGGGTGAATAACATGAAATGAAAATTAAAAAAAAATTGCCTATAAATAGTTTATAAAAGCCATTTATTAAGTCTTATTTATGTATTATTGTGTTCTGTTTTACCTGAATAAAACATTTAACTAAACAATAATTACTTTTATCTTATTTTATTATGATAATCAAAGTCGAAATTCATGAAAGTTAATTATTTTATTAAAGCCTAATTTAAAATACATCATGGATAACTATATTTTTGGAATAACCTAAAATGTTTGGTACACAGTAGTATAGCCGCAAAAGGGTAGAGTGCAAGAATGTTGCAAGTGATTACGTAATGTTGCAAAGGGGTGTTGCAAAAAAAAAAAGAAAAAAAAGAAAAAATACCCCAAAGGGGGATGCTGCAGGTGCAACAAGGAAAACTTGGAGACGGCGTTATCCCCCAAGAGAAAGGAGGAGAGGTGTTCACCTGGCAGGAGCCAAGTGCATATTAAGACTTCAGCCGAGTAGGCGTTGTTTTATAGGCTCCTAATCAGCCAGTTGGCTTAGAAGGCGTAAATGGCTTGAGTTGCCAGATAGCGCCATGTATTCATTTAATTCTATCGAAGACTGAGTTGCCAGATACCACTTTCTAGCGATACCATTGTATACATTATTATAGACTCCTAATCAGCCAGTTGGCTTAGAAGGCGTAAATGGCTTGAGTTGCCAGATACCACTTTTTAGCGATACCATTGTATACATTATTATATTTCTTAAAAGTTGGTTTAGAATACCGGTAGTAGGTTTAGAAGGCGTAACATGATATAATTAAGTAAAACAACATTGCATCATTCTGTTTATTATAAATATATAGAAAATAAATATACATTTCAATTGAGGAATATGCATATAATCATAACAGTACAGGAAATATATACACACAATTATGGATATATATAAAATAAATATACATTTCAAATAGAAATAAATATACATTTCAATAATAATAGAAATATGCATATAATCATAACAGTACAGGGGAAATATCACGCAAAAATATATAAATACATTTCAATAATAATAGAAATATGATATAACAGTACAGGGGAAATATCACGCAAAATATATAAATACATTCAATAATAATAGAAATATGCATATATAACAGTACAGGAGAAATATCAAGCAAAATATATAAATACATTTCACTTTTTTTTCAAAATACTAAACTCGGTCTTAATCGAGTTTACAATTACATCATTATTGCTCTGCATTACGCAGTATATGCGGCTTAATAATATTTCACCGCTTAAAGTATAGGGAAACCTGTATTCGATATGAAGGGCTTTCATATCGTTCAGTACTATTTTTGTTCCCACTTTACAACCGGTTGGTAAGTCATCTTTAAATACGTCTAGAATACAATCAAAAGCACGCACAAAGAGTTCATCGTTAGCTACATTATTAAACACAAGTTTATAAGCACGCTTTTCCAATCGAGGGTTTATTTCTACCGACTCGAGCTTTTCAATCGTGAACTCACTCAACATAGCGGCAATTGAAATAATCTTCTAAATCGTTACGACAACTGCGCGTTATATAAAGAAATAGTTCTTCAGGGTGAACGGTGTAGGTGAGCTCAGCCTTGTACCGATCAATTGCTTTGTACCAAAGTTCATGGTATTTCAAAGAGTCTAAACTTTTTAAATAAACATCCAGCACTAGACCATTCTCACCAGCCCTACACTCGGTAAACCCATCGAGCAGAGCGGTGTAGGCGTATTCAAGTACTGTATCAAAATAAAGCATGTCCGTAACACGCGCGTCTAATATAGGTTTCAGCTTGCGGAATCCGACGATTTCAAACATTCTGTCGAGGATGAAACGGTTTCGCGTAGGAACAAGAGCGTTATTATCAGAAGCATTCTTCCACATCAGCCGTATATCAATGCACGGCCGATCGTTATTTATACACAACGTACATACAACGGCGTATGAGGGTGCGTCACTAATCTGCTCTCTTCTTGTACCTACGTTAGCAGGTATTTTATAACGATCTTCACTCCACTTCTCAACTATCACGAAGATTCTATTCATCTCCTCGACACTTAAACCCGTTTGTTTGTTTTTGTCTACATTCCGTTTCCAGTACATAGCTAATGGTACCGGAATTACGCCTGAACACGCGCAACGATTTCGTCACGGACACATCGTACGAGGCGTTGAGAATGCTGCTCAAAGGAAGTTCCATCGTATTCGAGGAGCGCACGTCCACTCGGTTCAAGCTCTGAGATAACTATGAGCCGTGTGAGGCACGCAGGTAGGCAGGAACGGTTCGACGGGCGGCTGACTCGATGATACGTGAATGGGCTTGTTCGTATGATCCGCGAGTCGTACCGAATTGTTGTACATATTTCGGTACAAGAATTAATTTCATCACTACCAGCCTACGCACCAGACATTTTACCTCAGGATAAGAACTAGGAACATTTTATGTTTTACTAAACATCTTCACACTCCGGCGCACTATTTGAGAGGAACATATGCTCATATTTTTTCTGCCCATCAAACGATACTCGTCTCTAAAGTCTGTTAAAAACTCACGCAGGGCACTAGCCACAACCTCACTACGAACCTCATCATGATATACGTTAATATAGTGATAAAAATACTTAAGATTGTCCATGATCACGAGATTCACATTTTCAGTCGTAGGGTATGAGTAATCGACATGGTGTAGCATGACGTAATACCGCTTGTCACACCACCCATCCGCAAGACTCATTATCCATACCTGCTGCTTCTCTTCTGCACGCGTTGTTTCTTTTACTTCACGGTGTATGTGAGACTTTATAAAGTTTAGCTCTGCAGTATACTTCAGCACATCGTCTGTGCAACGAAAGCCTTCAACGGTCTCACCAGAACATCCGTAGAGTATTTGTACATCTTGGAACTTCGCACAATCCAATGTGTTTTTAAAAGAGGTATAGGAGGGAGGAATAGGAAGTTTTTCGGTATCCACCACATCCTGACACTTTGCTGAATACCATTTCATAAACGTTGTACAAGCAATATTAAAGGTAGCCATTTGAATACACGTCTGATCTGAATACACGTCTGATCTCTCGGGCTTACTGCAGTCGACTGACCACGCAGGGACTCCCAGATAGTAGCATGACTCACGGTCTTACAGTGGGCGGAGCTTAGAACTTTCACCTGCGCGCCGCACACACACACACACACACACACACACACACACACACAAAGGAGAAAGTGAAACGCTAATTGAAACATGATTTATTTAATAAACGAGATATTCAAGTTATATATATTTACAAATACGATTTAATAAACGAGATATTCAAGTTATATATATATATTTACAAATACGTGTAATAAATCAATAGATACTTTACAAATACGATTTAATAAACGAGATATTCAAGTTATATATATATATTTACAAATACGTGTAATAAATCAATAGATACGATTATATACAAGACAAATACGTGTGAGTTAACAATAGAAGCATCATCGTTTTGGTATCCAAAGGGTACGGTATCATAGGTACCAGGTAACTGGTAACGTTTCCTATAGGTGTTACGGCACACCTTCGTACCCCTAAGTTCCTTCACGCCCCCCAGCTTCTGCGCCCGAAAATTGTGGGTGCCTACAATTAGTTGGGGAGGTTGTTCGCCCTCATCATCGTCCAAACATACTAGATCCTTCAACGATTCAAAGTTAACAACCCGCCGATTCGCATGGTTGAGCGTAATACCCTTTGCCTTCACGATATATTTCATTTCCTCCCCCACCCTGACCCGTACCCCATAAGTCTTAGGTCCTGTTGAGACAAAAGAGTCGGCGTAAGCGTTGTCCCCATACTCGTCCTTGATCTCATCAGTGAGCTCGCCGAGGAACTCCCCAATAGCGGGCATGTATTCACCCTCCCTCTCTGTGAATATCACGCTATCTGTATCGGCATACAATACTCTCCGCCCAAGAGAATGCAATAGACCCCAAAGTTTTATACGGGCGTAGGCTGTTGTGAAGCTGGCCACAGGTATGTTTGTAACCCTTGAGGTATCTGTGGCAAATTCAGTGTTGTTGTACTTTATTATGTAAGTATTACCTACATTCACGATCTCCATGACCTCTTTATCGGGAGCATTGGCATAATCCCAGACATCGCTATAACTTTGTGCCAAATGAATGCTCCCTCTGCCGGTATTCTGCGCAAATTTTCCCCATAGACTGTTTAGACACAACTTTGCACTAAAGCGCTTGCCAGGATTCTTTACAATTTGGACACGATCAAGTTGTATACCTTCGCGGTCGCGGTAACGTTGAATATAGGCAGACTTTTCATCTTCGGTATCAACTCCTCGCGGATACCCTGATGCCTCAACCTTATCCTTCAAAAAGGCGTTTATATATGGTGTGAAAAGGTTGGGTAGCTTCTGAAACCTCCACACCTCATGTATCTTCAGTATTCTATAACCATGGCGTACGGCTAGGGCCAGCTCAGGACTTGTATATACGCCTCTGATCTTACGCTGGTGGGGTATATGGTTACATTCGCCGTTATCCTCTTCCGCGCACTTCACGCACAGGGGAAACATGAGCTTGTCGTCGATAACGACAGGTAAGATCGGCATCCATAAATTGCGTGGGGGGAGTACGTCTACGAAAGAGAGCCCAAAGTAACGATCATTCAAATTTTTTGAAAATTCATTGATGGAGGGTAGGCTAGGTCCCACCAGTTTCTCAGGAGCGCCCACGGGGTACGGATTGCTCTTCATCACGTATGGGTATAAAGAACAGAAATCGTAGTAATGGAGCTTCACGCCCTCCGTAGGTGGAAAGTATAGTCTGAAAGGATTTGTACGTCCTCCAAACAAGCTATCACCACATTTGAGAGGATCCAGCACCATTGAACGCTTGATCGTGTTTATTTCCTCACGGTACACCTCGTCTGTCTCCATCCGTGCATCATATTCATGCTCCCACAAGACTTTGTGAGTGAACTGTGATCCTATAAGTTGATCGCGGGTGCGGGTCGATGCAAGACAGTCGGCAGGAGACCTACCGTGGATATCTCCGGCGATTCCGCACTCAGGACGGGGGCATCCATGCCACCAGCAACCGTTAAAGGAGTACACAGTCTTCACACCAGTGACACGGTTTTCACTTAACCCATCAACCCAAAAAACACGTCCATTAATCTTAATGGGTACTTCACCCGTGTTGCGGGCGTGCTTTATGTATACACCTGTCTGTTGCTGTAGGTGTATGAGCCAGTAAATAGCCTTGTGCCCGTAACTGCGGGGATTGTTTCGGTGAATAATGGCTAAGGTGTCTTTAGGCATGAAGTTATTCTTGAACACCGTAAAACATAATGATGCGATGGTGGTTGCGACTTGCAGTGGATCGCATTTGAAACGGGCTATGTACATCCTTCTAAAGGCCTGGAAACATACTCTAAGCACGCGCACATCATTCACGCAATAACGCTCACATTCATCAGCTATATTATAAGGGTTACTTTCATTAAAACTGTCGTAGTATCGATCAAAGTCTTCACGTTCATCCATACAGTCAAAATAATGTTTGGGGGTGGTGGGCCTACGTAGTTTAAAGTCTCGCTGGTGAGGAAAGTGTAAGGGAAGTATCCTTTGGAAACTTCAGCTGCTACTCCCATCACCTTGGGTAGCTTTGCTAATTTACAAGGTGTGAATAATAAAGTATCTTTAAATTGTACATTGCCTCTTATCTGCATCTGTATTAATTTGTTGCCTCTTTTCAATGGATCACCTGTAAATATCTCAGAGGATTCGTGTTCAAGCAACTCCTTATAAAGGAACTGCGTGTCAAACTTTGCCCCGTTATGGGCGAGAATATACACAGTCATTTTTTTGAACTTGTCGGCTAACTTGACAATATAGGACACAAATAGTTTCACAGGACTATCGCGGACATTCGTTTTAAAAACGTTTGTCCGTTTACCACATTTGGGGCACTCGTCACATTCGATACCCATACACTCATCACAGATGGTCTGGCTCACAAGTAAATGTGGAATTACCTCTTTGGTTTCAGCGTTCGTATATGTTTCTATATCGTAGTATACAGTTATACAAGGGTTATTTTTAGGCTTAGCATCTTTCATATAACATACATGCTTTACTCCATCCGCCTTATATTCCTCCTGGCATGTAGGACAGTGAATTACGTCACACTTGTGCTTAAATTTCCCCAATTATCCATTGTGTGAAACATACCACATTCACAGATTCTCATTTTCCTGCACGTGCCAATTGATTTATGGAAATCAAAACAGCTATTATTGAAAAATGTGCGTCTACACACATCACAGTCTCTCTTCTCAGCTTCAACTACACGGCTTTCACATTTGGTGCTTTTACACTGCTCACATACCATGTGACATTCTTTACAATGTCGCACAATATCATCCGCAAACTCGAGGCACCCCTTACACAAATCATGATGTCTCCCATATTTTCGACTTTTGTCATAACTCGCGTAAAGCCACCTTATATTACGGATGGGGAGATACGTTGTCCCTGACAATCCTAAAATAAGTAGGGGTCTTGTACGATCTCTCACACAGCTTTTAAAAACATACACAGTCCTACGACGATCATCCAACCCAAATACAACTATGCGGACATTCATTTCCTGTTCTACCCTTCTCAGCTCTTCAGGACCCATATTACAGTCAAATTCAAGTTCACAGTCTACAGCTAGTTTACGGGCACGCTCCACGACCGTAGGCAGCCAAATTTTTTGAGTCCGTGTATTTTGTACAGTAAACATGTGCAAGAGTACTGCTATAAAGCCGCAACCACGATCGACGTTTATATGCGTCTATAAATAGTGAGAATTGGTTAAGAGTGTACGGTATGGCACTATGACCCGCAACACGGAATACACGGTCAATATTTACCGTGAAGTTGTCCATATTGAAGGCTATACTACTTTGGGCGGCTTGCATTATACGTCCTAATATATATTCTACATCTTCAGCCGCCAAACGTCTAAATGGCACTATCACCCAATAATCGTCTACATCACCGTCATCTGACCCGAATCCAAAGGACAGACTCGTCCTGACTTCACGCTCGTCGCGTTCTGAAGAGCAAACTCTACAATATGCTGTACAACCCGGCGTAGCCCGCGCTCAATTCCATTGCTATACATGGCTCTAGGGTCGACCCTGACTCTATACCGATTTCTAGTCAAGGCTGGGGTGGGGGCTGCGGATCGCACCAATTCGAGCGTTATAGCATCCTCAACAGAACGGGGGGCGGCGGATGAATTAGGGGATATATTAGCGGAAGGTGCTGTGGGGGGCCTGTTGCGTAGGAGGTTGATGGTTGGGGATCTATTATTGTAGACTTAACAGAACGGGGGGCGGCGGATGAATAAGGGGTATATTAGCGGGAGGTGCTGCTGGGGGGCTTGTTGCGTAAGAGGTTGAGGGTTGGGGATCTATTACCGCTGCAACAGGCGCGTATTTCGGGCGCTTTATACCTGACGTGGGGTTCTCACACCTCCGCTTTGGACGTGCTACCGGTATCGCTGGTGAGGGTTCGTTGGCAGGGGAGGAGATCACAACTACACTGTCGTCGAGGTCATCCGTAATGTCAATGATGGGATGCTCTACCTCATCGTCATTCACGGTTCTGTGGGAGAAGAAAGCAAAATATAAGGAACAGCACTCAAAATTTGTAATATTTTGTAAATGACCCACTTAGGAGTGTGACGTGTTAGAAATGGACTCTGTAGAAAAATTCAGATTCACGAGTCCATCCACATGTATTATATCTGGACCTACAGGATGTGGTAAAACTGTGTTTATGCTTAAAATCATTAAAGAAAAGGGAGAGATGTTCTCGAAATTTGTGCATAAAGTTATATGGTGCTATTCGACGTATCAATCAGTGTTCAACGAGTACCAAGATGATATTTTGTTCCACAAAGGCGTATATGACGTTAATTCGTTAAAGGGAAATGAACATACAATCATTGTAATTGACGATCTCATGTTGGAGATGGATAAAACGTTTGCCGAGACATTTACAGTATTCTCCCACCATCTTAACATAAGCGTGTTCTTCATCAATCAGAATCTATTTTTCAAAAATAGATACATGCGCGATGTGTCGTTAAATACGCAATATCTAGTCTTATTCGCGCAACGTAGAGATGTATCACAAATTGGGGTATTAGCCAATCAAATGTTCCCGAATCAGCGTAAGGAGTTTTTGGAAGTTTATAAAGAAGCTACAAGCACGCGTTACGGATATTTGCTTTGCGACCTTCATCCGCGAAACACGTTTAGAGTGCTTCTGCGAACGAATATATTTCCAAACGAGCCTGAAACGGTGTATATTCCAGAATGACAAAGAGACTAAAGAAATACCGTGAATTAATAAAAATCTATCATCGACTGCCCCGGGCAATGCAGCAGATGTTTATTAAAAATATCGACGCCGACTTTTTAAAATGCATCTGTGAAATCTGTCTTAACGTTATAAATTGCAATGTATCAATGAAAACCCATCAGAAGGCTCGCCTACGCCGCTACAAGAACATAATACGTGCACTCGCTCGTAAAAGTCAAACTGTAGCGAAGAAAAAACGAATTATTGTACAAACAGGAGGGTCATTTCTCCCCATCTTATTTTCAGTTTTGGGTCCTTTACTGACTAGAATATAATGAAGAAAGTGGTAGTGATTCCCCACGAGGTGTACGCTTCACTGCAAAGGAATCCAGACACGATCTAGATCCCCGTAAAAGCAGACTTAAAAGAATGGAAAGCGAATTGCTAGCCCTATTAAACAGTGAAAAAACACCTGATGAGAAAAGAATCTTATACCAAGAAGCTCTGCAGAAATTTCTTCACGAGTACGAAAATTATAAGAGCCCTACAGAGATTCCTGTGGTTATTAGGCACAGCACGGGGGACGATGGACATGGCGACATAGGATCTGAGCCCGACGATACAGCTGACCAACCAAAAAGATTAGCCACACAACATATCGAACATGTATTAAAAAGCACCCTCCCACATACATTGAGGAGTAAAGGCTTAAGTCTTTATAATCTATTGAATGAGGATCCCGCCATACAATGGACCGATACAGGCGAGATCATTGTGGAAGGATCAAAGGTACAGGGATCGAATATCGTAGACATTGTCCATGATCTGGTGAGAAAGTGGGATAGGCCATCACCATCAGGATGGAAGCATATTAAAGCAAGACTACAACAAATAAATGTCCCTAAAACGTTGATAGGAAATCTGAACAGGTTAAAAGACTTGGAACATGCAACGCATGTGACACAATTGAAGACGCCGTCACCCCCGGCGGTAACACCTTTGAAGAGGAGCAAGAAGAGGTTAAACCAACCCTACCCACGTGCCTCTAAAATACGCAAATGGCTAACGTATTAACTAAAAAACGCTATTATGACGTTTCTAACTCATCCTCTTACGGCGGCGTAGATAGACTGTACAGAAGTGTTTACGGAGTAGGAAAAAAAGATGTTGAAAGATTTTTGAGGGAGCAGGACGCTTATACGCTTCATAAGCCTGTGAGAAAAAGGTTTAAAACAGTCAAGACAACGGCTTCCTCGATTGACTCTATTTGGCAAGCAGATTTAACAGACATGCAAAGGTATTCTGTGTATAACGATGGTTACCGCTACATTCTATTCATAATAGCCGTATTCTCTAGATATCTGTGGCTAGTTCCTCTGAAAAATAAATCACCTGAAACAGTTGCTAAAGCCACCAAAACGCTAATGTTAAAAGAAAACAGGGTTCCTGGCTATTTTTCTACGGATATGGGGAAGGAATTTATAGGCCGTGCTTTTCAGAACATGTTGACAGAGTTTAATATCAGCTATTACACAACCAATTCTATACATAAGGCTTCTTTAGCTGAAAGAGTTCAGCGCACCATAAAGGAACGCATGCACCGTTATTTTACACATAAAAACACATACAGATTTCTAGACATTCTGGAATCATTGGCATCATCCTACAACCGCTCACACCATCGCACGATTGGGACAACACCTAACGAAGTTTTAGAAAGAGGTACACTCCAGAGAAGAGATGGATCACCACCACCACCACCACACTCTGCGCGCTTCAAAACCAATGATTATGTAAGGCTGTCGCGTTCGGGGAATAAATTCGCAAAGGGTTTTGAGCAAGGATGGACACGCGAGATTTTTAAAGTTAGGGCTGTGAGACCTAAAGGTGAGATAATGATGTATTACATTGAAGATTTGAATGGGGAAGAAATCTCAGGAGGTTTTTACAGCGAGGAGTTGCAGAAAGTTGCGTTTAATTTAGAAAAAAATGTGTTTAAAATTGAGAAAATTTTAGGAAGCACAAAGGTTCAGGAAAGAGAAAAATGTACCTGGTGAAATGGCTAGGGTACCCAGAAAGCTTCAACACCTATATAAAAGCTGATGCAATAATGAAGCTTAAATAGTATGCAACATGGCTCCTAACCATTTCTAGGTCACACTCCCGTCCTCCTCGTCCCTGTCTGTACACTCTAACAACACACTAGCCAACTTTGTAACAGAGCTCCACAAGCACATTGAATTGGGTCGTGATTCGTATGAGGTGGGGATATGCGAAATTCAGCTGGACACCATCTTTTTAAATATTGAACATAAAGAAACCGTTTTTACGATTCTTAGAGACATTGACGAGTGTGAAAAAGCTGGGGTAGCTATGGATGAAACTATGCGTATCGCTCGGACTAAGGTTGCACGGTATTAAGTACAGAAGTAAGACTAGGACCGGGTCAATATGGTTCGGCCGAGGATGTTGTGAGAGGCTTAAACGTAAGTTTAAGAAACTCAAACCTTACGAATGATTTAGTATACGAAATCGTAAACAACCCTGCACATACACTAATCCTAAAATCAAAGACTAACAGACGTATTAAAGACCATAGAAAGTTCCAAATTCTAACCAATGGCCGATATAGCGCAGCCTTCCAAAGAGCACATTTCACGAGACACAGCATGACTTGTCCAGATTATGTATCAATTGAAGATGGAGAAATTGGCTGAAAGGTCCCCAGACATGTGCTATATTTACAGTAATATAGTGGAGCACCAGTTTGTTGGGGATACCCAGGCACGCCTGCTGCGCATTGCTCACATCCCCAACCATAGAGGAAGGAGTTTGAGTATTACATATGACAGACCCCATTATGTGAATGTCGCAACTAATTTAATAACCAATATCTCAATATATATAAGAACGATTGAGGGTGAAAACTTCCCATTCGGTAACGGGAGCTTAACAGTGAAGCTACACTTTCGACGCACTGAGTTATAATGGATAGAAAGCCTTTCACCGTCTATCGAGGGGTGCGATACCAGCGCGGTAGTGGACTTGGGTCCATTTTTTCATCCATACTACGTACGGCTGTTCCTTTGCTGAAGAGGGGTGCCAGATACCTTGGAAGGAAAGCGCTACAATCAGGTATTAACACTGCAGAAGACATATTTGCCGGGGCTAAACCTAAAGAGGCTCTAAAAAAACATTTAAAGCGTACACGGGACGAAATCATCAAAGATGCAAAGAGAAAAATGCGTGGTGGCGGGAAGAAGCGGGCTGCCCGGAAGAAGAAGAAGGGGTCACGTGGTATTAAACATAAAAGGCTATCAAAAAAGAAGTGCTGTAAGCGAATGAAACCTATGGTTGACCACTTTTTTGACTGATATAAGCTAAGGACATTGATCTCATGAATCATAGTTTGTTTACCACTTGTCGAGAGAGGAGTCACTATTTCGCCATGGCACGCTTCATCCACCCATGTAGTTCACAATGCTGTAAATCGGAGCTGTCCCTTTTTGAGCTACCTCCAACCCAAGTTTCTATTGAACACAGTGACTTTATTACAATTAACCCTTTAAACACAATTAGTTCCCCGAGTGCACCTATAGAATTCGTGATACCCAGCTCAGGTCCTTACTTTTTTGATCCAAGATGTGTGCACATGTACGCTAAGCTACGTATAGCCCATTCTGATGGAACGGTCTGCGATGACAAATATGCTGTATACCCTGAAACAAACTTTCTGCACTCCATATTCAACCAGTGTGACGTATATTTAAATCAGACCAACTATCGGCAGGCACGGGGTACTATCATCTACGAGCCTATCTGGAAAATGTCCTCAACTTTTCCAAAGAAGCGAAGGCTACATTTTTAAGTGCGGAGGGATATTATCAAACTAAAGATGAAAATAGTATAAAGGACAAATTTAAAAATTCTAAAAAGAAAATATACGAGTGTTTTGGATGGTTGCACACAGATTTCACTTTCCAGGAGAAGTTGCTTGTGAACGGGGTGGATATGAAAATAAAGCTCACCCGCACGAGTCCTGAGATCTGCTTAAATCTGGATGCGGATCAAGAAGAGGGTGCAAAGCCCGTTGTGGTTCACATTATGGACACATACCTCCGCGTACGGCGAGTGAAATTAAGTTCACCAAAACATCTAGAAATTGAGAAAAATTTACTAAACGCTACAGTGAAATATCCTATTAACAGAGTGCAGATCAACTATATACGGTTCCTGCAGGGTTGGCATCGAAGCAGATAGAAAACATTGCCCTGGGAAATCTTCCTAAAAGGATATTAATCGGCATGCAGGACCACGCTTCGGTGAATGGAAAATATAAAAAGAGTGCCTTTAAATTCGAGAATTTCGGACTTAAAAATATAACTCTATACGTTAATGGCACTGCTTTGGGTGGAACAATGGGTACGGACTATTCATCAGACGCTGTGTTACCTCTTTGTGCCAGAGCCTATAGTAATCTGACCCATATTGCAGGTGATTGTGATGAGCTTGGTAATGGGGTAACGCAGGAAGAATTCATTGATCAATTTAACCTTTATCCGTTTGACATTACACCTGACTTATCTGCTAGCGTAAATACCCATTTAACCCCACAGCAGAGCGGAAACATCTCAGTGCGGCTGGAATTCGCCAAGCCTATAGACGCTCCTATTAGTGTACTAGTATATCTCGAATCGCAAGCCCTAATAGAAGTAGATAGATTTAGGAGCGTTATCACTGACTTTTAAAATGGATGCTAATACACTTCAGAAAGTAATGGAGCGAGTCACACGTTCCAAATTTATCGGCGTGTTTGCGAAGAATGAAACATTGAGTTTGCCAAGTACGCGAGAATGCGGTAGTCTTATTGTGAACACAGATGTCATCGGTAATGAAGGGATTCACTGGATCGCTGTCTATTTTAAAAATAGACAGCGCCTGTACTATTTTGATTCACTCGGTACTCAACCCTGGAGTGACCCTATTATTGTAAAATTTCTCGCTCAGTTACATATTCCCGAAGTTGTATGGAACCCATTTCACATACAAGGATATTTTACTAATGTTTGCGGAATGTACTGCGTCTCATTTCTCATGCATATGTCAAGTGATAAAGAATTTATAAATTTTTAAAATTTATTTGACCCGTGTCACACTCGCCGAAAATGAAATGGTATGCAGACAGATAAAAATCCGTTTTCCAATTGTACGTACTCGTTGTATATTATAATGTTTTTGTTCGTATATTTGTAACGATATATTCTGTAGTTGTTTATTGTACTGATTTCTTTCATTTAATAAATTTATGAAAATATATTGTCTTCTTATCCCAAAAAGATCGAAAAACACTTACATTATTTCGGTGTGACATTGTTGACTGATCAGTATATCCTCCGTATTCCGAGATTCTTCAAAAGATTGTATAACACGTGTCAAATCCTCATCGGACCTTAAAGGAATAATGTTCATTCTTTTAAAACATATACAGAGTATACAGACAGATCCCCATTATGTGAAGATATCTTTGGTTCGAGGAATAACATTGATTGCCATAAAAAATTTCGATTTTAGCATAATGGGGATAACCAAATAACATTGATTGCCATAAAAAATTTTTGCCGAGTATCTATTTGACGAGATACTACAACTCTCCATATATATATAAAAACGAATTATAGACACTTACATTTCTATGCTAGTCCCCTGCGTCGGGTTGTAAGGAGCGTCACTGCAAATATCTTCAACGGTTTGCGTTGGAAATAATTCGCCACGGTCAATCGCATTGAAAAGACTAATTGCGGTTAATGCTGCAGTATCACTTTCTTAATACAATTCCGGGGAGACGTACAGGTATATGGTGGTGGATGTGTGACATTGCTGACTGTTCAGTATATCCTCCGTATTCCGAGATTCTTCAAAATTGTATAACACGTGTCAAATCCTCATCGGACCTTAAAGGAATAATGTTCATTCTTTTAAAACATATCCAGAGTATACAGACAGATCCCCATTATGTGAAGATATCTTTGGTTCGAGGAATAACATTGATTGCCATAAAAAAAATTCGATTTTAGCATAATGGGGATAACCAAATAACATTGATTGACATAAAAAAATTTTGGCGAGTATCTATTTGACGAGATACAACAACCCATCCATATATATATAAAATCGAATTATAGACACTTACATTTCTATGGTAGTCCCTTGCGTCGGATTGTAAGAAGCGTCACTGCAAATATCTTCTACGGTTTGCGTTGGGAATAATTCATCACGGTCAATCGCGTTAAAAAGACTAATTGTCGTTAATGCTGCAGCGTCACTTTCTTCATACAAGTCTGGGGAGACGTACAGGTCCATGGTGGAGGGAATGATTATTCACTGACGCGAAAATAGCTACTGTTACTCCCAACTGAAAAATAGCCCCTTTTATATGCACAATCGCCAAGCTCCGCCCCAAAAGACCAGATGTTCGTAGTGATTGGCTGCCGGTGTAGCTGGGTGGAGCTATGACGTGTACCAATCCGCTATAACGGGATCGGACGAGTAACATATATATATAAAATCGTGTTTCTTGTGAATAAATTATAGACACTTACATTTCTATGGTAGTCCCTTACATTATATTTTTACTTACAAGTTATTTCCAATTCGGCGAGAAATTACACTAGGGTACAACGAAAACTATTTGGTGTTTCTTATAGAACTTTTGATGCTGATTCAGGTTTCAGAATTTTCTATCCCCCATAGTTTTCGAGAAAGAATCATAATAATCGTGTATATTTGTCAACCCTTATATATATATATATATATATATATATATATATATATATATATAAAACACAGATGGAGTCGATGTAGACAATGCAGGTCCTAATTATCTCGATGAAATAGTGAGCAATCGACGAGATGTAAATCTGAATCCACGTTAAACTGTGGGTCTAATGCGGCGTGAAAACCTTTCCAATTCGGCACAAACTCTGCCATTTTAAGGATGGTTTAACTGCAGCACTATAAATGTTATAGTTTAAATGAAGAGGCTAACTAAACACTGCATAAATAAACACTAAAATAAAATTAAATGTTATAATATGAAAAATAAATAATATATATATATATTTACATATACCTATCATAAGATGTTTAAAAGAATGTATATATATATAATTATAGTAAACTTATGTCAAGATAAACTAGTTATCCATAAAAACCTAATTGGTTTTCTATAATTCTGTTTTCTATGGTTGGCTGAATTATGTGTAGGCTAACTACGTTATTTGTTTCGTCGGATTGTGTTTTGGCTAATTTCAAGTTTTAAATGAATTGTTTCGTAAATTTTCGTTATTCGTGACTTAAATATTTATAATAAAAATTAAGTGTGTAAAAATTATTTATTTAATAAACAGAATTTAATTGGATTAACTACCGTCATATATATTGTGGTACACTATTTAAATGGATGATTAATATATGGTTTTTGCTATCTGGGACACATGGCGCTATCTGGCAACTGAATACATTGCGCTATCTGCAACTCAGCCAGAATAGAGGTTTATAAAAGACCGAGAGACGACTGACGGAGTCATTCAAGCTCGGCTCCCAGCCGAGCAACGACCTTTGGTCCTTCTCTTTCTGGCCCTTTGGTAAAACCCCTTAGAGGCCTCTTAGGTTAGGTAAACGAAAATAACTTGGGGGAGAACTCCGCCTCCAAGTTGCATGGATTGCAATCAAAGGCCACTACTCTCTCTCTCTATCTCTCCTTCAGGTGTCTCTCTCTCTCTCTCTCTCCTTCAGGTGTACCCCTCCCCCCTTTGCTCAGCCAACTGGCTGATTAGGAGCCTATAAAACAACGCCTACTCGGCTGAAGTCTTAATATGCATTTGGCTCCTGCCAGGTGAACACCTCTTCTCTTTTCTCTCTGGCCCTTTGGGGGGAATAGCATGGGGGAGAACTCCACCTCCAAGTTGCATGCCCCTTGCAACCCCGGTTGGCAACAAAGGCCAGTACTCTTTTTTTTTCTTTTCTTTTTCTTTTTTTGCAACATGTCCACCCTCTTTGCAACACCCCCACTAGGGTGTTTCATACCTATAGGGTAAAATAAAAATGAGCTTGGAGTTTTAATCCACACGTTTCTCCGTATTCTAAAGAACAAGAAAACACGTTTGTGCAAGTTTGAACCAGATCGCGCTGCATTTAGAGGTCCCCAACTTTGACGACTTTTTGTCAGTTCATTTCTCGCCTGCCTGCAGTGAAGACGGTTTTCTTCGTCACTTGAGCGGTTCGTGTTGTATAGCCTATTGGACAACTATGGAGGTAATTATATATGCTACTAATTATCTCATTTTACTGTGGTAGTGATATTTATTATTAATATTACATGAAATTAATTAGTCTGTTGTATATTGGACAACTAAGCTGGTAATTATTTATGATACTAATTAATGTAATTTTACTGCGGTATTGAAATTTATTTAATTAATGAATTGTCAAAGAGAACGTAGTGTACACGTATCAGTTTTAGAAATAAAGAAAAGCAGTAACTGGGACTCGAACCAGTGTCATAGCCGTTTGGCGGCATCGCTCAAGTCGGCGTACACAGCACGCTATCCACTCCCTAGATGGTGTAGTGGATAGCGTGCTGTGTACGCCGACTTGAGCGATGCCGCCAAACGGCTATGACACTGGTTCGAGTCCCAGTTACTGCTTTTCTTTATTTAATTAATGAAATTAATTACGATGTGAAATTATTTCTGTGGAATTATTTAGTTTGTTTTCTTTTCCAGGTGTCTACCAGAGCGAAAACAGAAGTGTTTCTTATTGGCCAGACGGATGCGAACATCACATCAAGTGGCCTTCCAACTCAGTTGCAAGTACTCAAAAAGTACTTTTACCACCAAACGGAGCAAAAATTTGGACGTACTAAATGCCTGAACCTGTGCCTGGATGCCTGTCTCATATTTTGGGAGAGAGCGAGAATCCCCATGATGCGTCGAGATTCGGCCTTGAGGAAGATGGAATCCCTTCTCAAGGAATACGACCGGCTTGTGAAGCACAAGTCACATAAAGCAGAGTCCTTCCGAGTGAAGGAGGCGATGTTCAAGGAGGCAATAGCGAAGGAGATCATGGACATTGCTCATTCACAGGCTAAGGAAATGATGAAGAATCAGGAGGACATCCACTTTCTCGACATGCAGCGTGAAGATCCAAATTCCTGCAGCATGGGCCCTGTTGACATGAAGCTTCACTATAAGGAGATTAGGAAAAGGAAGAGGCTGGACAAGATTAAGGAACAACAGGAGAAGGCCAGGAAGGAACAAGGAGCTGCAGAAGATACGGGGGCTTTAGTGATTTCAACTTCGTCAGAGACTGACTCAGATGTCGTTGACCCAACCGTGGAAGTTTTTCCATCCTCCTCCAAGGGAAATACCAAGAAGCGACGCAGGAATCTGATCTCACAGGATGTGACGACTACCTACGATCGGCTGAATATTTCGTACCGCGATTCAGCTATGTCGTACGCTGCAGCGGCTAAATCACTAGGTTTTGACTTGGATGAACTGTCCATTTCTGCCAGTACCATGTACCGCACACGCAAGGCTCTCAGGAAGGTGGCTGCTGAAAGTTATCAATCCGACGAAGTTTGTCCTGGTCAGCCTCTTGTCTTGCATTGGGACGGTAAGCTCCTACCTGACAATGAGCAATGGAAGGAGAGCGTTGACCGGATCGCCGTCCTCGTCTCTGGCGACGGCAAGGAGAAGTTGCTCGGCGTTCCTAAGGTGACGTCCGGAACCGGCGAGAAGATAGCGCGAGTTTGCTTGGATTTGGTCAAGGAACACAGGATGGAAGAGCGCGTGCGGGGACTGTCTTTCGACACGACAGCGTCGAACACCGGGATTCATATCGGGGCCTGCGTCCTGATTGAGAAAGGTCTTGGCAGAGAACTCATGTACTTCCCCTGTCGGCATCACATCTATGAAGTCATCCTCAGCTCCGTCTTCAAGCGTGCATACGGCCCTTCAAGTGGCCCCGATATACCCGTTTTCAAGAGGTTTCAGGCACAATGGAAGTTCATCGACCGGTTGGACGTGCGGCCGTACGATTTTGCTCAAGTCAATGACTCTATGAGGGAACTGAGGGAGAAGTCAGTCCTGCTGGTGAGAGGGATGGTGAGCACGTCGCATCAGCGCGATGACTACAAGGAACTGCTTCCTGGGAGAAGCAAAAGTGGTGGATTTCCCTCTCAGAGCCCCTGGCGCTTACCATCACGCTCGATGGATGGCGATAGCCATCTACTCCTTGAAAGTAATTCTACTGAAGAAGCAGTTCAAGATGTCGAGTCACGAGTTGGAAGCTCTGACAGCCGTAGGTCTCTTCGTGTCCCTCGTCTACATCCGAGGTTGGACTCGTGCTGCAACCTCAAGCAAGGCTGCCGCAGTTGATCTGGAATTTCTGCGTGACGCGGAAGCCTTTGCCATGTCGGGATATTCGTGTGTTAACGCTGCGCAAGAAGCCATGTCTCGACACCTATGGTACATCTCTGAGACTCTTATTGCCATGGCGTTCTTCGACGCAGATGTGGCAGATGAAGAAAAGGCTCAGATGGTCGTCAGTTTGGGTAAGCCCGCATCGAAAAAGGAACTCAAGCGACCCCAAGGGAAGAACGTCAGGAATCTTGCCTCGAAACACCTGGCGGAGTTCGTGACAGGAAAGACGATGGCTTTCTTCCATGCATTCGACTTGGACACAGAATTCTTGAAAAAGCCAGTTGCCGAGTGGACTGAAGTAGAGGGCTTCAAGCAAGCAGCGGCAACTGTTAACAAAATCTCTGTCGTCAACGATCGGGCCGAAAGAGCCAACCTCCTTCGCAACATCTAAGATCATAAGATGGAGGGAACCTAAGGCATTACGTGGGATTCGGACCACTGGTCACTACATCATCTGAACGCAGAGGACGGTCCCCCATCCAAGTACAACCAAGACTCAATGTCGTTTGTAGCTTCGACGGGATTGACGATCAACGGGAAGTGGTGCTACCCCATTAGCTACGAGGTAGTCCGCGCAAAGGTTAATATGTATAGTTGTGGAGCCAATTCGCCGAAAACATAATTTTAGAAAAAGTACTAATTATTAATTTTTTGAATTTTTTAAATTTAATTTTTTCGGCGAACTTTCTTCTCCAACTTTACTTTTTATAGTAAAAGGTAAATTCAATGGTTGATGAGCATCTGTCTCGACAACCACATCTTTTTCGTTCGTTTTAATCTAACTAATCAGAATTGAACTAACCTAGCGTAACTCAATCTAACCTAATCTAACATAGTGATCTAACCTAAAACCTAACCAACCATAACCATTAGGGGAATTATGAAAATTATGTGTCGGTTAGTGTGGGTGTCGAGATAAAGTAGATAAACATCTTATTAAGAATTCTCTCTCTCTCTCTCTCTCTCTCATACGTATACTAGTGCCAATGATAGTTTATTCTTGCATATCCGAAACTACTACTCTCATTCTGGAGTTTCATGGGCCCTTCATTAGCTGGTTTACGACTTGCAAACTATTTAATAACCATCGCTAGTCCAAAGAAAAGAACGCGACCCTCCATATTTATGCAAAACTTTTAGCATTATGTCATTAATTGGCTACTGTAAATGCAATAAAATTGTCGTAAAAGTAAATACAAGGATTTTGAACATCTTATTTGAGGAAACAGATATTACGATAGAAGGAACAGTCAGTAGTTTAAGGAGGTAATGTGATGTCAGTTATAATTTACTGTCAGAAAACTTTACAATTTTGTTGTGAATATTTGTGTTTAAGTGACAAAACCATCTGTTTAGTTATTTCTATGTATCCGCCTACTCTGTGTGTGTGTGTGTGTAAAACGAAATTTTGCCAAAACTAACGATACCATTTTATAATCTCAATAATTCCCACGATATCGGACAATAAATCTGAAGGTGTTTTTTTTCGTGATTTCGTGGCTTTATAATTCAACGGAAAAGGCGGTCCTCTCGGTTCTGATACAATGTCGAATGTTTAATTACATGATCTAATCTCCGTACTAACAATCCAAGAAGGTCATTTGACGGAAGGGATCTACGGCTTAACGCGCAATCCGAACTCTGGGTCGCTATATTATCTAGACCAGTTGTTCCCAACTTTTACTAGTTGAAGGTAAACAAATAACATATATTTTTCTTCTTCAAATTATACCCCATAGAGTGAGTGACGTTTTTGTTAAATTTATTATTCATCATCTGTTAAGCAAACTATTTAATCCTAGAAGGTCAGTGTGGGACCGCACACGTTGTGACTAGTGCAGTGTTGCTTAAAAGTATTTTTTTTTTGGTGCTCTTCCAATATGTGCTCTACCTTAAAATTTACATTCCAATACGTGATCTACCTTAGTTAGCCTTATAAGGCTAACTAACGAAAATATCACGACTTAACCTAACCAATCGTCAAGGGCGTATAGTTGACCTAACGATTGGTTAGGTTAAGTCATGATATTTTCGTTAGTTAGCCTTATAAGGCTAGTTTCACGGTAGAGCACGTATTGGAATATGATAGATCACAGTTTCGCGGTAGAGCACATATTGGAAGAGCACCTTTTTTTTTTAAATATAAGCCCAAAAGTGATTATATAGTGTAAAAAAAACCTTCTTTTGACATAGCTTAAGGTCATATTAACTGTTGCATATTGTGTGTATGTACGAGTACAATACAACGTACAATTAATTTCACTATAGACATTTATTCATTGTAAATTAATAATTACTTTAATATAGTCTGTTAAGTTATGCTTGGAATTTTGAATATGGCATACCTGCCTGTACGAGAGTGCTATATATAAACTACTGTATTGTATTAGATATCCTCCCAGGCAGTTGTACTCAACATGGGGTTCGCGGGAGGTGTTCAGGGGATCCCGTTGTTTTGCAAAAAAAAAAAAAGAAAAAGAAAAATCAGCTTACGTGGAAAATTGAAGTTTGTTTTTCCAGCGAAAATTACAGAAATGTATAAAACCAGACAAACTATATTTTTTTTAAGTGAAAAATTCATGTATCGTTACAGTTTTACGGTTAAATTATTTTCTGCTAGTCGAAATCTTTGTGAAACTGTTAGTCTGTCTTTTAGTAGATACCTGTGCTTGTTTTTGCATTTGTTAATCTTCTTATATTCACTTGAACAAACTAAACACACGATAACACATAGACTAAACACAAAGTAATACATAGTCATTTTCATTGCTTTGTTTTAATTGCAACCATTGATGAGAAGCTCAGTTCACATAAATATGAGGGTGCAAATGGAATTAAATCTTTCAATGCTTCAGACACCGATTCTGGATATTCACTTTTCCGTGCTAACCAAAATGTAATAAGTCTTTTGACGGGAATAACAACTGTATAAGGTCTTCTTAGAAGAACGTTCAATCAATTTATCGTGTAGATTTCCTACAAGTTCGGTAGATTTTGCCACCCTTTCATTGAACTGATCCAATATCCACCTCTTACCCAGCCTATAATCGTCACATGGGAAATAGTTTGGGAGCTGTTTGTGTATTTGAAGTACAGTATGTGCTGCATCATCATTTAGGGAAGGGATGATCAAGAATTTCTTTTATATAAAAAAGGGTTCAACAGTACAAAAAAGATTGAGAAACACCATTGTAGAGCCTAGGCCTAATATTAATTAATATAAAATCTTGGATCTTTTCAGTTTTATGAACTGTAAAATTTTTAAATAAAAATACATTTTTTAGTGTAGTTTTATCGGCTAATTTAAAAAATAATTCTTTTTTTGGAGAAACAAAAAAAAATTATAATATTGTTGGTGTAAAAAGTATACAAGTATACAAGTGTCAAGTTTTGCAAAGATAAACTTGATACGAATCATTCTATTGTGGTTGATTACAACAACTTTTTAAGAGAGGTAAGTGACCTAGATGAGAAACCAAACTAATCTTAATTATACCCGTCCTAACTTAACCTAACCTACCAACCTAACCTAACCTAACACCTAAGTGGTGTTCATACTCAGCAAATTGAGAGTAGGACCCCTACTTGGAATGTGATTAAAAGACGTAACAAACGCCATTGTGGAACCAACAGGGGAAATGATCGACTGGTATCTTTGCGAATTCGTTTGGCATCACAGGAACGAAAATGAAGATCTGTTTAAGAAAATGGAGGACCATATTTTTAACTTTTCAGTTGAAAAAGCCTAATCTAGGCTTCTTCAAAAAAAGAATAGTACTTTAAAGTCAAATTGTTATAACTCCTTTTCGTTTCTCCAAACAAAGAATGTTATTTTTTAAATTAGCCGATAAAACTACACTAGAAAAATGTATTTTTATTTAAAATATTTACAGTTCATAAAACTGAAAAGACCCTATTGGCTATATAATATAGTACTTATCTATATTTTGAAATGCAAAACAAGCTGAAAAAGTTATTGAGCATATGCTGTACGATGTCTCAGTTTAATTGAAAGCAAAATCTATTTTATATTTTTTTAAACTATGAATACAGAAAATTCTTTTCTTTATTACAACATATAAACAGTAATTTATTAAAACTATATATTTATTTTTTGTGTAAACGGATTTTCTTTTGAATATTACAAAAAAAAAATATATGTTCATTTAACAAAAGGTGAGCGGAAACCCCCCTTTTTTTCAACACACGCATATATATATATATATATATATATATATATATAATACACACAGACCGTGCATGGAACAAGGAACTCTTCTAGGAAAATTAAATCCACTATACAGGGTGTCCCATAAGTCCGGCATCATAAGAAAAATAATAAAAAAAGGCAAAACAAAAGCTTTTATTTACAGAACGTGCTTAATATGTATTGTTCCGTAGCCCATTCACAAAATTCTATCCGCCGGTCTGGGTCATCTTCGCTTAATTTCTGTAGGATCTGAAGTTTATATGGATGCCATTTGTGAGCCTGAAGAATGCGATGGATGCTACTTTTCGACACTCCTGTCTCGGCAGACAATCGCCGAAGAGACTTATTGGGACTTCTGTTAAAATGAGCCAGGATAGCAGTCGCTGTATCATCGTCAGTGGACCTCCTTGAAGGTCCACTACGGTTTATCTTCTATGGATCTTGTTTCCTTAAACTTTGCAACAAGTCTGCTAACACAACTCTGTGTTATTGGCTCGCGGTCTGGATGCAGTCTGTTAAATTCAGAGTAGAATTATCTGGATTCGTTCTTCCTTGCTCACGGACATTATGGCCTGTAGAAAGAGAAAAATATGAATTATGGTTTGTAGAAATAGAAAAATATGAATTTCTCCTATGATGCCGGTCTTATGGGACACCCTGTAGTCCGCATAAGTAATGGTAAATGACAAATACAATAGTTTTTTCTTTTTCATGATGCTAGCCCGACGTGGGCAACGGGTCACTCGCAAAGAGGTCCCAAAAATATAGCTTCCCTCACCAGCTATCTGCAAAGCAGATAGGATCCAGCTTTGGGACAGGATCTAGGGAAAGCAGCCTGCCCCAGCTACATTTAGAACCTCAATAGAAGCAAAAGACTCGCTGCCTTCACGTCAAATTGAATACATCAAAGAAAAAGGGGTAACTTTTATATTTTTAGCCAAAAATAAACTTAAACCTCAAACTGGCAGAATTGAGTGTCCACTTTTTAAGGCACATAACATGTCCGTTTCATGATAGGAAGGAACTCAGAATGGTTCCCTGAGTGTGTTCCCTGAGTCTGTGTGTATCATATATATATATATATATATATGTATATATATATATATATATATATATATATATATATATGTATATATATATATATATATATATATATATATATATATATATATCCAATTCTCTTCCATACTGCAGATTCCACTTAAATAAATTAAATAACCCATTCGTAAAAGCGTTTAACAATTTTATTAAGATACTATCAAGAAAAATATCAGTTATGTGTGTGGCTTAATATTACCAACTATTATTATTATTATTATCATTATTATGTTATTGCATGCACTTAAATAGCGTTAAGATGACTACACATAAGACGGTATTTAATTACAACAACAAAATGTACCTGATTAACTATTTAAACTAATGCAACTGGTTAATACAACAACGTGATGATTGCATTACTGTGGTTATTTTACTGCATGTTAACAAACTTAAGTGGTTATAGTACAGTCATTACATGGATGCATTTAAACATTTTGTAGTGGTTGTCAAATAGTTGAGTTGTTTTATGTATATCATTTATTTATAACAATAATCTTGTTATTCTTACTTAGAAAATACTGTATTTAATACTACATCTTTTTAATTTAAAGGTTAAATAAAGTTAAAACCTAAAAGACAACAATCTAATTTTAAATAAACAAAGACTAAATAATAAATAAAAACCAAATATTAAATGAAGGTAAAAACCATATCTATAATAATAAAAGAACGTGTGTGTGTGTGTTCCAGCCATAACTCCAAAATGGAAGCAGTTACAAACATGAAACTTCACACACATATTGATTAGGTCCCCACGTTGTGCACCTGAGTGTTAATAAATTAAATTATTAAAATTACTGGGCCCGAAGGCCCCAGCACCGCGATAAAACTACAGAAAAGAACGCAGCCGTGAAAATCTTGAGCTTCACATTATGTCAAGATTTCTGAATCTTAGGATTTTCATGACTATAGTTTTATTGACCAAATAACTGAACCCCCAATTACTGTCGGTTCAATTATTTGGTCATTAAAACTATAGAAAAGAACCCAGTCATGAAAATCTTGAGCTTCACATTGCCGTCCGTAATAATATAATCTATAATAATAAAAGGACGCAGTTACAAACATGAAACTTCACACACATATTGATTAATGATTAGGTCCCGAGGTTGTGCACCTGGGTGTTAATAAATTAAAAAATTAATTTAAAAAAATTAAATGATGTCATGAAGATCATTACGTCATTACGTGTGTATATATATATATATATATATATATATATATATATATATATATATATATATATATATATACCTTACCTTATGAACCTTATGTTGTTTCGTGTGTTGGTCTCTCTTCACACGGAGGTCAAGCTGGTGGCCCCGCCTCTAGGTCTGGCCTGGTGGAGGAGCGAGTTACTTTCTTGCGCTCTCCACCGTACATAGCCAGGCACGCCCGGCTCATCTGGTACTGTCCTGAGCCAGGCATCCAGTCTTTTCTTGAAGAATTCAACTTTGACCCCCGTTACGTTTCTGAGGTCCTTAGGAAGCTGGTTGAAAAGTCTTGGCCCCCTGACAACCAAGCTATTTTCCTTCAGGGTTGAGGAGGTCCCTTGTCGTGCTTTTAATTTGGGAACACTACACATTCTGCCTTTCCTATTTTCCAGTGTTGTTTGAATGGTAATTGGGTTTAGTTTTAGGTTTGGTACCAGTTTTTCGATCATTTTCCATATGTAGATTATGATGTACCTCTCTTCTTCTTTCCAGTGAGTACAGATTTAGTTTACGTAGTCTTTCCCAGTAGTTGAGTTCTTTGCAGCCATCAATCTTGGCTGTGAAATGCCTTTGCGTTTCTTCTAGTTTATTAGTTTCTTCCTTTTTATATGGGGACGTCAAAACTGAGCAGTATTCAAGTTTGGTAGAATCAGTGTTTTTAGCAGGGGAATCATTACTGTCCTGTCCCTTCTCTTGAACGTTCTTAGAACCTGTCCGGCGACTCTTTTTGCTTTATTTATCGCTATCTGATTTTGTGTTTCGAATTTCGCATCATCTGTCATTATTATCCCGAGATCAATCGCTTTCATGCTTCTCTGAATTTCCTGTCCATCTGGAGCATAATATGCAGTCTGTTTAAGTTCTTCTTTTCTACCATATCTCAAGAGCTGAAATTTCTCGGCGTTGAATGACATGTTGTTGTCTTCTGACCATTTGTATATTTTGTTCGTGTCCCTCTGCAAGGCCTCCACGTCATGTACATCGCTGATTTTTCTGCTGATCTTTGTATCGTCTGCAAAGGATGTTACTATACTATTGCTGTTTACTCCGCTGTCTATGTCTGTTAGCATGATAATGACCAGGAGTGGGGCCAGTACTGTCCCTTGTGGTACTGAGCTGCGTACTTCGATTCTGATGATGATATACCTTGAATTTTGACGACCTGCAGACGATCACTAAGGAAGTTGTAGATCCATTTTCCCACTTTGCCTGTTATTCCTATGTCTTTAATTTTATATCCTATTATACCATGGTCACAATTATCGAAAGCTTTAGCAAAATCTGTGTATATAACATCGTAGTTATCATTGCCTTCCAATGCATCTAGGATATTGTTGTAGTGCTCTATTAGTTGTGATAGGCATGATCTACCTGATCGGAATCCATGCTGATTTTCGTTGAATCTTTCCCGTGTCTCCAGGAAATCATAAATTTTCTGTCTAACTATTCTTTCAAATACTTTGGTGAGGTGGGACGTCAATGACACTGGTCTATAGTTCTTTGCTTGAGATCTGTCCCTCCTTTATATATAGGGACAATGTTTGCTCTTTTCAAGATGCTCGGTATTTCCCAGTGTCTAGGGATCTTCTCCATATCCAGTATAAAGGTGTAGCTATTTCATTTTTACAGTTTTTAATCAATAGTGCGTTCCAATTGTCCGGACCTGCAGCTGAATGTAGTTTCATTTGTTCTATAGCTCTCGCTACATCTTCTGGTGTAAACTCAAAGTCTGTTATATACTCTCCCTGCAATTCCTCTTCAAAGAATGCATTTATGTCAGGTATCGCTTTGTCACTTTTTGGGGTACTGAAAACTGATTCATATTGAGCTCTCAATGTATCAGATATTTCTTTTGGATCGTCGGTTAGTTCATTATTTCCCGTCCTTAAGGGCCCAATAGCGGTGCGCGTTTTGGTTTTCCTTTTTGCATAGCTATAGAAGTATTTTGGATTTTCCTTTATTGCTTCTACCGCCTTTAAAATATATATATATATATATATATATATATATATATATATATATATATATATATATATATATATCGAAACCTATGGTAAAATTATTGAATACCCGGTTAGGTTCATTGAATGCACGGTTAGGTCAACTGTACGCCCTTGACGATTGGTTAGGTTAGGTCCCGAGGTTGTGCACCTGGGTGTTAATAAATTAATAACTAATTTTAAAAAATTAAATGACGTCATCAAGATCATTACGTCATTACATATATATATATATATATATATATATATATATATATTATATATACATATATATATATATATATATATATATATATATATATATATATATATATACATACATACATATATATATATATATACAGGGTGTCCCAGAATTAACTATCTATTTCAATGAAATCGGACAAATTTAATAAAAACTGACATAATTTTGTGTTTATTACTAAATTATGATACAAAAACAAATAGATTTATAAATCATAAGTCAAAACTTTATTTACTTGAATGTGATAAGCCTTTTTCATCAGTGTCGAACGCAAGATTCTATGAACTGTTGTCTTGGATATGTTGAGTCTTCGACCGGCCTCCCTAACCGAAGTTGTTGGTTCATCCTCAAACAATTGTGTACCTGTTCGGTACTGTTACGTGCTGTCCTTGGGCGTCCTCTTCCCACCTCGTCGTGTACGGATCCAGTTCTTTTAAATTTGTTCACAAGTTCACGAATCGCTTTGTCTGTAGGACCGGTTCTGTGGAATCTTCTTGTAAATTTTTCTCTGATTTCATTACATTGCATTCCTTTGATACGGGATGTTACAACAAAGATGCGTTCTTGTGTATTCATTATTAATAGGGTTCTGAAAGAGAATGAAAATAAAACTATGAAAAAATTATGAAAATAAAATTATGAAAAAAATTTAGAAATTTATACATTTTTAACACATATTAAACATGATAAACATAAATAAAAGTGTGTTTTAAAAAATTTGTCCGATTTCATTGAAATAGATAGTTAATTCTGGGACACCCTGTATATATATATATATGCACGGTCTGTGTTTAACATATAAGTTTCTCAGGGGACCATTCTGAGTTTGTGTATATATATATATATATATATATATATGAATAGAAACGACATAAGTGTTAAGGAACGTTTCTGCACACGAGGAGGAGAGATAACGAATAAATGAAAAATGAGGCGAACCGCCTGGGAATCGAACCCAGGGCCTTCCAATTGCCGGTTGAACGCGCTACCATTATGCTACGGACCTCACTTAATCACAAATCGAAATTCTCCCACATAGGGCAGAAACCAATGCCCTGAGAGGGCACCCTCGCAAATCGTGAATATCTCTCCTCCTCGTGTGCAGAAACGTTCCTTAACACTTATGTCGTTTCTATTCATTTATATACTGCGCGGTCATTGTAGTTATATGCGCATATTCACGATTTGCGAGGGTGCCCTCTCAGGGCATTGGTTTCTGCCCTATGTGGGAGAATTTCGATTTGTGATTAAGTGAGGTCCGTAGCATAATGGTAGCGCGTCCAACCGGCAATTGGAAGGCCCTGGGTTCGATTCCCAGGCGGTTCGCCTCATTTTTCATTTATTCGTTATCTCTCCTCCTCGTGTGCAGAAACGTTCCTTAACACTTATGTCGTTTCTATTCATTTATATACTGCGCGGTCATTGCAGTTATATGCATATATATATATATATATATATATCGAAATCTATGGTAAAATTATTGAACACCCAGTTAAGTTTATTGAATGCCTGGTTAGGTCAACTGTACGCCCTTGACAATTGGTTAGGTTAGGTTAGATTAGATCCCGAGGTTGTACACCTGGGTGTTAATAAACTAAATAATTAATTTTAAAAAATTAAATGACGTCATGAAGATCATTACGTCATTACGTATATATATATATATATATCGAAACCTATGGTAAAATTACTGAATACCCGGTTAGGTTCATTGAATGCCCGGTTAGGTCAACTGTACGCCCTTGACGATTGGTTAGGTTAAGTTGTGATATTTTCGTTAAAACGCGGGATATTTTTGCTACCCGCACGAAGGGTGGGTTCTCGGCTAGTGTTGAATAAAGGTAAAAACAAGTTTTAAATAAAGGTAAAAAAAAATGTTGAATAAAAGTAAAAAACAAATGTTGAATAAAGGTAAAAAAACAAATGTTGAATAAAGGTAAAAAGCAAATGTTAAATAAAAGCAAAGGAGACCCCTTTAAAGGTAAAGCTTTTCAAGCTTTTCAGCGTTATACTTTCGAAATCATTCGACCCGTGCCATAAAAAATAGCAACAGTTCGTCGTTCTATTGATTCTTGCTCTTCGTTAAAGGAATTTGGGCTTGAAGGAGAGTGGAACTTCAACAGAAAGGATATAAAATTAAATTTAATACAAAAAGGACAGGAAAAAGACGAACTTTATTTAAAAATAAAAGAAAAATTGAAGGAATTTATGTAATTCAATTTCGACTCTGAAATTTTCTTCCATACTATTTTTTTTCCAATGACAACATATCTTCTTGGAAAATATGTATGCATATAGTGTACAGTAACCCCCCCATTTACGCGCCCCCCATTTGCGCGATTTTGGATTAACGCGGTCCAAAAAAAATATATATATATATATTTTTTTTTTTTTTTCCAAGAGACCCTAATGGTGAGATATTTTTTCTATTTATTACATGTTATTACTAATTTTTATTTTTTTTTACAGATGAGTTTATGTACTAGGGGCACTCAATATATTTTGCCCCACCCTTTTTTCTAGCTAAATAATAGGCCATGGGGCTGAAATGTCTTTTGGGCCGTAAGTTTGAACTTTCTGCGCTTCACATAACCGGATTTTTCCAGTTTGAACCTCCCCTCCTTGTATAAAACCGCTTTTAAACGCCTTTGTATAAAACCGATGGTTAACGCAGTTTCTAAAATGGCGTCTGACAGTGATGTGCGTCGTAAACAGAGAGCTGTTATCGAGTTCTTAACCGCAGAAAAGGAAATAGTTGGAAATATTCACAAACGTCTACAAAACGTTTAAGGAGATGCTGCTGTTGATCGAAGCACAGTTGGACGCTGGTCTAAACGTGTGAGATCATCGGAGAGAGGTAGAGCCAGCCTCGATGATGAGCCACGCAGTGGTCGCCCGGCATCGGCTGACATCTCACACTGTGCAACGTGCTAACAGCATCATTCGATCAAATCGGCGCGTCACATACAAGGAGCTATCACTGGAGCTAGGAATTAGGAAGGAAGTGTGAATACGATAATTCAGCAACTGGGATACTCAAAAGTTTGTTCACAGTTTGTTCCTCGAGAACTGACTGAAGATCACAAGGCCTAAAGAAAAGAAATTGCTTGTGAGTCGTTGGTTCGATACGAGACAGAAGGGGATGACTTCCTTTCACGAATTATGACTGGGGATGAGACTTGGGTACACCACTTTAAACCTGAAACAGAACGCCAATCCATGGAGTGGCATCACGCAGACTCCCAACGCAAGAAAAACTTCAAAATGGCTCCCTCTGCAGGAAAGGTTATGGCCACCATCTTCTGGGACATGAAAAGGGTGATTCTGCTGGACATTATGAAGAAAGGACAAACAATCAACTCAGAGGCATATATTGCTACCCTACAGGGACTCCGGAGACGTATAAAGCGAGTTGAACAGGAGAGAAACGTGGAAGACGTCCTTCTTTTGCACGATAACGCAAGACCACACAACAGTTTGCAAACAAGAGAGGCCATCAGAGAAATGCGCTTGACTATGTTACCCCACCCTCCATACAACCCGGATCTGGCACCTTCAGATTCCATTTGTTTGGGCCAATGAAAGATGCTATTCGTGGAAGAAAGTTTCAGAGTGACAGATCTACAGAACAGATCTACAGAAGCTAAGGCTAACAAAGACCCTAAGATCCACTCTAAGGTTAGCCTGAGAGAAAGAAGAAAGTAAGGGGTTAAAAGAAGAGAATAAGGGGTTAAGTAAGTAACAAAACCTATCACTCGTGGATTAAAATTCATTCAGAAAGAGAGAAAGAAAGACACCATCACCATCCGCCGGCCACTGCCGACAAGTCGGAAAAATAATCGAAGAGAATACTTCCAGCTGTTGCAGACCAGTCCTCCACTCCATAGAGAGGTAGAGGATGCAGCCCACTCTGCCCGAAAGGGGTGAAAGATGAAAAGAAGTAAAATAAGAACGCATTACAAACCATGCAACACATTCTTAACTCAAACACTATCATACCATGCAAACTACAGACATGCAATGAAGAAAGTTACAGACATGCAAATAAGGAAAGAGAGAGAAAAAAAACAGGAGGTGAAGAGGTGGCTCCAGCGGAAGCCAGCGGACTTTTACCAGCAAGGAATAAAGGCCCTTGTTTCGAGGTGGAGGAAAGCCGTAGAAAAGGATGGAGACTATGTGGAAAAATAAAAACTTGTAAAAAAGGTATATAACTACTTGTGTACAAAATTTCTGGAACTTACAAGGAAACTTGGAAAGAAAAAAAAAAAAAGGTGGAGCAAAATATATTGCGTGGCCCTCGTATTTATTTATTTAATATTATTTTTTTGTCAGCTAATTATTATTATTATTATTATTATTGTATTATTTTATTTTATTTTTGGGGTGTCTTGGGGTTCGGGGGGGCCCGTACTTAGCACATTGAATTATATGTTATAGTTCCCCCAATTTATGCGGAATTCATTTTACGCGGAAGGTTCAGGAACGCATTTACCGCGTAAATCAGGAGATTACTGTATATATCATACTTAAATACAAATAAAACAAAGTCAGATAATATCTTTCTTCAAAATCAAGCTGGCTGACCTCGTCAGCTTATAAAATACATTCTAAATTTGGTACTTGTAGTGCTAATTTAAGTAATGTAAAATTTTTGTCTAATTGTACTGTACCCTTGGTACCTGAAGTACATCCATTATTTTGTTTATATATCTTACATATATGGATATAAAGTGTATCGAAAAAATCTAAATCTATGATATATATGTGTGTTACGCGGCTACGTCCCATTTGTGAAATTGCCCAGTTCATGAAATGGGCAATTTAGCTCCCCCAATGTATGAATTGGGCAGGCTAAACCCTTGTCCAAGTCATGAACTGGGCAAGTTGTATGAAGGAAAAATGAACTGAAATTCACAGATGTAAAAATTATTTTGATTGCACTTTTTCAAGAAAACAACTAAAGTAATTGGGTTTTGCAAATTAAAAAAAAATCACAGAATTGTATTAAAACATTAAAATTTCAGTATGAAAAACACGGAAAACTCGTAATCAACGGTTTCACATGATTTATGGCTATGACACGCACTGTTGCAACGAAGGCTGCCTTTCAGACAGGAATACCGCTTTGTTGGGCTGCTACCTCTGCAGTGGCACCTTCTAAACTCTTGACCTCCACAGATACTCTATGCGCGAATAATTTCTCGAATACTTAGTTGTTCCTGAGGAATATCTTTGGCTTTAAGATATCAAGATAACCTAACCTAACTTAACCTAACCTGCATGGACTGCATGAATTAGATTAACAACAGTTTCCTTGGTTGCCAGGCAGGGCCGCCGAGAGGGCGGGGAAACCGGGTTAAATCCCCGGGGCCCCAAACCTCTAGGGGGCCCGGAAAGAGGGGGCATAAAATCTAAAAATATTAATAAAGCAATTGATTAAATAACAGAGGAAATATAATTAATGAACATACATTTTATAGCGATTATCATAGTCAAACTGAAACAGATAAAATATTATCTGCAGTCCACTAATGCCCAAGACCGACTGACAGATCTGGGAACCGTTGTAATTGAAAGCCAGTTAGCCTGTACTTTGAATTTCATCAGAATCATTTACCACTTTGCTAGAGAGAAGGCAAAGAAAGTACACTTCTAATTATGAAAATCTTGCAGTTAACAATTGTCTTGCCTGCATGGACTAGTACTGCATTTGTAAATTGTATGGTGATAGAATTAATATAATTGACTCGAAAAATAAAATGGTCATTTTCTTCTGAGTTGTTTATTCCGTGGCCGGTCGATTCCCGACGGACGTTTTGCCGACAGACATTTTGCCGACGGACGTTACGCCGAACGGACGATTCGCCGACGGCTGTTTCGCCGAACGGACGATTCGCCGAACGGACGATTCGCCGAACGGACAATTCGCCGAATGGACTGTCATTAATATTTCTATGACAAAATACACACGTTGCCTATCTTAACCTGGACACTCAATTCAAAAGACAAGAGTGTTTTAGCACTTGAACTTATTTTTATATTATATTACATTTCATTTGGAAGACATGAACCCACTTGGGTGAAGGGGTCTGTCAAGTTTATTCAAGGTTATTCAGTTGAACTCCAAATCTAAATTCCATAACTCTTTATTCGGAGCTATTGAAGAATAGGGACCCCAGCCTTCTTTAGTTAGGCTTATAAGGCTAACTAACGAAAATATCACAACCTAACCTAACCAATCGTTAGGTTAACTGTACGCCCTTGACGATTGGTTAGGTTAGGTCATGATATTTTCGTTAGTTAGCCTTATAAAGCTAACTAAAGAAGGCTGGGGTCCCTATTCTTCAATAGCTCCGAATAAAGAGTTATGGAATTTAGATTTGGAGTTCAACTGAATAACCTTGAATAAACTTGACAGACCCCTTCACCCAAGTGGGTTCATGTCTTCCAAATGAAATGTAATATAATATAAAAATAAGTTCAAGTGCTAAAACACTCTTGTCTTTTGAATTGAGTGTCCAGGTTAAGATAGGCAACGTGTGTATTTTGTCATAGAAATATTAATGACAGTCCATTCGGCGAATCGTCCGTTCGGCGAAACAGCCGTCGGCGAATCGTCCGTTCGACGAAACGTCCGTCGGCAAAATGTCTGTCGGCAAAACGTCCGTCGGCGAATCGACCGGGTACCGTTTATTCATACTGTATGTTTTGAATAGTGACTTGGACATATAATCAGTTTGCTTGTTATGTACACAAAAAACATTCATAATAAAATACTGAGTAAACAGAGGGGCCCATATACCAATCCTTCCCCGGGGCCCGTGGCAGCTCTCGCCGGCCCTGTTGGCAGGTATTTGCCACTGCTTTTGGCAACTTTATCTACCCCACCGAGAGAAACAAGTGAAAACTTTTTTGAATGTGATATTCCTCTCTAACCGTTTGGCGGTTAGGTTAGGTTAGGTTAGTTTAAGATAATTGTGTTGTTGTGTAGGACGAGTGTGTGGACTCATGATTCACCTTCCTTCCCCCTCCCTCCACATATATTCTTGTAGGAAACTTTAAATCTCCTATATGATGTTGCCCAGTTCATGAACTGGGCAGTCAAATTGCCCAGTTTATGAAATGGGCAATTTCATAAATGGGGCGTAACATATGCATATAATAAAATAATGGAGATGCAGTAGACGTATTTAGGCGCTTTAGAATACCCTCTCACAAATATTTTAAATTGATTATTTAAAACAGTCCTGTAAGGGTCAAATTTAGAGTGTAGTTATATTAGCATTATAGCGATAGATACAAGTATATTAGGTAAAATTTACTTCAATTTTGCCAGTTTATATATGTCGCGCGTGTACGGGCCACTGCCCGCTTCCGACTTTTATGACGAATGCACTTTGGACGATCCAACGGTGGTGGTCCTTTTTGGTTAAGCTCGGCCTTAGCCGTAGAACATCCGAGTAACAAGAATTAAAAATAGTTTTCTACCAAATTTTTTTCGAAGGAGCGAATGGAGACACTTCAGTTTTCAATGGGAGTCTTCGTTCACTCGAATGATTTTTATTACACAAAGTATATACAGAACGAGGCACTGAAAGAGGGAAATTACTTTATAGCCTCTTACAATAATCGCTGATGGTCAGGAATTTACAGGGGAAGAGGTTCGACCTCTTGCAACAACAGCTCAGGCAGGAATTGAAAGGGGGGGGGGTTTGACCTCCTCGGTCAAGGGCTAAGGCAGGAATTATATGAGGTCTTAATCAAATGAAGGTACAGGCAGGAATTTAAAGTGAGGAGGTTTGACCTCATGGAACAAGGGCTAAGGCAGGAATGATTTAATTTACAATACAAGAAATAAATAAGTCTAAATTTTTGGGAGTGCAGTTGAAGGTTAATTTACCACTTTAACTGGAGATCGAAAGAATTCTTGATGTCAAGCATAATTTAAGCATATATCGGAATTTTGAAAAAATTCCAAAATAAAACGAAAAAATAAATAACCAAAAATTTAAAATTTCGCCGAGTATAAATTCCTAAATGGCGACATAATGTCGGAGTCATACATTGAGTACAACCTAAGTACATCACTGAGTACATTGTAATTTTGGTTTACTATAACTATGATTATAATTACCAACTAATTCACATTCACTTATTATCATTAATTACAGTTTCATTAAAATACAGTCAATTAGTTAAACACAGTTAAACACAGTTAATTATAGTTTTATAGTGTTTTATATTTATAGACAATTAGGATAACTATTATTCTAGGATTTAATTAGGTAGTCAGGGACGTATTGAGAAAGATGGAATAGGAGTATAACACAAAGTACACGGGCACATATATATAACATAACACACATAATAACGTTTCTAATTAGGAGCAAGCAAGAGAGAAGGTTTCGGACTCAGAAGCTCGCTTTTGGCGATGTCATCGGAATTCAAACACTCGTGTCATCATTAACGAGTATCTTGCGAGAAGTTAAATAATTAAAGGAAAAAGTGAAAATTATTAAATAAGTAACTGCATACATATGGACGTAATAACATGTAAGGGCATTTACGTGTAGACACGGACTGATAGGTTGATAGGGCATAGGTAGACAATAGGTAGATGAATGAATAATTAATAAACTTAGTAAAAGATAGCGGTCAAGAAAGGACATGGACGTATGAATGAATATGGTCAACAATATTTTATACTGTATCACATTAGATAAGACATAACGTATAGCCTACGGCCCTACATAATAACTTATACAGTATACATTCTGGGGAAGTTATCATACATTGAATACTATGATTCAGTATTCAATGTATGACAAATGCGAGAGGAATCAATTTAATTTACTATGTCATAGTCTACGCATTATACAATATACGTTAATTCATAATTGATACGCCATAGTTATTTAATTCGTACATACAGTATAAAATGTTGGTCATTATTGGGAAAAATGAGAGGAAACGAAATAGAGAGAGACAGTAATGAAGGGTTTACAGCCGTGGTACAAGAGTGAGTGAAATTATTAATTAAATATATACACTTATACGAGGATACAGTAATATTAAGGAATTGGATGCATTTGAAGAAGAATTAAGTAAATGAGTAAAGTATAAACAAGGGTTCAAATCATGCCACATTCAATGTTTATGCATAATCTAATAAAATTTAGGGATGAGGGTTAGATGCAAGACAACAATAATTAATTATAATAAATTCTGTAACAAATGGAAAATGGAGATATGGGTAATATTGTGATGGAAATGTTAAACGATCTAAACCGTCGATTGTCTTGTTTGTACTTTCCATCCATCCATCCATCGTGTTCTGCTTATCAGGCAGGTCCAACTCATGTGTCCCGCCAAAGTGTTCTATCCTGAGTTATCCTTTTCATCTCATGGTATCTCCTACCTGCCTTCAAATCATCCAGCATTGCTTTCTTTTTCCTTCCCCTCGGCCTTCTACCTTCATATCTACCCTCTATCACCTCCTTCAACAATCCTTCTCCTCTCAACACATGTCCGATCCATTTCTTCTGTCTTTCTCTTATCACTTTAATGAGTCTTCTTTCCTCCCTCACCTATTGCAGTACTTCCTCATTACTTTGGTGTTCCCTCCAGCTTATCTTTAGCATTCTTCTCCAAATCCACATTTCAAAACTTTCCAGGAGTTTCTTTTCAGTTGTTTTCAGTATCCATGTTTCTGCTCCATAC
Organism: Bathynomus jamesi; assembly: GCA_023014485.1. Lineage (NCBI taxonomy): Eukaryota > Metazoa > Arthropoda > Malacostraca > Isopoda > Cirolanidae > Bathynomus > Bathynomus jamesi. The sequence continues at coordinate 69,122 of JAJOZX010004454.1, read as the reverse complement.
AGTACAACACTCCATATCAAGCTTTTTACTAACTTTTTCGGATCAATGAAAGAAAACCATCCCCAGCTTTCTTTAGTTAGCTTTATAAGGCTAACTAACGAAAATATCACGACCTAACCTAACTAATCGTTAGGTCAACTGTACGCCCTTGACGATTGGTTATGTTAGGTTAGGTCTTATATTTTCGTTAGTTAACCTCATAAAGCTAACTAAAGAAGGCTGGGGGTAGCTTTCTTTCATTGATCCATCTTTTCTTCAGTTTCAAGTTGAGTTTACCTGTAAGTAGTCTTTTCTGTCTCTCAAAAGCTACCTTACCCATACCAATTCTAGATCTAACTTTCTTATTGCAATCTCCATTGTTGGTTAATAAACTTCCCAGATATTTAAACTGCTCAGCTTCTTCTAAGGTCCGATTTCCTATCGTTAGGTTCATTTGTGCTCCTTTCCTTCTTTCAATTTTCATTACCTTTGTCTTGGTCTCATTAATTCTCATTCCGAATTCTTCCGCCGTTGTTGTCAAGCTATTGACCATTCTTTGCAGTCTTTCCTCAGTATTACAAACAAATGCCTTGTCATCTGCAAACCTTACAGATTTGACCAATTTACCTCCCACTCTGATTCCCTCTTCCAGATCTGAGAGTGCTTCTATTATCATTGTTTCCGCATAGATGTTAAATAACACGGGGAACAGGGAGCATCCTTGCCTGACCCCTCTCCCAACCAATCCAGGTTTGTACTTTAAGGGAATGAAATTAAGGGACATTCGCTTCTCAGAGCGAACTTCTAATGGCACAAACATGGATACGGCTCAACCATGGAAATGGTAGTCGCATGGTTGTGACCTATATACAGGGTGGCGTAGTATCGCGATACATTTTCTGTATCTTGTATCTTATCGCGATACAATTTTTTTACTTGTATCGTATCGAAAGATACGATACAAATAAGTGTCAGTAAGGCGATACTCGCTTTCCTTCAAAGAGAAACAGAACGTCTGAGTTTTTGAGAAGTCCCATTCGAAATTAAACAACTTTGAAACTGTAATTTTTAAAGTATTAATGTGAGAACGTGGAAACTTTGCCAATTACTACACCATATGCATAAGTTTTTGTCATAATGTTTTTTGTTTGTTTCAGATTGAATTATGTTTATCCCACAAGAAAAAGCGAAATGTGTGTTATGGATGGCTGAGTTGAAGTCCCCTACTCTGGTGCAACGGCGATTCCGTACAACCTTTCACAAGGAACCACCCACCAGAAGAGACCTATATGCATTTAAGGAGACTGGCAGTGTTCTAAAGGAACACTCTGGAGGGCGAACAAGATCGGAAGATGATGTTCAACAAATACGCGGGGCCTTTGGTAGTAGCCCGAGAAAGTCCATCCGTCGTGCCAGTGTCGAAATGCAGATTCCTCGTTCAACTGTGCATAGAGTCGTGCGCAAACGGCTGCAATTCTATCCATATAAACTTCAAATTGTTCAGCATATAACATGTGAAGATCTTAACAAAAGGAAAAATTATGCTATGCACAATGTATCTAATGTATCTAAATGTTATAGTTCACATATATCATATGAAACTTCATGACATTGACTACATTGACCATTTACTGTGTGAATATTACATTGTTTGCATCATTTAATAAAAAATTATAAGGTTTCAAAGTTGTTTCATTTCGAATGGGACACCCGGCATATTATACATAATATATTATATATATATACAAGTATATGTATCGTATTGTATCGTATCGCGATTCATATATTATTCATATAATATCTAGTATCGTAACGAGATACATTTTTGCCAATGTATCGAGTATCATATCACGTTACTTTTTTTGGCCCCGGTACACCACCCTGCATATATATATATATATATATATATATATATATATATATATATATATATATATATATAATTCAACTATTTATAGCTGTTTCCTAGATATAAGTAAGGCATATGATAGGGTGAACCACAATATTTTATTTGAAAAACTAGAAGACATGAAGGTTCCCATGTACATATTAAACGTATTGAAATTTTGGTATTCTCGGTAACAAGACGTGCTCAATACAGTCTAATGCAAATAATTAAAAAATCAACCAACCCGATTATCCAAGCTATCCACGAGTCCTGCCATTTATGCTCTAAAGTCTAAGCTATGGAATTCTTGGTACGAAAACGTCTGTCTCTAGCTCCACTTAACTTCGATATTACAGTATTGTTTCTAATCATTTGTATATATTTCTATCCTTAGTTTATGAACTGTCATTGTATTAATAATATTTGTCATATGGACTATAGTCTGCCAATAAACCTCTTCATTTTCATTTCTTCTGGGATAATTAAATCCACTATAGTCCGAATAAGTAATGGTAAATAACAAATACCATAGTTTTTCTTTTTCATGATGCTAGCCCGACGTTCCTTGTTCCATGCACGAAAAACATTAGTGACGATGCAAAAAGTGCCCTTGGATATGGTATGTCCTTTTTTATTGTTAAAAAACCTTCGGCTTTACAAATTTGTTACAGTCTCGCGTGTTTTGAAAAACAGTGTAATCTCCCTCAGTATTTGTTTAACATAGTTAAAGGCCTCGTTTATAGTGCGGCGAATGGTAATTACGAAGATAACTTTCCTAAACGTTTTCGCAATAGCCTCTCACAATTAAAAAAAGATGGGGAGCTCCATATTACTAAAGCAGACAAGGCTAACACCATAGTTATTATGGACAAAGTGGACTACATCGGAAAGATGAACGAGCTTCTCCAGGACCCCACCACATACACCAAACTTAGGAAGAACCCGCAGGATGACGTCATCAAATCATTTAATAGTGGTTTGAAACGCCTTCTCAAAGATCATAAGGACTTAATTCCGCTTTTCATGTCCACTTCACCTGCTCTGCCCTACCTTTACGGTCTTATTAAAACCCACAAACCTGGTAACCCTATGCGCCCTATTATTAGCTCGGTGGGCTCTATTACTTATAAACTCTCCAAATGGCTTGTCAAAGTCTTGTCCCCCATTCTCGGAACTATCTCTGATTCACATGTAAAAAATTCCATGGATCTTACGGAAAAATTGAATAATGCACGTACTGAAACTAACGATAAATTGATCAGTTTTGATGTTTGTTCATTGTTTACAAAAGTGCCGATTGACGATATGCTTGACTTTCTCTCCCAAGAATTACATAAGTATGACCTGCCACTACCTTCACACATTGTTTTGGAACTCATTAAGCTTTGCATCAAAGACTGTAAATTCACTTTCAATGACGAGTATTATCAACAAGTTTTTGGGATGGCTATGGGCAACCCCTTATCGCCCCTCCTCTCCAATATTTATATGGAGTTTTTCGAAATTACCTATATTCCGAGAATCCTGGGGTTGGCATCCCTTGGTTGCGGTACGTCGACGATATTTTGTGTATCTGGCCCATGAATCGTGACCTGGATAGCTTCCTCCTTCAGTTAAATGATCAAGTCCCCTCCATTAAGTTTACTTTAGAAGTGGAGCAAGACAATTCAATCCCATTTTTGGATGTGCGTGTACATAGGGAAAGCCCAGGTTTTAAGTTTAGTATCTATCGGAAAACGACAAACAATTTGTCCTACGTACACTTTTACTCGGGACATGATACCCCCACTAAGAAGGCCATATTTTCATCAATGTTTCTCCGCGCCCTTAGGATCGCCAGTCCGGAATACATCGATGCCGAATTGGAAAAAATCAACGGTATTGGAAGTGATTTGTGTTATCCATCTGCGTTTATGGAATCTTGTCGCAACAAGGCAAAACGAACTTTCTATCGTGTCAATATTAACACTCGTACTTTGTCAAAAAATATTTTAGTACTTCCATTTTTCCCGGGCTTTTTAGGCATTGCTAATGTACTTAAACTTTTGGATATTAATGTAGTATTTTCATATAACAATATTGTGAAAAATATCATAGTAAAAAATAGCCCTACCAATAATTCAGGCATTATCTATAAAATTGGTTGTAAACAATGTGATTCCTTTTACATAGGTCAGACGGGAAAGGATTTGCAAACACGTATAAAACAGCATCAATATTCCGTTAGAACAGGACAGTTGTCCAGTGCCCTTTTTGTCCATTTGTCAGAGTTAGCCCACTGTATTGATTGGAATAATGCTTCAGTTTTATTCCATTCAAGCAACATTGTTAATAGAAATATTCTTGAGTCTGCCATTATCCAACTTTCAAATAACTTCAACATAAGCAAAGGTCTTTTTCAACTCAATCCTGTTATGTTGAATTCCTTTAAAACAGATTTAGATAAGAAGGGTAAAACATTAAATCTTTGGTAAACTTGTCTTCTACTTTATTAACTTTTAATTTGCATTTTATTTTTTTATATATATCGAAACCTGACCATAGGCAGCAGTGTGTTAAAACCCGGGCAGAGTTCCAGTATAAATTTGTATTTTTATAATCCATTTGATCTTGTGCTAAAAATCGATTAACTTTTAATTTGCATTTTATTTTTTTATATATATCGAAACCTGACCATAGGCAGCAGTGTGTTAAAACCCGGGCAGAGTTCCAGTATAAATTTGTATTTTTATAATCCATTTGATCTTGTGCTAAAAATCGATATTTTTCCTTACAAATCTGTACGCCTCACTGGTAATCCTTTAAGGTTTTAATTTTTTATTTTTTATTATTTTTACTTCTCTGTTTATTGTATATATATGTATGTATGTATGTATTTGTATATGTAGATATGTATGTATGTATATATATATATATATGTGTGTGTGTGTGTATGTATGTTATTTATTTTTTCTTTTTTTCTTTCTGTAACCTATATATAGGCTTAACCTTTTTATGTACTTCAGTGTTCCTGAGGATGTCATTAGACGAAAGCGCTTGAGCACCATTTTGTGTTTCCTTTCCTTCGTGGTTTTATTCATCATAAATATTTTTCACGTGTTACTTTCGTGAAATAATTTTCATATATATATATATATATATATATATATATATATATATATATATATATATATATATTATATATATATATTACAATGATTTAATAAAATTCCATAAGTTCTCTAAACTTTAAATTAAAAATTCTCAGACTATGATTCAGCCGACTTATTTTCGTTTGAAGTTCTTTGCATATTATAAATTAGGTACAAAAACAAAATTATAAAATTTCCTTCGAGTGAAAATACATCAAAAACACTGGTAAACATTTTTATTAAGGACTTAAAAAATAATGTAAGAATATTCGTTCAAAAATTTGTTTTCTTATTGGAATTCAAGAGCTGAAATATTATTTTGAAAATTGATAGATTTTGCCATTACAAAGTGGTTAGAATTGACATTGGTCTAAAGGTAAAAGCCATACAAAAATAAAAGCTACAAAAATCTACTGGTGACCTATTTGAGAGAAGTAAGTCCCAGTAGGCATATACTGGACGTTTTATAGGCTCACTTTGGATTTTTTGCTGAATTATATTTTTTAATCAATTCTTCAGTTCTGTTGGATTTTTTCAACAAATTTCATCTCAAATGGAAAAATGGGTATAACAAATACGAAAAGAATAGGCTAATTATACCTAATGAGTATATTGATGTTTTACTAAAATATGATTAATTATTTTTATTGTTTCGCAAACTTTGAGTTTATTTTGTGCAAAGGAGGTCTGAATTTTTTAAATCCCTTTAAAGGGCGTTTCAAAGACTGAATTTTTTATTTTTTTTAATTCTTTGAAGATCCTGAAAACAAAATTCAAAGTACTTTGAGTATAAAAAGTTTACGTAAACACAAAAGTTTTTATAATTAAAAATTTAACTTTTAAAATAATTTATATGCCGATGAATTATAACTGCATGTATAGGGTGGGAGAAAAGTCTGTAAGGATTTTTTATACATACAACTATTTAGTTAACAACATAATACAGATAAGTGTTCAAATGATGAAACAAATCAAACAAAGTCTATAAAAATTTTATTTATACAAATATTTTATTGAATTGTAATTTAATTTTCAAAGAGTTCTCCATTCGCTATCATACATTTGTGGATTCTCTGTGAAACTCTTCAATATTCTTCTGAACATATCGAGTGGGATTCTTTTCAGTTCTTCATCTATTCTGCGGTCTAGGGCATTCACATATGGAGAGATAAAACCAGGAGTGTAGAGTTTGTCAGGCAAATAAGCCTAAAGCCAGAAATCACATGGAGTTAAATCAGGTGATCTGGCTGGCAACTCGATGAGACCTCACCGCCCAAGCCATCTTCCTTCGAGGTTGGTATCCAGAATCTCACGGGCAGCTGCAGAGTAATGTGGCGGCGCTGTAGGAGTCAGGAATTACTCTACGGAAAAAAGCACTCTAGAGTGCCCGATGCCTAAAGTGAGACGTACTCTAGGGATTAAAGTAGAATGCGTCTCACCCAGGCAAAACGCACTCCAGTAAGATGAAAATCACTCCAGAGTGCTCCACACCTGATTTTTTTATTCAGGTGTGGAGCACTCTACTTACTGTGCTACTGTGCTTTCAGTTGTGCATAGTTTTAGTGACAACTGAACTGTGCTTCTGGTGTTGTTCGCCACTTCGGTAATTATTCTAATTATTCGTTAAATGGCTGTGCGCGACTTTAGATATGAGAATATGTTTTCCTGCGTTGCAGGGAAAAATCCCCCGGAGGAAAATACCCCCCGAGGAAAAAATCCCCCTCGGAAAATATCCCCCGAGGAATAAATCCCCCATTAGTCATGATTCATGAAACATATAAAAAATTATCTAGAAATAGGTTAGGTTAGGTTAGGTTTGGTTTGGTTTGGTTTGGTTGGTTTGGGCTTGGCTTTTATAAGGGGCATTCAAAAGGAGCAAGCTATACAACAAGTTTATGCTACTCAAGCTATGGCTGGTCATCCTTCTCATACGCAAAGAAAAAAATACAAGAGTGCAGTAGCTCGTATTAAAAGTATCGTAGATGATGTTGATAACCGATCCATTATAGATTATCTGAAAGGAATCGCCTTCAATCCAAAATTTTAAACACGGCATTTTTTCACATACATTATCTATTCGTTTTTAATTGTGTTTCTTAATAAAGAATAAATTTTATTTAGCATTATCTGTATCCTTATTTCTCATGACTAATGGGGGATTTATTCCTCGGGGGATATTTTTCCAGGGGTATTTTTTCCTCGGGGGGGGGGGGGGGGGGATTTTCCTCCGGGGGATCTTTTCCTGCAGGCGTTTTCATGGGTCGGTATTAATAAACATTGCTAGGGTTACCCCTAAAAAATTATTAGCTGGAAGATGGTCCTAGAAATAATCCTAAAATAGCTCGTAGGAGTAACTTTTAATTAATTGTAGAAATACCGGTAGGAGTTTGAGTTTCTGCTATATCTAGCAAGAAGCAAGTCTGTAATAACTGTTATTTGGCTAAATAAAGCATATAAGTAAGTATTTTATTTTTTCTGAATGTACAATTAAGAAACGTATTAAAAAAAATGGATAGTAATGGGCAAAAAAGCTCAGAAGTGGAATTCCTTGGAATAGTTCTAGAATCAACACGACAATTTATCCCAACTACGGCTACATAGAAGTCAGCAAAATCAATAGAATTAGGTCTGCCAAGCCCGAAGCCAAAAGAGAACTGAGATATAAATGTAAGGCATTACGCAAGCCACTTCAGGTGAATAAGATTGTACGTGATGGCAATTGTCTTTTTAGAGCTGTAAGTAAGGAAGTTACATTGTTGGAGGAGCATCATGCCACATTTAGAGAAATTGCTGTACAAACTTTAGAAAACCCACTGTATATAGGCCAAGGTTTGAAGCAATGATTGGATAAAAAGTAAATGACTATTTGAAAAGCAGCAACATAGAAGAAGACACTTTCTGGGGAACGGACATAGAACTTATGGCTTTGGCTTCAGCTCTGAATAGTAAAATAGCTATATATTATCAGCCACCAGGAGCAACAAGTGCAAGTTGGTTTATTTATAAACCAATTCATCACCAAGAAGTCAATGAAGCATCAGTGATGACAATTTACTTGATAAATTCTGATAACTATTTTGACCGTGTTTTCTGTGTCAGCAGCAAGATTAATTAAAGAGACGTGGGGAATAATCATTAATTAAATTAAATAAATTGTGGTTTATAAAATAATAATAATAATTAATTAGTTCTCTTTTTTGCATTCAGGAATATTATGTAGATTGTGCATGTATAAAGCTTTAATGCTCATACTTTCACTTTGTGAAGTAGTTTGTTTTTCAACATAGTAGAGTGCACCTCACCTGATGGTAAAATGCACTCTAAGTGAACGGTGCCTAGGTGCAAATTACTCTGGAATGTGTTTTACCGTCAGGCACCGTGCACTCTAGAGCTTAGCCCACCTATAGAGGTTGACGCCTGTTACAGCGCTCCATCATGTTGATAAAGCCAATTCCTGCCAACGCCATTAGTAAACTGTGGTAAAACTTTGTCTCAATACTTGGCAATAGCGTTTCCCATCCATCGTATCTCTCGCTATGTCAAAGGAAACGAGTCCTCAATAACCAATGCACCCCCAAACTGTTAGTGTTTGTAACCCGTTTTAACTAGTTTACCCAATCGTATTTTGGGAATTTTTTTGTTTCCTTTATTCGTTGAACCGAAGACACATTCATCTGAAAATTTGATCTTTCCAAGGAAATCTGGATCACTGTCAAACTTTTGTCTCATTGTTTCAGCAAACTGTAGCCGTCTATGAGAGTCATCGTCGTATATGAGCTGAGAGTAAATGGGTTTGTAATAGTGGTAACGCTGTGCTGTGATTTCTATATTTTTGCTACTGAAAATTTGGAAATTCTCAACTCCTGTGCTACTTTTCTTGTTGAAATTGTAGGATGGACTTGACAAGTGGCGAGGACATTTTCTTTGTTGTTGTCTAATGTCGCCGTTACTGGCCTTCCGCTTCTTGAACGTTTCCAAGAGTTTGAGCTTCCAGTATCGAAGAGTGGTTGCATTTATTAGTAGTTTATTATATTTATTATACCTTTTCTTCATTGCTGTATTTCATCCTTACTGACATGGCGGTGACTGGGACTAGGGCCTAAGGCAGTGATGACGAACCACTGACCCACGAGGCAAATTTTAGTGACCCACGAGCTCTTATTTAAATAAAATATGACTTTAATTTTTAATATTTTCTGCCTTACAGTTTTAAAATTATTTTAAACTATTTAATTTGAAGTTCTTCAGTTATCAGCTTTTCATTGGCTTGACAGTGGTAATTTAGAAATGGAATTAGTTGACTTCCAAGAAAGTGCAGTATGGAAGACTAAATTTATTGATCTTAATCTGAAGTTACAAGAAAAGGAATTGAAGTCGTCAATTTTGGGTGTAACCAGAGAACAACAATCGATAGAAAGAGTAGAGAATCTTATTCTTGCAGAACGGAACTCTTTACGAAATTCTTTTGCATCAATGAAAAAGCTAGCATTAGCTCTGCTAACGATGTTTGGTACATTTTATTTATATGAACAGTTGTTTTCCTCCATGAATTTCGTCAAATCCACCACTAGGAATCGCCTTGGCACAGATGTGAGTGCTGCATGTGTGAGACTAAAGACATCTAAATATAAATCTCGGATCAAAACATTAGCAGCTAAACTCCAACAAGTTTCTCACTAAAAATAGTAAGTAAATAAATTATTGGGATCCAATTTTATTTTTTTAAAAATCAAAAGTAACAAAAATGACCCGCCAGCAAAAAAGGTTCGCCACCACTGGCCTAGGCCCTTCCTGTTCTAGCCTAGGGTCATTCCTAGCCTTGTATAGTTGCTTTAAAAAGTATCGAATTCACTGCAGTGCTATCACTGGAATTTATTTAATATTAACAAATTATTTGTATGTATAAAATCCTTAAAGACTTCTCCCGCCCTGTATAATAATTTTTAAAAATTTAATACAAACACACAAATATATGCCATAAAATATATGATTTAAATTAAATGATAAATGTAAAAAAAAACAACCCTGCATGAAAATTTTAATAAAACAAAACTTCAAATATACATGAAAACATCACAAAACGTAAAAATGACGTAATAGATATTAGAAAATGGTAAAAAATACAAAGTGATGAATTCTTCATCATGAGAAAGCATCGCAGCTGATATTTTTTCTCACTGAATTCAAAAAACATTCTTGAAATTTATTATGTACATCGAAGCTTCATAACAAAGGTTTTGAGATCGAGATACAAAAGCCTCAGAGGATTCTTTACAACAATGATCAATAGCATTTTACAAGACTTACTATTCAAATTTTAAATTTCGGTTTACCCGCTTGAATACCACCCAGTAAATCGACATTAATCAAACATCTACTGTCTAATGCGAAGCAGGAGAATTATAAATGACGTATGTATATACGAGTAAAATTGATAAGTGAATCGAAGTACTTAAGAAAAATATGAATACACTACATAAATATACACTATATAACATATATGGGAAATTTTTCTGATATTGATGGATGAATTTTTAAATTTTGAGGGGTCGACTTATTGCGGGTTCAGCTCTATGTGGGTTCGACTTTAGGCGAGGTCGGCTTTATGGAAAGTCGACTTTAATCAAGATCGGATTTAATCAAGGTCGGCCTTATGCAAAGTCGACGAACTTTATGTAAAGCTGACCTTGTGCAAAGCCAACTTTATGCGAGTCGACTGCACTTCAATGACAGTAGTATAATCATGTTTGGTTAATTTTCAGACTTTCTCTCTGCTACTCTCTCTTCCTCCATTTAACTCCTCATTCCCTGATTCTTATTATCAGCAGCTATTCATACATTCATCATACACTAAAAAAATGCCTGAAAGGGCTTTTTTGCATGTTACTGGTGTTACATGCAAAACGTATAATGACATTGTGACCTATCTCCCATGCTCTTGAATACATGAAAGTGTCATGAGTGAAATTCGGGAAGAAAACTCATTTACTGTGTAGTTAAAAGATAATTTTAGTAAGAACTATCCATCATTACACGCGTCTGTATCCTGATAAGAAAAGTAAATTGCATGATTTAATTTCTATACAAATAGCCAAGAGGGGGTCATATGACAGAAGGAACCTACAGCTTAACGTGGATCTGAGCCGTGGGTCGCTACATCATCTAAAGGCCAAGGACAATCTCCTATCTAATTAGTGAACAGACCGAACCTAATCTGACCCAATTTACTCTAACTTAACATGAATTAAATCGGCCTACTAAGATCAAGCTATTCGACCTTGTACCTGCTTAGAGTTTTTTGTGTTGACTTTATGCAAGTCGACATTATGCGGATGCTCATTATTCAAGTCAGTCTTGGACGGGTCGATTTCATGATGTGCACCGCCTCTTTCCAGAATCTCGAATGAGCAGCACGTCGTTTGAAATGGTACAGCGGAACAAAGTTGACCTGAATAATGCCGACCAACATAACGATTGACTCGCTTAAAGTAGACACCAAAAATTCTAAACAAGGTCAAATGGTTCGACCTTCCGCAGGTCGATTTAATTCATGTTAAGTTTGTTTAAACTAGGTTAAGGTAAATTATGCCAAGTTAGGTTAGATTAAATTAGTCATTTTCACTTAAATTCTGAAATATTAGTCACTTTCAGTTAAAATATTTGAAAAATTTTCATTTTCATTTAAATCTTAAATATGTGCAGCTGCATAAAATCGAATTAGAATAAGATTGACTTGCTTAAGACAGAGTTATGAAGTTCAATTTTGTTAATGTAATTCGTTTGAAATCCCTTATAACAGTCGTTCCCAACTTACGGGTAAATTACCCCACTGGGGTAATGACAACTATTTTGTGGGGTAATAACACGCGATCCAGAAGTTATAAAAAATAATATCTAAAGATTGGGATAATGGAGTTGGATTAGAATTGGGTTTTGGGCAACTATAGAAAAAGGGTTGGGAACCACTGCCTTATAACTATTTGGCTATTGAGGCAAAACTGAAGTGAAAGTGGGTGATCGATATTTCAGATAGATTTCGTTCGTTGAAACGGGTTGGTTATTGGCCTTTTAGTGGTAACGGAACAATGTCGAAAATCTCGACTTTATGCATATCAATTAAAGTCATGTTAAGTTAGTTTAAATTAAGTCAGGTGACATTATGCACGGTTAGGTTACGCTACGTTAGGTTAGGTTAGGCTAGTCACAGTCATTGAGAATCTGAAGTGTATGTATGGATTAGTTACTCGCAGTTAAAATATTAATTAAACTATTCTGGAATAATGTCGCTATGCGTAAGATCAGACGTCGACATTATGAAAATTGATTTTGCTCATGTAATGTGACGTTTAATCCAATAGCAAAAATATTATTGCATTATTTGAGATCAAAAGAACAGACTAAGTTTTGCTCGCAAAGGTAAAAGTTATTATTGGTATTGAAGATATGTCAGAATTTGCGATTTGATATTAATCCAATATTATTACGTGAATTCGGTTGTTTCGCAAATACTTATTTAATCCACGATCGTTGTTTTATCGTATTATTTAATTCGTTTCCGTATTGTGTTGTATATGTCGTCTTGCAATGGCTGGCTGGTTGGTTGGTTGGTTCCGTTTTACGTTCCTCAATCAAGAAAAGTCATTAAATGGCCGGTAATGTCAGCAACCGAGAAAATTAAACTCCCCTCATTTTATGTCATTGTCAAATCGAATAAATTACAATGCTTCACATCCCCTCGTCTCGTCAGTTGCAGTGTCTGATGATATTCATTCATTATGGATTTGCTTTGTTTTAATTTCTGTAATGAAGAAGTTATAGGCAAAGGACTTTGAAACCCGAGTTCTATGCATATGAAGAGATTACACACAGTACAGTCATTTGAATTGAAAAGAATCCCGGCAGAATCCTAAATTGGCTTTATAACAGATCCTTTAGAATATTGTATAAGTTACTTCCAAGATGCTCAACTCCGCAAATGTTTGATAACCACAATATCCACTTTCTCTACTAAGGGGGTACTTTATTGTTTGATTCACCGCACTGAGTTTGACTCACCATATTTATCTGCCCTAACTCATGCGAGTAGGGAAGATAAAACATTTTACCGGAAAAGGGGAAGTTATTCAGTCTCGTTATTCACTCTTTTCCTTTTCCCAATTTTGTTTTGCGATTATTTTTTTTTAAATTTTATTAAGATTATAGTTTAGCCTATTTTTAAAACTACATTTTTTTAACCCACCTAGCGTCACCTCAGCGATCAATTGACGCCAGGGTAACACGCTACACAGTTTGGGATTCATTGCTCTAATGCAAAGAATTGAAAACTCGGATAATTCAATTATCCAAGCTATTCATTAGTTCTGTCGTATGTCTTCTGAACTGTGGGATTCATGGTTTGAAAATGTTACTCTGGAGTTCGACTTAATCCCTTACCGCACGAATATGGATTTCTTTATGAAAAGAGTGTATATGATTTTAAGTTATATCGTGATTGTATTATAGTTTGGCTCTCTCTTATAACAGGGGTCATTTTTGCGGGCACACGCCCTTGGCCCCACCTTTCTACATAAAAAAGTGTGTATATATATATATATATATATACACACACACAGTATATAAGACGCAGTATGCGGTAAAAGTTGACATTTAATGCTGTTAGTTTATTTTTATTTCTAGTTTTTATTTGTAGTTTTTTAAAGTTTTTATTAATATTATCTGTAATATGAAAATTTATTTTCTGCCAATAAAATATTTAATTTCATTTTTCCTTTTATATATTTTTTGAATTCGTTTGTTTAACAGTAATTTAAAATTTTATAATCATAAACAACCCCAAAGGTTATTAAATATTATATAACAATCCAAAATTTTATTTTTAAATAATGAATAATAATGAATATTAATTAATTTTCACACCAACAATAATTAACGTTACTGTTACAACGAACAGTATGAGAGAAGTAATTAATTTACGCTAACAGTAACAACAATTTACAATAACAGGCTTTAAACGAATTAAGTAGTATGGGTGAGAAAAGGCCTCGGAATAGCAACTGCAATTGCAAACTCATTACCAGGTGTTGGGATGCCACAATTAGGGCTCATTAATAGATACGAAGTAATAAAATGTATAATACTTAATTGAAAAAACCATAAGTTAGATTTAATAAATAAAGTATAAAGTTAGGAAATAGGCAATTAGGCACGAGTATAACATTCATGTGACATAATGCCTTCCGCTTCGTCCAATCATGTATGCAATATATATATATATATATATATATATATATACCCCTCCGTCTATGGCCCTGAGTCGGTTCGGATTGACGGGGGTTCTAGTTACGGAGGCAAGCAACGGATATTTCTTCTATATACTTTTCTTCTATAACTTTCTAATTCTTTTCTCTCGCTTTATGGGGTCGACACTCTGTTAATTCTTTTCTTTCAATAATACTCTGATACTTCTACTTTCTTGACTAAATTCCTCTGAAGATAGCCCAACTCGAGGGGGAAAATAAAAAGTTTCGCTTGCTGTAATTTTCTTCTTAAAAATTTACAGGTAGTGGTCTGAATTTTACAGGGGTAGAGGTTCGACCTCTTTCGACCATAGCTCAGGCCGGAATCTAAAAATATTAAGGAGGCAAGGGGCCTCTGCCCCCTCCCCGCAGCGAGGCTGCTAACAAGGGGAGTCTCTTAGCAGTGACCAAAGCAGAGAGCCGTAATGAAGTGTCCTTCATTTTACAAATACATGTATAAAATATGCCTGAATGTTGGGGGATGGCAGTTGGAGGTTAAGTTTCCCCCCTTTTAAACACGATCAGGTGTTTGAAAGTTTCCAAATAAAAATTTAAAAAAAATAAATAAAAATAAAAACTAATCTTTTTTTTTTTGCCACGTCTTCATTTCTGAAGGCGATATCATTTCACGACTGAGTACATTTTTGTTTGGGTTTATTACAATTATGATTTCGATTATGGATTACTTCCCATTCGCTTATGATTGTCCCTTACAGTTCTATTAAAGTACATTCTTACATTATATATAAAGTCATTACATTCAATTATAGTTTCATTGAAGTACATTACGTCGTTACCATTCTTACAGTGTTTTATATATATATATATATCGTTAGATTATATGGTTAGATTATATGGTTAGATTACACTAGGCAACAAATTTCAACTTTTTTTTTGTTACAGACACGTGAACTACTGATTCCTACTAAAGCGGTGATGCTGATTTCAGATCTGATATCAAAATTTCTCTATCACGTCCAGATTTTGTGTAACCGAAAACCCCTATTTTTCATTTTTTTTCTCACCCGCTTCTATTACGAAAGCCGTCTAAGCTACTTTTCCGTGCCACGTTTTATGTTAAGCATACTTAAATAATTAGTGAACAGGGATGTCTTTCCTCCTTTATTCTGGCTTAAGACAGACAGCGGAATTCCGCTGGCGGAGTTACCACCCCTGCGCCCAACCATCCACCCAAAGCGCGTTAGTATTTTGTTGTTACTACTGAAAGGCAAATTCCTGTTCTTAAGTGAAACTTTGGTGTGTCCTCTTCCTTTGTCGCTTGTAGGATGACGAGCTCTCCTTCTGCAGGAACCAACAATAATCTCCCATCATATTTGGGTTGAAATTACCTTGGTATCTGTTTTCCATAACTGAGATCTGTTGGTGGAAGCGCTCACCATGCTCGTCACTTACAGCCCCAAGGTTGGCCGGGAAGAAGTCAAGATGAGAATGTAAAAAATGAATTTTCAAAGACATTCTGCATCCCATTATTTCATAAGATTTAAGCATGTTTTCTACGAGTTTACGGTGGTTTTCAGCTTTGTGGTTTCCAAGAAAATTTTTGACAACTTCAACGAAAGATGTCCATGCTCCTAGTTCATTCTCATTTAGGTTAGATGGAAACGATGAGTCGTGGATGACACTGCGGATCTGTGGTCCAGTGAAAACTCCAGCTTCTAGCTTAGCATCTGTCAATATTCCTTTGAATTTATCCTTTAAATATTGGAAACCACTACCTTGATGATCCATACCCTTCACGAAATTTTTCATAAGGCCAAGTTTAATGTGAAGTGGTGGAAGATGTACTTTCTGAGGGTCAATAAGTGCTGGGTGTTTCACATTGTATTTACCAACAACATGTTCAGTTCTAGATGGCCAATCATGTTTTTTGTAGTGGTTCTTGTCATCTCTGCTGTTCCATAGACACAAAAAGCACATATGCTTTGTGTAGCCCAACTGTAACCCAAGAAGTAATGATACAACTTTAAGGTCGCCACAAATATTCCATGTGTGGTCCTTATATTTGATGAGTCTTAGCAGCAGTTTCATCGATTCATAAGTCTCATTAAGGCCAGTGGCATGTGCTACAGGTATTGAAGGTTTTTCATTGCCGTTGTGCAGTAATACAGCTTTAAGGCTAGCTTTACAAGAGTCAATGAACAGTCTCCATTCTTTTGGATCATAGCGACAGCCAATCCCTTGCATCAGACCACTGATATCGTGGCAGAAACAAACGTTTTCTTCCTGTAAGTAAAATGATGAAAACTGCAAATGGCGATGGCGGAAATGGGAAACTTTGGTGTTTGGTTGGAGAAGATTAAATTCTTGAAGTCTTGAACCAATCAACTCTGCCTTTTCTTTTGGTAATTCCAAATCGCGCACTAAGTCATTTAACTCCGCTTGACTTAACAAATGTGGGGAAATATTTGCATCTGGAACATATATGCCATCTTTCCCTGTTTCTATATCACTAGCAAAATCTTCAGATGAACTGCTGTCTGTTATCGTTGCTGGTGGAACTGGTGGTGGATTTGTTTCATCATGTGGTACTGGTTTCATTGCTGATTTGCAGTTTGGGTACGTGATCTTTGATTTGTTTTTCTTTGTGAAACCAGCAATCTTTGTCAAATAAAAATAACAATCATTGAAGTGATTTTTCGGCTCACGCCAAACCATGGGGACTGAGAACGGCATAGCTTTTCTTTTACCATTCATCCAAGCTATTAACATTGCATTGCACTGTGCACAGCAAATATGTGGTGCCCAGTCCCTCTGTTGGTCTCCTAACTTACAGTCAAAATAACACTTGTAGGCAAGTTTAATCTTTGTTGTTATGTTTCTACGTTGTGGCTTAGGTGTATATTGTCCACAGACAAAGCAGAAGTTGTCTGGGTGATTTACACAAGCACGTCTATTTGATGCCATTTTGAATTACCATACAATATCTGAAAAAACGTAGAAAGTAATTATTACGATGTGCAAAATAAAAAGAAATACACACCGTAGTACAAAACAAATGCTATAAAAACACACAAGTCACCACAACCTGTCACTTGCTCATCAGCAGAGAGCTTCAACAACCGTTCTGCTTGACTGTCACGTAGCGACTGACCGTTGGGCCGTTGCCCGTTACTATGCTCTTGACTCAGTGTTGCCAACTCGGGATAAATTTTATTTATCAAAATTGTTCGAATTTGTATATAGTTGGCAAAAAAAATTGCTTTAACCTTGAAAAGCAAGTTTCATATTACTGGCATTAAGCCGATTAAAACAAAAATCTGGACGTGGTAGAAAATTTTACTAAAAGTGATTTGCATTTTACACAAAATCTAGACGTGATAGAAAAAATCTAATTATAGATTTGAAATCAGCATACCGAAATTAGCTAGGAGCACTTATTTGGTCTTCTGTAACAAAATCTTTGTTGCCTAGTGTTATATATGGTTATTATATATGGTTATTATATATGGTTATTAGTACAGCACAAGTACATGAGACATGACAAGATAATTTATATACAACATAATATGTTATATTACATTTTAATATGTTATGAATTTGGATCAGAGCGAAAGATGTTGTTTATCTTAGAAACGTTCAATTCTGCTGTGATTCGCGAATTCGACCACTCAACTACTGTAAGCCTAATGAATGTCTTGTGAGGGTGAACGCACTTAAAAGAAAAAAAAGAAAAAAAATACATGTGGACGTATTTTACATGTAAGTAACAGAATAGGTTGTGTGCGTAATATAGACGCGCGTAAAATATGGACTGATAGGTTGATAGGTATCAGTAGACAATAGGTAGGAAACAACATAAATAATGATGTATAGAGAATGAAGTTTTTTTTTCTTTTATTATTATTATTATTATTATTATTATTAAAGAATTTACCATACATTCAATACGGAAGATGTCCAAATACTAAACACGTGATTCAGTGTTCAAGGTATGGAAAACGTGAAGAGAATTAAGTTACTTTATGACGTCATAGTTATTGAATTTTGTACGTATAATACAAATCATTATTAGGAAGATTTACAAGAACGAATTAGAGGCAAAGAGTGGGCATTAATGACTAAGAAGTACAACTACGGGTTCCAATCCTGTTATATGCAATGTGTATGCATAATCTAGGGACGAGGGTGAGATGCAAGACAATCATAATTAATTAATAACTTCTATAACAAATAAAAATGGATACGACTAAACCATAGGTATGGTAGATCGTAGGGTTTTGACACGAACAAAAATAGGAAGCCACAAGTAAAATTATTATCCAAACTCGCGTTAAGCGATTTTGGTTCTTATGTAAAAATGAATATTGATTATTCATTGTCCATTTTTACATTGCTCTCCCCTTTTAAAATGATATTTATACAATAATCTAATAGGGTACCATTAATACAATACAAATGAGAAAATAACATCCTAACTACTTCAAGTTAGATGACGAATTTTTTCTTTACATTACAAATTTTTATACAGAACAAGTGAGTTATTATATAATATAAAAAATTCAAAGATTAATACTTTAATTTATGCAAACAGAATAAAAGGATTAATACATTAATTTGGACAAACAATTAAGTTAGGCAAAGAATGGTATTGTTAATTTAAAAAAAATTTCTGTGGGGAAAATTACATACATACTGAATAGTAGGTAAAAGGGAAAAATATAAATTATTTTCCAAAGTTACCCTGATCGTGCAGTCTATAACTAATTTTATTGACTATTGTAGGTAAAAATCGAATTACGTAATGGATGATGTATAGACCTGTGGTCTAGTGTGTATGTGTGTGTATTAGATACAAAGTGTGTATCTTATAAATTTGAGGGATAGATTAGCGGAGAGGATTCTTAAATTAACTGAATAAATGCCTGAGCAAAAATTTATATATAGTAAGCAAAAATGCTTAGGACTATATAAATAGCAGAGTTAGCACCTACACGCTATGAAATAGTTTGTGATATCGAATGATTTTAGAATAAGGTTTGTATATATAGTATATATAGTGTGCATACATGCGTGTGTATGTGTAGAGATTTGGAAGGTTTTTGAATTAACAAAGTTTAAAAATAATGTATAATAATTTAAGATGGGTTTAGGGTTATAAAATCTTTTGAGTCAATTATTGTTGTTATTATTATCATTATTATTATTATTATTATTATAAAATCCTTTAAGCTCCAGGTGTTATTATAAAATTCTAAATTACAGGTAAATTTTACATTTAAAATTATTTTTATATAATAAAAAAAAATATTAAAAAGGTTTAATAATTTTTTGCATGTTAAGTAGAAAAATCATACTCTTTCGTTGAATGTTGATAGAATTTGAATTATTTGATATTTTAGTCTGAAAACTTGTTTGCATATGATAAATACATATGTTTTATTGTGTAGAAGTTTTATTAAAATTAAATGACAAAAAAGAATAAACACAACTGAAATTTAGGGTATGTGCGGTCCTACGGGTAAATTTCCCGACCATACAGAGCAAGATAAATTAGGTATATGATCGATTAATTATTACACTATTTCTGTCATCATATAATCGCAATAATTATAAAACTCGTTACCAACATTTGTAAAAACGGTTTTGGTTGCCAACAATAAAATATGTCATTTTACCTATATATTTTTATACGCAACAATGGCATGAAAAAGAAAAGACAAATCGGTCCATTTCCTTCTTACAACAAAACAAAGAAAGGTTAACTAAAGACGCAACCCGGTCAATTTAGGTTGAATTAAATTCTCTTTACAACACAAAAAAAAAGGTTGAATTAAATTCTTAAATTACATTTTCTTAAATTAAATTCTCTTAACTTACAAAGAAAAAGTTGAATTCAATTGACTGCATTGAAATGACTTGGGACTTAAAAACTGACTTCTTAAAAACTAACTTCTTAAAAACCAACTGCTTCAAAACTAACTGCTTCAAAACTAACTGCTTCAAAACTAACTGCTTCAAAACTAACTGCTTCAAAACTAACTGCTTCAAAACTAACTGCTTCAAAACTAACTGCTTCAAAACTAACTGCTTCAAAACTAACTTCTGTAATCTCTGGGGCGGTTGTCCCTCTTGGATGCAACCTATTGACTTGACCTCTTATCAAGTATTTCTATAAATCTCTGGGGCGGTTGGCCGTCTTGGCGCAACCTTCTGACTTGACCTCTTATCAAGTATTCTGAAACTATCTGACTTGAACGCTTGTCAAGTATTCTGAACTGTAACTTGAACTCTTATCAAGTATTCTTGAAACTTAACTGTCTAACTTGAACGCTTGTCAAGTATTCTGAAACTTAAACTATCTAACTTGAACGCTTGTCAAGTATCTTTATAAATCTCTGGGGTTTGGTTATCCCTTTTGGATGCAACCAACTGAAAACTGATTTGCAACTTATTTGCAAATAAAACTGACTCGAAACTACTTCGAGTATCTTTATAAATCTCTGGGGTTTGGTTATCCCTTTTGGATGCAACCAACTGAAAACTGATTTGCAACTTATTTGCAAATAAAACTGACTCGAAACTACTAAGAGTATCTTTATAAATCTCTGGGGTTTGGTTGTCCCTCTTGGCGCAACCTTCTGAAACTGATTTGCAACTTAATTGCAAATAAAACTGACTTCAAAACTGACTTGCAATTTCTTTGCAACGAAAACTGACTTCAAAACTGACTTGCAACTTCTTTGCAACGAAAACTGACTTCAAAACTGACTTGCAACTTCTTTGCAACTAAAACTGACTTCAAAACTGACTTGCAACTTATTTGCAACGAAAACTGACTTCAAAACTGACTTGCAACTTATTGGCAACGAAAACTGACTTCAAAACTGACTTGCAACTTATTGGCAACGAAAACTGACTTGCAACTTCTTTGCAACGAAAACTGACTTGCAACTTCTTTGCAACGAAAACTGACTTCAAAACTGACTTCAAATATCTCTCTAAATCTATAAACTCTCTATAAACACTCTCTCTCTTAATTTGCAAGTCAATTCAATTCAATAAATTGAAAAAAATTGTAAACAAAAATAAAAAATGTAAACAACATTTCACTCGAACGTACGTGAAGGTACGGTACTATTATGTTTGGTACATAAATAAAATTATTCTATACTGAATATAATAGTGAAAATAACTCTCTCTTACATTTAACTCTCTCTTACATTTAACTCTCTCTTACATTTAACTCTCTCTTACATTTAACTCTCTCTTACATTTAACTCTCTCTTACATTTAACTCTCTCTTACATTTAACTCTCTCTCAGTAATTTTCACAGAAGTTAAATGTGTTTCACTAAAAAAAAATGTATCACTAGTGTCTGAAATGTTCACTGTGTTTCTTGTAAATTCTGATTTGATACTCATTATTAACTGTTAATAATACTGACTTTTCAAGTGTTTATAAATTACTTAAAAAACAAAATGTACTGAACAAAAGTTCTACTGGCAAAATCCTCAGAGACGTGTCCTGAAGACGTCTTGCTGGCTACTTCTTCTTGGATAAAAACTAGGCGTGGAGAACTTGGAGTCGTGACACACCGTTTCAAGGGTGGATGTTACGAACTAGAAGTCGTGACACGCCGGTCAACTGGTTTTATCCTGATGCAGGGTAATTTCTATCTTGGCCAAAGAGTGGCCTCTTCTTAAAATCTTCTTCTTAAAGTAATCTTCTTCTTAAAGTAATCTTCTTCTTAAAGTAATCTTCTTCTTAAAGTAATCTTCTTCTTAAATTAATCTTCTTCTTCTTAAAATCTGTTAAGATCCTGGTAAAGGGTCCAGTCTTGTTATCTTCCTTCTTCTATGTGTTTATCCTGGCTATAGGGTCGCCAGTCTGTTAACCCTCCGTCTATGGCCCTGAGTCGGTTCGGATTGACGGGGGTTCTAGTTACGGAGGCAAGCAACGGATATTTCTTCTATATACTTTTCTTCTATAACTTTCTAATTCTTTTCTCTCGCTTTATGGGGTCGACACTCTGTTAATTCTTTTCTTTCAATAATACTCTGATACTTCTACTTTCTTGACTAAATTCCTCTGAAGATAGCCCAACTCGAGGGGGAAAATAAAAAAAGTTTCGCTTGCTGTAATTTTCTTCTTAAAAATTTACAGGTAGTGGTCTGAATTTTACAGGGGTAGAGGTTCGACCTCTTTCGACCATAGCTCAGGCCGGAATCTAAAAATATTAAGGAGGCAAGGGGCCTCTGCCCCCTCCCCGCAGCGAGGCTGCTAACAAGGGGAGTCTCTTAGCAGTGACCAAAGCAGAGAGCCATAATGAAGTGTCCTTCATTTTACAAATACATGTATAAAATATGCCTGAATGTTGGGGGATGGCAGTTGGAGGTTAAGTTTCCCCCCTTTTAAACACGATCAGGTGTTTGAAAGTTTCCAAATAAAAATTTTAAAAAAATAAATAAAAATAAAAACTAATCTTTTTTTTTTGCCACGTCTTCATTTCTGAAGGCGATATCATTTCACGACTGAGTACATTTTGTTTGGGTTTATTACAATTATGATTTCGATTATGGATTACTTCCCATTCGCTTATGATTGTCCCTTACAGTTCTATTAAAGTACATTCTTACATTATATATAAAGTCATTACATTCAATTATAGTTTCATTGAAGTACATTACGTCGTTACCATTCTTACAGTGTTTTTATATATATATATATGGTTAGATTATATGGTTAGATTATATGGTTAGATTATATGGTTAGATTATATATGGTTATTATATATGGTTATTAGTACAGCACAAGTACATGCATGAGACATGACAAGATAATTTATATACAACATAATATGTTATATTACATTTTAATATGTTATGAATTTGGATCAGAGCGAAAGATGTTGTTTATCTTAGAAACGTTCAATTCTGCTGTGATTCGCGAATTCGACCACTCAACTACTGTAAGCCTAATGAATGTCTTGTGAGGGTGAACGCACTTAAAAGAAAAAAAAGAAAAAATACATGTGGACGTATTTTACATGTAAGTAACAGAATAGGTTGTGTGCGTAATATAGACGCGCTTAAAATATGGACTGATAGGTTGATAGGTATCAGTAGACAATAGGTAGGAAACAACATAAATAATGATGTATAGAGAATGAAGTTTTTTTCTTTTATTATTATTATTATTATTATTATTAAAGAATTTACCATACATTCAATACGGAAGATGTCCAAATACTAAACACGTGATTCAGTGTTCAAGGTATGGAAAACGTGAAGAGAATTAAGTTACTTTATGATGTCATAGTTATTGAATTTTGTACGTATAATACAAATCATTATTAGGAAGATTTACAAGAACGAATTAGAGGCAAAGAGTGGGCATTAATGACTAAGAAGTACAACTACGGGTTCCAATCCTGTTATATGCAATGTGTATGCATAATCTAGGGACGAGGGTGAGATGCAAGACAATCATAATTAATTAATAACTTCTATAACAAATAAAAATGGATACGACTAAACCATAGGTATGGTAGATCGTAGGGTTTTGACACGAACAAAAATAGGAAGCCACAAGTAAAATTATTATCCAAACTCGCGTTAAGCGATTTTGGTTCTTATGTAAAAATGAATATTGATTATTCATTGTCCATTTTTACATATATATATATATATATATATATATATATATATATATATATATATATATATATATATATATATATATATATATACAGTATATATATATAATGATTGGATTTAATACGATTAAATAGGCCACATAAGTTAGTTAACTAGCACACAAGTAAGATTTAGTAAAAAAATTTAGTATAGAGCGTTTTAAAGTTTTGTGTAGTTCCAGGTTTATAAGGAAAAAGGCCTCAAATTTTTTTCAGCGAACGAGGTCATTGATGGGAAGCTGAGAGAGAGACGGAGGACTTAGGGCGGAGTGAAAAACTCATTTTTCGAATTTTCAAATTAGCTAGTGTGGAAAATGTGTGGAGTAGTGAGGAAATAAGCTGGTATAAATATAAAATCATAACATTAATATCTTCAGGTGCCACAATGACCTTCAATATTGAAAAAAATTGAAAAAAGCAGATTTTAACCAATAATTACAGAAGAGTCCACGATGCACAATAGACAAGAATTTATTCACACTTGTATAAAAATAGCTCAGTCAACCTTTAAAAAAAGTTTCTATTCTCTAAAAACAGTTTTCTATAGTCAGCTCACTCAGCTGTCACGTGAGTACCTCGGTTCAGTGTAGCTGTCGCTCTCGTAGCAGGTGGGTGTTCTGTTGTTGGCGTTACTCAGATAGTCTAAACTATATCTTATATATTTTGCATTTCTGTATTGTGTTGCCCTAAGTTTGCCATGTACTATTAACTGAAATTAACGTATAATTGATATTAGCTCTCTCTTTTTCAGATTTGTATACTTTCAAAATGTCTCGAGTTTGTGCAAAATCAACCAGGGCCTCAACTGAGTGCCCCATGTTTGGTATGGGGAAAGATTTGTGGCACAGGAATCTTCCTACATACGAAGGAGTTTTTAAATATTACTTGTTTGTAAGAAACGATTTGAAACAGAATACTAATAAAGATCCTTCAATATCTCAAATATTAGAACAAGTTGTTGATAAATTGAAAACAATTTGGGAAAGTGCTTCCGTCCCAATTCTGTCAGACAGGCGAATTGAAACAATGTTCAGAAGCTACCACGAAAAGTATCGTGTTATTATGAAGCCATACCAAAGCAGAAAAAATTCTGAAGCTTACAAAGCAAAGATTGATATGTTCAAAAAAGAAGCACACACGAAACTTTTTGACATTGCAGTGTGCAAGTGCAAAGTACTAACACAATGTTCTTGTCCCAAAGAAAAAACGGTTCCAAAGGAAGTGACGTTCCTCTTAGATCAAAGGAGTGAAAGAAAACTGTTTATTGATAGAGTAGATATTACACTCTCAAAGAAAAAAGCATCTACGTTGCTAAGAAAGCAAAAAGAAGCTGTGAGGCTCACCAAAAAATCTTCACAGGAGAAATTGCAGGATACAAATGTTGAATTATCATCATCGACATCAAATAGTGAAGTGAATCTGGCGAAATATCAGACGATACATTTCCAGAGCCAGTTAGCTCGAAGAGAAAGCTCGAACAACCTGAAGGACAATTATTCAAGAAAAGGAAAACTACAAATCTACCTTCAGTGGCTACTGCTTGTGACAGGACTGCAGTTTCAGATCGAGCTGCAGCATTCATTGTTAGTGCAGTATTGCAAGATATTGGAGAAGTTTCTATTGACAATACATCTGAAGTAGTGGATAGGAGTAAAATCAGAAGAGAAAGACAAAAGAAGAGATCAGAAATTATGAAAGATCAAAATCAGGTCCCAGTCAGAGGAATCTATTTTGATGGTCGAAAAGATTCTACACTCTTCCAAGAAAAAAAAGAGTCCAAAGTATATCAGAAGAAGGTAACAGAAGAACATATCACTTTAGTGAGAGAACCTGGTTCAGATTATTTGGGCCATTATTCTGTGAATTCTGGATCAGCTGAAGAAATATGTAAAGGAATGTTTGAGTATATTGGAAATAATGACATGAACCTGGAAAACCTTGTTGCCATTGGATGCGATGGTGCAGCAGTCAACACTGGAGAAAAGGGAGGCGTTATAAGGCTTATAGAATTGAAGCTGAAGAAGCCAGTTCAACATTTAGTGTGCCAGCTCCATGCCAATGAATTGCCATTACGCCATTTAGTTGCAAAGCTGGATGGAAAAACATCTGGCCCCCGCGGATTCACCGGTCCTATTGGCAGGGAATTAGAGAACTGTGAGAGTCTTCTATTGTCGAGTTTGAAAGGATTGATGCTGAGGAACCAACTGTAGACTGTGAAGATCTTAGCACCGACCAAAAATATCTAATTGATATTCATCAGGCCATAACAAAGGGATATTGCTCTCCAGATCTTGCTCATCGTAGTCCAGGCAAAATGGCACATTCACGATGGCTGACTACAGCAAATCGTTTGCTTCGTCTATACGTTTCAACTGTAAGTCCATCTGAGAACCTCATGAACATTGCTTCTTTTATAATGAAGGTCTACATCCCAATGTGGTTTTCTATTAAGCAAAGTACGTCTTTTGTCAATGGCTCAAAACATGTTTTCAAAACTATTGAACTAACAAGAACACTGAATGACGAAGTAAAGGATATTGTAAACCCTGTCATACAAAGAAATGCATTTTTTGCAAATCCAGAAAATATTCTAGCATCAATGATTCATGATGACCGCAGCGCCATAAGAGAATTAGCGTGGAGGCGAATAAGAAAGCAAGGCAAACAAACAAGGAAAAGTTGTGAGGCGTTTCACAGTACCTGTTATTCAATTTGAAGCTACTGATTATACTGATTTAATTAATTGGCAAAAATGCATTGTCACTGAACCACCTGTGACAAGACACCTGACAGAAAATGAGATTGAAGAATTCATAGAAAACAAGAGTACCCCTCCATTCGAGAAATTCCCTTGTCATACACAAGTAGTAGAAAGAATGGTAAAATTAGTGACTGAAGCATCATCAAAAGTATTTGGATTGAACGCGCGAGATGGCTTCATAAGATCAACACTTCAGTCACGTAAAAAAATGCCATCATTCGAAAGTAAAGCTGAATATAAAGTTTAAATAAAACGTTAATAGAAAAAAACATGCGCAAGGATGGGTGGTGGGAGGGCATGGGTGGAGCTCGACACGCAGCACCTCCTCGTGGTGAGTTCTGGATTATTTAGATCATTAATCAAAAGAACATTGATCTAAATAAACTAAGAACTGCGTAATTCAGTAACTATTTTGGTAATTGGAACACTTAATATATAATAATAACAAGTAAGTTTCAGTTATTGTACTAATGCAGAATATAAGAAAAATCATTATATTTCACTTTTTTCGACGGCTTTGTGGCACCTGAAGATATAATTTCGCAGGACTAATATTTATGCACAGTCATTATCTATAGCACCCACATATTTTCCGCACTAGCCATATTTGAATTTCGAAAAAGGTTTAAAAACCTCATTTTCGATCCGCCCTAACTGTCGGAGGTGAGAGAACGCAGAGAAAAACTGGAAAACAGTTGAAGATAGACGTTTGAAGCGAGAGGTGGAGGAAATGAGAGCGGAGCTTTGATAGGCCTTAGTCAGAGGACAAAGAGTAGAGTGTATTAATCCTTCCGTCCCGGGATATTCACAGAAATTTCATATAAAGTTTTATTAATTTAACTTGAACAATTAATCCAAATATCTAAATGGGAATTTTTAAAGTTCCAACTAAACATTATAAGATCATTGTTATAATTTTTTCCTTATCATTATATATATATATATATATATATATATATATCTTGTTATCATTATACATATAAAAAATTTTTTGTTTATTACTAGTGTTAATTAGTGTGAGGACTAATTACGCCTTCATTGAGGAGCTAACCTAAGTTATATGAGTATCGTTCTCAGTGATTGTGATAAATTCTGGTAGTTTAATCAAGTATTAAGAAAATGGTAGGCTAAAAGCCAAAACAGGGCAGCGCGTAACAAGCGAAACTGTCCTACTCTCTTAGGAGATAGGCTTACCGTACGTGCAACGAAACAGTGCTCCACTTCCACGTATGCTGATAGGCCAAAACCAACTAACGTTACTCATTTTTATAGGACATTCGCATAAAGTATTTTTTCATCATTTCGCAGAGAGGCCTAATATCTACAGTATAGAGCGATTTCGGTAACCCTTCGTGTGAATGACCTCTCTGACACCCCTTGCCCATTGCAACGTCTTCAACCTTTTCCCACCCATACTACTCATAGACGGCACAGCAACCAAACCACACAACTTCCTTGTTATAACTTTCCCACAGAAACTCCACAGAATATAATCCTACCGCGAACTGCAAATACTTATAAAATTAAACAATGAAACTAGAAAAGTACACAAAATTTTTTAAAATTAAATTCAAACTTTGCTTCAAAAAATTTCTGAAAAAAAAAAATTTACTTTTTCTTACTTCATGTTTTATTTTTTTTATTTCCTGGAAGCCTTTGTGGCTTCAAAGTTCACTTTAAAACTAATTATAATGTTAATGTTGACTTTACAAAACTAAACTAAACTTTCGTATAAGAAATGATTACCTCAAGTCATAAGTATACCTCAACATTATATATATAGATTTTTTTTTTATTCCGTTTGAGTTTCAAATACAGTGTATTTCCGTGTTGTCTACACACACAACACACCACACATATATATATATATATATATTATTATATATATATTATATATATACAGGGTGTCCCATAAGTCCGGCATCATACGAAAAATAATAAAAAAAGGCAAAACAAAAGCTTTTATTTACAGAACGTGCTCAATATGTCCACCATTCAATACACAAATTCAGACGTGATACCCAGTCAGCAAGCACACGGTGAATGATGTCAGGAGTAATGGTGTTACATGCCCCAATAATGCACTGCCGCAAATGTTCAACACTCCTAATTTTCTCTGCGTATACCAGCGCTTTCAAGTGGCCCCAGAGATAAAAATCTAGTGGCGTGAGATCCGGGCTTTTAGCTGGCCATTCCACAGGCCCTCGACGTCCTATCCAATGACTAGGGAATTGTTGGTACAGGTATTCCCTTACTTGGGTGCTCTAATGTGCAGGAGCGCCGTCTTGCTGGAACCATGTTGGGAAATTTCCTTCTTCGTTCAAGACACTGGGAAATGCTTCTTCCTTGAGCATACGTAGGTAGGTGCCTCCAGTGACATGTTCATCGAAAAAGAGGGGGCCTATGATGCGATCGTTCCAAATGCCACACCATACCATCACCCGAGATGCACCTTGTTCCTTTGAAGAGGTATACCAGTGAGGGTTGTTTTGAGACCAGTAGCGGGTGTTCTGTCGATTTACCTCACCATTTCCATAAAAAACAGCCTCGTCACTGAACAGAATGGTGGACGGGAAATTGGCATCCCGAGTATATTATGGTTTGTAGAAATAGAAAAATATGAATTTTTCCTCTGATGCTGGAGTTATGGGACACCCTGTGTGTATATATATATATGTATATTGGGTGGCGCGGAACAAAAATGCTTCCTGTTTGAAGAGCCGCTGTTCCTTTAATATGATTAGTAGATATCTGAAAATTTTGCAGTTAAATAAGAACATATCTAAGTAAGTTTCCTAAATTTTTTTTTAAAATAATCTAATTACAAATAGAGTTATAGCTGTCAAAACTGAAGGTTCAAAACAATAGCTTTCCGAATTAGAACATCAACTTTTACTGGAAACAAACAACACTGGAAACTTATGTGCGAGATGACCACTATTTTCGTTAATCACTATCATCACACGTCGTTTCCGTTGGCGAACTGTAGCCTGAATTTGATGATGTGGATTTGTTCCAACATTCTTCAATGCGATCGCGTATTCCGTCAAGTTGTCAAATGTTCGCAGAAAAAACGCGTCCTGTTTGAAGAACTACTGTTCTCGAGATATGATGATAAGGGATCTGAAAATTTTAGTTAAATAAGAACATACCCAAATAATTTCCATAAAGTTTATATTCAAATGATTTAATTATTAACAGACTTACAACTGTTTAAATGACACGGTGAAATTTTGGGAATGCGTGCTGTTTTCAGTTTGAAATGTAACGTTCGTCAATACGCACGAGCCAGTTAGCCAGAACTACGCGATCTCATTGCGGAATGCTGGGAACAAATACCACAACATCAAATTTAGGTTACTATTTGCTAATGGAAACGACGTGTGATAACAATGTTTAATTAACATGGTGGTCATATCGCACTAGTATCTGTTTGTTTCCAGTGAAAGTTGATGTTTTAATGCGGAAAGCCATTGTTTTGAACCTTCAGTTTAGACAGCTATAACGCTGTTTGTAAGTAAATTATTTGAATAAAAATGTTATGGAAATTTGGATATGTTCTTATTTAACTGCAAAATTTTCAGATCTCTACTAATATAAACGGAACAGTGGCTCTTTAAACAGGACGTGTTTTTTCCGCGTCACCCGATATATATATATATATATATACATATTAGTGGTGGACCGGATGTCAGTTTTTCAACATCTGCGGATGCGGATTTTTAATTTCAGTATCCGCGGATGCGGATATTTAGTTAATCTATCAATATAATATAGAATTAGGAATATGACATAATTTTTTCAAATTTCGTGATATTACTATTATGGCATGCAATGCATAAGAAATAAAATTAATATTAATGTTTTCATTATGATAAAAATAATAACTTTCTCGAGAGTTTCAGCCACAGAAAATTGAATGAAACAAGTTTCACTCAATTTTCTGTGTTACCAGGTATTTATATTTTGAGGTTTATATATTTGTTTGTTCATTAATAATTAATACTTTACATGAAATGTGCGTGACTGGGCCTTATAAGCTACTTTATAAGCTAATTTAATTGTAAATTGCATAATTTATTAGAGGTAATAGCCGCATAACATCCGCAGTCAAGTGCGGATGCGGATGTTAAAAATTATGCGGATGTGGATGCGGATTTCCGGTCCACCACTAATATATATATATATATATATATATATATATTAGGGTGGCCCTTATTTTGTCACTTTTAATTTTTTTTTTCTCACCCCTTCATTAGATGCTTCCTATTGAGAAAGTTTTTCATGCAAGATTTTATAACGTTTGGACAATATTTAGTGTGTGCTCAAGTTGTTCGAAATTTTAAGCATCCTAACTCTGTAGTTGCCCTTTATAATACATTACGGATTTACTCACACTCAAATTCAGTATCCATTTAATATAAAAAAGTTGTACAATTAGTATTTATTAATATATTTCTAACAACAAGTTTGGTTGCTATTAAAATTTTACTTAATTTTGTGAACTAGATGTATAAAATTAATAATCTTTACATATACTGTAAAGTGGGTATGACCGCTACCCTGGAACATCATCCCAATGCAGTTCCGCGGTGATAGAACTCAAAATAATGTGATTTGAGCTGGGCACGACTTTCCAGATAATCAAATTTAGCTTATTAGATCCCCATATCATTTGCAAAGCCCCATCATTTTTTTTTTTTTTTTATTTCATTCAATTGATACAAGATTTTTAAACAACAAAAAATACTTTTATTAAAATTAAAGGTGATAAGAAATTGATCTGAAAAGTTAGCACAACACAACCCTTATTTAAAGGTTGCAAGAAGAGTCTGATATGCCTTTGAGAATGGTATCCTTCTTGGAATCGGGGTACTTCTTCCGATGCTCTTGGACAATTTGAACGACAAA